>JANRMT010062790.1:16506367-16563658 GCA_026402145.1 Polypterus bichir lapradei | reverse complement strand
CTATCTATCTATCTATCTATCTATCTATCTATCTATCTATCTATCTAAAACGGCTGATATCTGTACTTCTGTGTAAGCATATTGGTTTATATCTAATGTCTGTCGGCTTTTGTGTAGTTTAGGTGGGATGACACCAGTGGTGGATACAACAGCGGGCACAATAATCACCTTGTCCATTCCCCATTAATAGCATATGTCTTCTTCTTCATTATTATTATTTGGCACATTTGAAATTATTCCTTTTTAGAAAATACATCATAAGCCTGTCCTCTCATGAAAAGAAAGAAAGAAAGAAAGAAAGAAAGAAAGAAAGCAAGCCCAATGAGTTAGTGCAGTCATGTGTTTCTTTGTCACTTTGTGTAACCCACAAACTCTTTACCTGGGGTTCCCTCAACAGGACATGTGATGACGTGCAGTACTGCTCTGAGGGGCACAAAGTCTGGGTCTGCTTCGATAGGCCAGTGGCTGACTGAAGGCTCCCAGATGACAGTGATGGCTGGGTGGACCGACTCAGACCTTTGTGTTGTCCTGTGCTGTAACTCAAGGGGATGGGCTGTAACATCATCTAAAATAAAAATGCAGAAATAGTTCAAATGCATCAAACTGACATTTGATGACAGAGCTCTACAAGTGATTCCAAATAAACGTAGTCATTCAGTTGTTCAGTAAGTTCATTAATGGTAACCCAGCAAACATAGCAGTTGACTTAAATAGCCGTACACTGAGATTTACTAGGGATGAATGTCTCTCATTTATTTGTTTACATTTTCATACCTGATTTTAAAACCAAGAACAGGTCGTGTCAACAACACAAACTGTCTAAATTCAGTATTCTTTCTCGTTGATTACCATTGTGCCTGTTGCTTTGGCTGCATGACAATTTGACTTTCTTACTTACCTTACTGTTACAATAGTATGGAGTATTGACCTCACTGATATATTTTGCAGGTTCTGCCTGCTTGCTTCACTTCAAAGAGATGACACTTATCTCCATTTAAGTTCTCCTAGATACACTTCAGCTCTAGACAAACTCACTGGCGGACTCAATGACCACACTTCATGAATGACTTAACTTTCTAGAGCCTAACAGAAATAACACTAGACTGATTCTACTAGGATCTTCAGCTCCTCTCAAAAATGGGACATTTTCTCACAAGATCTTGGTTTACTGGTATTTTTCCATCACCAAGTTTACCAGCACTCCTTAAAGCAGTCAAAAGTCTCTCTACCATCTTTGCAATATAAAAGACTGGCAAGCTTTGTTGGGTTAAATGGGTTGTCTTTGTCAACATTTTTGTAATGTTCTGATGTTCTACTTCCTATCAAACACTACTAGATTCAGATCTTGTCTCTCCTTTTTAATGCTTAAATACTTTATCACATGTCTATAATTTCCTGTTGGAAATACTGTACTATATTTTTTTTTTCAATAGTTTAATCTAAATAAATATTAAAAGATAACAAATTCATAATGTTATTGCCAAAGTCAAGATATGGACCAAATGTCACCTCTCAAATGGCTGACTACACTTCATCTACAGTATACAGTCCATCTGGAGACATACAGACTTGCTAATTCCAGGCCCCAGACCGCCTGTCATTGTTGCATGTCTCATATTGTCTTATCAGATCTCTGTCCAAAAGCTCCTGGCCTATTCACTTTCCCAAGGACTAAATTTGGTGAACACTCATGTGGCCGTATGACTGCTGCTCTCCAAGTCTGTGTGTAAAGCTCCATCAGAAGTTTAAACTGGCTATACCTTTAACTGTTACCTCAGACCATTCGGTAACTTCTAAAACATGAATCTGATTCTGTTTATTTTTAAATTCATGCTGTCAATTTGTTGCCATGTTGTGAAAGAAGATTATAAATGGAAATCTAGTCTGAATGTGAAAGGCCTCAAGGTAAATCCAGGAAAGACCAAGGTGATGGTTGGAGGCAAAGAAGCAAAAGGCATTGAAGAGGTAAGTAGGAACATGGTATGTGTGTTGAGGGTGTTGGGAAAAACTCAGTCCAATACATGGGATGTCGGGGGAAAAAAGTTGTAGAGGTGTGAAATATAGACTGTAGGTGAAAAGTGCCACCTTCATTTGTGGAAAGTGTGAGAGAGGGGAACAGAACGCTGGTATAGTAAGTGTATTTACATATCAGCAATGAAGTTGATTTGAAGAAGGTATGGAAGTTCTTCAACTTGAGTTACATGGTGAATGCAAACAGAGGTGTGGGCACAACAGGTGTCGCCAGGGTGAGAGGAAGAGCAAAGAAATTCTGGCAGTTGTTTCCCATTCTGACTTATAAAGCTGCCTCGCTGCCAGTGAAAGGAAATATTTATGAAAGGTGGAGGAGGAGGAGGAGTGTGTTCTATGGATGTGAGACATAGATGATGAAAGAGCGACTTGAGGAAAAGCTGAAAAGAACGGAGAGAGCAATGACCAGATGGATGTGTGCAGTGTTGCAGAGTGAAGGGAAGATGAATTTAAGGCTAAGAGGAACGACTTGGTGTAGTGGCAATAGCTGTTGCGTTGAGGAGAAAGAGACTAAAGTAGCTTCGGCTTGCAGAGTAAAAGGTAAAGGATGTAAAGTAGGTAAAGAGGTGCTTCATGATTGATGTGAAGACATGAAGGCAAGAGGAAGGCCTAAGAAGATGTGGTTGGAGGTGGTAAAGGGTGATATGAAAAGAATGGATCTCACCCCATCACTGCTGAGAATGGAGAAAAAAAGATTTTATGGACAACTAGCTAACCTGGGTAAACCCAGAAAATAGCCTTTAAACCAGTGATGAAGATGATAATAGAAGTTTATCTTCAGTTGTATAGATTCTGTAAAGTTTACTAGTCTCTAATTTATAGGCAGGCAGTGTGGTGTAGTCGATCGGGGCTTTGAACTTCAAACCCAGAGGTGGTGGGTTCAAGTGGCACTACTTACACTGTGTGACCCGTAACAAGTCACTTGACCTGTCTGTGCTCCAATAGGAAAACCAAAAGAAATGGGACCGATTGTATCATAAATGTAAGTCGCTTTGGGTGAAGGCATTAGCCAAATAAGTAAATGTACATTTATCTCATTTATGATTTTACGGTGTAATTTTATCTTGTTACTTTATTGTGTAGTGTTATTGCTTTGTCATTTGACTTGAGATGGTGTGGTATAAAAGTGCCAAAATAAAGATTTGTTGACAGAGTCTCTGGGATCCTGGGTCGCTACTATATCTGGAGATTAGGGTACACGTTAGCATTAACACACAGCAGGAAATTGTTACATTTGGCCAGTCTTAAGCACGGGTACAGACTATCATTAACCACTGTGATTATGATATAAGAGGAGACCACTTACAAGCGTCCTGCTGTAGGCTGCCTTTACATTTTCACGGCCTGACATGATGCAGCTTAGGGTACAAACTACCATTGACACTGATGGCCTACTTTACCTTACAGTTTCAAGTAAACTGAAAAACATTACATCCCTGGTTATTTGGAGACGTAGTTCTCTTACATGTGAACCTTTATAACCAGCAGTTTAGAGCGTATTCATGCTTTGATGCAAGTGAATACTTTGTATCTGTAGACGTCTCACACACGACCCCCTGAACCATGCAGTTTAAGATATAGCACTGCACTGCCGTCAGTGATTACTATGAGACAGGTGACCTTTCACACAAGCCTGTACGTTACCTGCAGGTTGGAGTCTTGCACAAGCTGCAGCTGCTCTTTGATTTCATGCAGTTCCTGCTGCTGCGTCTTAATGTCAGCCTGTAGGATGCGAGTTCGTTCCTCCAGCTGCTCTTTTAACTGATGCATGACTCCCAATTGGGCCGGGAACTGGTACATTGGCTGCTAGAGATCATAAAGAGATAGTGAGGAAATTTTGAGGCTGTTGAAGGACATTGACCACTTTTTGAAATTAACCTAGAGTTTTTGAACCATTTTTTGGGTTAATCGATCACTTCAGGATAGACCACTAAGACATGAGAAGCACATATTCAATAGTTTTATCCCAACCATCTAGAATTGCAAGTGGTGCATACACTTTTGATAAGACTCTAAATATATGATCACTGGAGAAAACACAAGACAGCTGGGTGGCTCAGTCATTTGAGGTCCACCAGGGGGCCTACAGCTCCCTCAACCACAACACATACAGGCTAAAACACAAGTTCAACACAGCACACGTGGGGAAGCGTCTTTCTCTTGCTCCCCACTTTACAACACAGTACACAAAGCACCAACTTATATATCACAGTCCTTTCTTCCTTCCCTCTTTCTCTCTCTTCTTAATTCTCTACTCTTTCTCCTGCAAGATTTGTCCACCTCCACCAGATTCTGCCTCTTTGGCTGGTGGTTTAAGGGGGCTCCTTTTATAGTGCACCCGGAATTGCTCCAGGTGTTTCTTGACCTTCTTCTGGTTGCACTTCTGGGTGTGGTGGAAGTGGTGCCCCGAAGGGTTCAGCTGTAGCTGCAGCACCCCCTGGTGGCGCCCACATGGTCTTCCTGATCTTGTCTTGACCTCCACAGTTATCCACTCCTTAATGACATTTCGGACTGTGGAAATTGCTGGCTGAAAATGCTTTGATTTTTTTATAGCCTTCTGCTTTGTAGGTGCCAGTTAGTTTAATTTTCAGATCCGTAGTCAGTTGCTTAGAAGGGCTTCTGGCTGTTGCGTCTTGCACAATGTTTGAAGAGTCAAAGAATGTATTAGGCTTGTATCCAAATGACAATTCCTGACCAATGAACACCTAAAGTGCGAAGACTGACCAGACTAAGGACCTAATGAGTTCTAAGACATTACACCTGAAGGGAGTCCAAATGTCACATTTGCTCTTTTATTTTTTTAGTTCATCTAATAAATTGTAACTATCCATTAACATTTTCATAAATTTGCCATTTGTTTTTGTTTGTTTGCTGATGAATTTGTATTTACTGTTTTTTTTTTTTGGGTGGGGTTATGGTGGTCACTACTCCCTCATTCTGAATGGTTTTCATCACCGGCCAGCTCATCCCTAGAGGCTGGTCTTAAAATTCTTTGCATTTATATAACGCTTTTCTCACTACTCAAAGTGCTCAGCAATTGCAGGTTAAGGGCCTTGCTCAAGGGCCCAACAAAGCAGAGTCCCTTTCGGCATTTACACCGGCAACCTTCCGATTGCCAGTGCAGATCCCTAGCCTCAGAGCCACCACTCTGACTAAAATTAATCCGTCTTAAATCAATCAAAACTTGTAGTTTTTTACTCTTAAGTGGCCAGCAGATGATGTTCCCTAAATTGATATAAAAAATACAATACCACTGAAGTTTACTATTTAAAGAAATAAATGTATACTTTTATAAGTAACTAAAATACGAGATAGACTTAGATACATGAGCCTTTATTTGAATAGTTCATAAATGAATTGATTCACCTATAGTTTATGGATTATTCAGTTAATCCCTTTATTCATTGTTTGTTTCTTTTAGGATGTTAAATGTTATAAACATAGCTGGTCTCACTACTGTCCTGTAGACCTTCCCTTTCAGTCTTGCTGATACCCGTCTGTCACAAATTACTCCTGACACTCTTCTCCACCCATTCCACCCTTCCTGTACTCTCTTCTTCACCTCTCTTCCACAATACCTGTTACTCTGTACTGCTGATCCCAAGTATTTAATGTCTCATTGCTACAATGACATTAAAGATTTTGATTTGATTTGATTTAAACTCATCCACCTTCGCCAACTCTACTCCTTGCATCCTCACCATTTCACTGACCTCCTACTCATTCACACACATGTATTCTGTCTTGTTCCTACTGACCTTCATTCATCTCCTCTCTAGAGCATATCTCCATCTCTCCAGGGTCTCCTCAACCTGCTCCCTACTATCGTTACAGATCACAATGTCATCAGCAAACATCATAGTCCACGGGGACTCCTGTCTAATCTCTTCTGTCAACCTGTCCATCACCATTGCAAATAAGAAAGAGCTCAGGGCCGATTCCTGCTGTAATCCCACCTCCAACTTGAATGCATCCGTCACTCCTACCGCAGACCTCACCACTGTTACTCTTCCCTCGTACATATCCTGTACAACTCTTACATACTTCTCTGCCACTCCTGACTTCCTCATACAAATACCACAACTCCTCGCTGTCATATGCTTTCTCCAGGTCCACAAAGATGCAATGCAACTGTTTCTGGCCTTCTCTATACTTCTCTATCAACACTCTCAGAGCAAACATCGCATCTGTGCTGCTGTTTCCTGGCAGGCTATTACTCCAAATACTGCTAAAGTGAATAGGACTGATTAGGTTCATGGCCAAAATAGTTTGAGTGTAGAACATTCCCAAAACATGTGAACTAACTTGTGATGCTGTAGCCAAAGTGACCTGTGACCTGTGAGGTTTATTTCAAAACATTATTTTATGGGTAATTGAGGCCATAAATAAATACAGCTCAAATCACGCAAATCAGCTGACAGAAAGAAACTGACAGAGAGATGGGAAGAAACAACAGAAAGATGACTCAGGCACACCATTTAAAAGTATATGGACTGGTGCATTTGTCTACTATTTAGAGTTCTCCCTGTGAACAAATTCCATGGGGTAGTTCTGTCCCCAAATAACATAGCTCAGATGGTAGTTACTCATACCTGGCAAGTTTCATAAAGGTCACTGAATATGAATATGAAAATGTGTGAGTATTTATAACGGAGAGGAATCATCTAGAAGCCAGAAGACGTCTGCAAGAGAAATATCTCCTTGCTCTCCACCAAACTGGACTACATTCATCAGGATTCGCCACTGAAGATCTGGATGATGATTGTACTGTTCTAATGGCTTCCTTTGGCCTGGATACGTATGTATAAATAAATATACTACATTGTAAGTAAAAGCTGCATTTTAAAGCAAGTTATATATATTGTATACACTGATCAAAACAATTAAAGGAACACTTTGAAAACACATCAGATCTCAATGATGAAAGAAATCCTGCTGGATATCTATACTGATATGGACTGGGTCATGTGTTAGGAACGAAAGGATGCCACATCGTTTGATGGAAATGAAAATTATCAACCAACATAGGGCTGAATTCAAAGACACCCCAAAAATGAAAGTGAAAAAATGATGCAGCAGGCTAGTCCGTTTTTCCAAAACTTCATTGCAGCAACTCAAAATTGCACTCAGTAGTTTGTATGGCCCCCATGTGCTTGTATGCATGGCTGACAACATCGGGGGGGCATGCTCCTAATGAGATGACACATGGTATCCTGGGAGATCTCCTGGACAGTCTGAGGTGCAACCTGGTAGCGTCGGATGGACTGAAACAAAATGTCCCAGAGGTGTTCTATTGGATTTAGGTTAGGCGAGAGTGGGGGCCAATCAATGGTATCAATTTCTTCATCCTCCAGGAACTGCCTGCATACTCTCGCCACATGAGGCAGCAAAGGGTCTGACAATGGGTCCAAGGATTTCATCCCAATACCTAATGGCAGTCAAGGTGCCGCTGTCTAGCCTGTAGAGGTCTGTGCGTTGCTCCATGTATATGCCTCCCCAGACCATCACTGACCTACCACCAAACCAGTCATGCTAAACGATGTTAGAGGTAGCATAACGGTCTCCACGGCTTCTCCAGACCCTGTCACGTCTGTCACATGTGCTCAGGGTGAACCTGCTCTCATCTGTGAAAACCACAGGGTGCCAGTGGTGGACCTGCCAATTCTGGTATTCTATGGCAAATGCCAAAACAAGCGTAATTTATCCACAATATTTCATAAGAATCGGTCTGTTCAAGCTTGAGTCAAAGTGTCCACAGAATTTTTACAGCAAACACACGGACACGCATATTTCTAAAAATTCTGTCCTATGGATATAAAAACACGTTAGTCCATTAAAACCCTCATGAAAACAATACCTCCATATATGAAATGCTCATTCTTTTCTTGACTGATGAATATTATTTTTAACTGACAAATAGGGAAGGTGAAAACAATTATGTAAAGGTTTACTGCACAATGAAAAAAATAACATAAAATTAGGAACGAAAACATAGCTGACATATTGAGACTGAATTGTGTTAACCAAATAAGCCTGGCCTTTGCCAATTTGTAAAATATATTTAACTCGCATGACATACCATGACTGAATGCTGGCTGGAAGTTGAGGACGGGGAGAGATGTGACTGGGACAAGAGCTCTGCAGGTGTCTGGGACGGCATGAGGGACTAAAAAAAGAATCAGGTAGAAGTTAGTTTACAGTTTACATGAAGTGATGGTATCTGGGTGATCTCTATGAACGATTAGTGACTGTCACCTGCGACTGTCTGGATGAGGGCTTCTCTGGTCCTAGAGGCACCGACTGGCGGGAAGGGTTACTCGTTTCTGCAAAGATGATGGAGGAATTTGCTGCCAGAAGAACAAAAATAAAAATCAGCTGCATTTCATATTTAACGACAGAACTGAGATTCTAAATTTAAAACGCCACAGTAGCTAGTGCTTTTGAATGTAATCAATAAAATAGCTCTTAAATAAATCAGTTTGGGTGCTGATAATATGATATGCCTTTAGCTCCTCTGGAATGGTCTATCTGTCCAGTTGAAGCCAGAAGAGCCATCATGTGAGCACAGCACAGTCCTGTTAGCGCTGCTCGTAAGGCTGTTCATATGCCTTTTTAATAGCTGAGGCAATCATTGTAACTCTCTTTCTCTTTTTGGGGTCCTATGATCAGGTTAGCTGTCCTGATATGAACAGGACCTCAGCTTGTATGGGATACATGAACATCAGCATGACAAGCCATAGAGCTTGTTACATTTTCACAAATAACTAAATGTGCAAATAGCATGTCATTTCACACTGGGGCCTTTTAAGTTTATAGCTGGGATTCTCAGCCTGGGGTGCCTGAGATGGCATTTCAGGAGATGAGACAAAGAGGAAGGCTGCATTGCAATTAGCCCAAATTGAGCAAGGCATGTTGTTTGAATTCATTGTGGTGCAGTCAGTGTCTTGCAGTGTGCTGTCATTTGTAGGTCATATTTTAGTTTGTGCTCCTGTTCTATGATATGAAAAGAATCAAGCATTGTGCGCTCAGTGAATGAGCCGTACAAATGCACATTCTTGAGAGTTCCTTGCTGCGGTTGGAGCATTCGTAAAGGCAAATGATTTTTTTAAGAGAATGGAATTTGGAAAAAACAATAATCTGAAGAGAAGGGTGAGGTTTCTGTGCAAGCCCTGATTCTGAAAACATTACTGAGATGCAACGCCTGCTTCTTACACTCATACCATCTCTACTACTGGTGGTCCTGGCAGTAGCACAGCAATTTTAACTGGGAACTGTAGTGTAGGTGTTATCAGAAGACAAAGCTCATCGACTGTGTTTCACTGCTTAGCAGCGCGCCGGCACACAGTGCTTCATGAGGGTCTCAAATCCCTCAAACCCCTTGATTGTTGATTATGTGTCATTTCCTTTTGGTGATTGATGCTTTGAGGGATACCCCAACCCCTGGATCTTCAATTGAGTGTCTAAGCTTCACAGGGGAAACCTTTAGGTGATTATTGAAATTTATAAAGATAAAATTGCTCAATTTATATTTTAATTTTAAAAAGCTTTTTTTTTTTTTTAATTTGTTCACCCACAGTGCCGTATGTAGTTCAAAAATTAGAAATTGACTTCTTCATCTTCAAATGTGATTTTACTTTTGTATGGGGTGCAAACATAAATCAAACATTTTGTAGGAGTTTGGGGCATACAAATGGTCGGGAGCCTCTGACTTACAGTACATACGAGGTAGGTATGGTTACTGAGTTAATAATAACCTTAGTGAAAAACTAGCAATATAGATAAAATATTTTAATAGCACTGAATGGAAGCTAGCTGTGTGTGAAGTGAGAGGTCATAAAACAAGCAAAGAAAACCAGTAGAGCCATGGGAACTGGGGCTGATTTTGACAAGTACAGGTACTTGGCAGTAACCAGGCCTAAATGGGTCACCAGTTCATTGCCCTATAATAACAATAATAATGTTTTATTTATTCTAATTTCACATTTTTATCTCTTCTGATTTGTACTGCATTGATCATAAATCATAATTGTTTTGACAAGATGTCTGGTACTCGTTCAATGTTACTAAGAACTTTCTTATTTATAAATGTCAGATTTATTATTATCTCATTTTATTCAGTAATATGAAAAAATATAGTGAAGTTGCATTGATAATGCGTAAGACAATAAATCTCCATTACTATTCCTTTAATAAAGTAGTGGGGCTTATGTCTGTAAATGAGGTATGGCTTTGAATGTTTCTGTTATTTGTTTTTTACATTTGTAAATTTGTGCAATAACTTGATCCTCAGTGAAAAGCACTTTCAAAGCTTATAATTTTCAGGAGTATGCCCAGATTTAGCATTCTGAAATTTGAAAGGCATATTAAAATAAAATAAGAAAAAATATTCAAGACATAGGACTTGTAGCTCATCTCCTTAGTGGCTTTTGTAAAAGATCAGAATCACTTACATGCAGAGTCGGAGAGGGCCGTGTAAGACGACTTGCGAGAGCTGGGAAGGGACACGGAGCGGTTCTGTGTGTCATTTACTTGTTCTCTCCCACTGCTCTCCTCAGCTTTGCTGTGATGCCTCATGTCCAAGTAGACCTCGTGACTCTTTGGGAATAAAAGTATACAAATAAGTAAAAAGCACATTTTACATACATTTATCTATGGCTTGTAAATATTAAGACCATTCAAAATAAGAGCCTAGCTGAGCATTTATGGGACATTTAGCCAAGACAGCATTTTTAATAAGCATGAAAAAGTTACAAATAATAGCATTTCTGATGAAACAATGGTGCCATTCATTATATAAAAAATAACATTATATTTGGATAACTTGTGTAAGCAGTTATCTCATTTTTTCATTTACTGTACATGTGTACATTTTACAGCTGAAGAAAACATAGATAGGCTCAAAGTCACAAAGTAAGTCTGAGACAAGCACTGAAACATAATAAATCTCACAAACTAAAGGATAAATTTTTTCTATGGTAATGTTTTGGTAAGCTAATGGCTCACTTGCATTGGATATATTTTAAAAACTGTCAAGCTTTCCACTTCAATGTGGATTTCAACGAGCGGCCTTGGATCTGAAGATCCGGTGGCCTTGATATTAAGCCGAACTGTACTCCTAAATATGCTCAACAAATCTTCCATTTCCTCAGCTTGTGTCATTGAATATATGTCACTTATTTATCAGTAAATAATGCTATTCTGTCTATCAGAATGGATGATGACATCAAAGTTAGGATGACATCTCTGCAAGCCATTTCAAACAGACATGATGGATGGAAAATCCACTAATGGCAAAGGAAAAAATCTTGCCTATGATTCAACTAAAATATGATAAGTCCTAAAATCAAATATAACCAGCTGCTCTTCATATTTTGCATGAACTGAATATATTATTTGCTAATAGGAGAAACATTCACCCATCTATTTTCCAAACCTGCTTATCCAGAGCAAAGTCTTAGAGATAAGAGAAGCAGAATATGAAATAATTACAGTTTTGGATATATTTGTAACCCTCATTCTAATTCATTTTTTTCAGAAAGAGTAAACAATTTAATATGTTAGGATTATAAATACCTTGATAGTAGAAGAAGCCATTTCTAAAGAGGTCTCCTCCACACCAAGTTCACGCCTTCGCTCTGCCTGGACCTCAGAGTAACTAAAGAGAAACATTGTGTAAATTATATACAGGCTTGGGTAGATTTGTGGCAGATGAAATTTAATGTAAGCAAATGTGAAGTGTTACACATAGGAAGTAAAAATATTATGTTTGAATACACAATGGGAGGTCTGAAAATCAGAAGTACACCCAATGAGAAAGATTTAGGAGTTGCAGTGGACTCGACACTATCAATTACCAGACAGTATTGAGAAGCCATTAAAAAGGCTAACAGAATGGTGGGTTATGTAGCACCCTGATGTGTGGAGTTCAAGTCCAAGAAGGTTCTACTCAAGCTTTGTAACACACTGGTGAGGCCTCATCTGTAGTACTGTGTATAGTTTTGGTCTCCAGGCTCCAAAAAGGACATAGCAGTGCTAGAAAAGGTCCAGAGAAGAGCACCTAGGCTTATTCCAGGAGTACAGGGGGGAAATTATGAGGAAAGATTAAAACAGCTGAGCCTTTTCAGTTTAAGCAAAAGAAGATTAAGAGGAGAAATGATTAGTGATGAGCGAGCACCAAAGTGTTCGGGTGTTCGGTCCGAACACATTGCGATGTTCGTGTGCTCTACCGCGCACCCGAGTATAATGTAAGTCAATGGTAGACAACCAGGCACCCCCTGCTCTGAAGAGGGGAGGGTGCCTGGTCCATTGGAAAAGGTCAGAAAGTGACAGAAACACCACCCAAATGGACCAGGAACAGCATGGGGAAGATGTCTGGATGCATCTTGGACTCCCAAGTCGCTGCTGGGAACCAGTGTGTCCGAGTTGTACGCCACTTTTACAGACTGACAAAAACATGCCTAAAACCCCCTAAAAAAATCAATTTTACAGGAAAAATGACGCTCTAAAACATTATATGCCAGTGCCTGCAGGTGAGCTGACGCTCTAAAACATTGTCAGGCAACCGGTGTGAATTTCCTAGGAGCGCTGCGAAAACTTTTGTAAAATATTTAAAATTGCTAGTGTTTTTGAACTTTTGGTTGATTAAAAAGATAATGTTTAAAAAAAAAAATTATGTTGGAAAAACAGATAACGGAACACTTACGGAAATGAAGTCTAAGAAACGCGAGAGACTTCAAATGATCGACAAAGAAATGTGCGTCTGTCTTTCGAAAATTGATCCTTGCATCAATCTCATATGTGCTGAAAAACAATCTCAACGTTCACATTAATTAAATTTAAGATTTATCCTTTGATTCCTTTATTAATAAAATGTCTTTCAAACTTGTAAAATTAACTGTTTTTATTGGTGATTGTCCATAGATTGTGTCGTCACGACTTTATTTATGGGCAGTCCCTCAGATGCGCTGCGAAAGAAAATTTTTCGACTTAGTGCTCCGCAACTCAAAAAAGGTTGCCTTTCACTGCTGTAAAACATGATATGGGAGTGTCTGCAGGTGAGCCGATGCTCTAAAACATTATATGCGAGTGCATGCTGTTTAGCACCCGATGACGTGTTCCGGCTAGCCAATCACTGTAATGCCAGCACCTGACATGGCTACTGGCATTACAGTGAGGCCAGTACTTACCTGCCCCTTGATTGGCTGTCTCCAACCCGCAAAACGTGTGGGGCGGAGACTCGAGCATGGCGCACGAGCACATGTGGTGCTCGTTCGAGTAGCGCCATGCTCCGAGCATAGCGATACTCGAGTCAAACACATGTTCGGCCGAGCATGCTCGCTCATCACTAGAAATGATTGAAGTGTTTAAAATTATTAAGGGAATTAGTCCAGTGGATCGAGACTGTTACTTTAAAATGAGTTCCTCAAGAACACAGGGACAGAATTGTAAATTTGTTAAGGGTAAATTTCACACATTAGGAAGTTTTTCCTTTACAGAGAGAACTACAGACACTTGGAATAAGTTACCAAGTAGTGTGGTAAACAGTAGGACTTTAGGGACTTTCAAAACTAGATTTGATGTTATTTTAGAAGAATTAAGTGGATGGGACTGGTGAATTTTGCTGGGGTGAATGGCTTGTTCTCATCTAGATTGTTCTAATATGGAATTTTGAACAGAGTGGAAGAGGCTTGTGCTGTAGCTCCTGTATATTGTCACTCTTTTGGGACCTTTATCCAGAATCTTGAGTTTTCCAGGACTTGTATTGTGTGGAAAAGTCGAAGACTTAAGAATCAATAGCAATGTTCTTTTAGGCCAAGATGGCCTTGTAACAGATCCTTTTGATAGGTTCTATACAATCATGGCAAATGAGATTAGGGAAAGGGTTGTCATGGCCAAGTGTAAAGGTGGGAGGAGTCAGTGGACAGGTGGTCCTACTTTCACACAAATTAAATCTTATAGGCTATCGTCTATTTTCAGTACAATTGATGCAATCAGTACTTTTTCCCTGACCAAGATACTGTAGGTGCTTTGGCTGCACATTTGGATATCAGCTATGGATCTTCACATTCTATAGTGCATGATGACTTGGGGTGCCATAAAGTTTGTGCAAGATGGGCACCCAAACAACTTCCTGATCTTTACAAGCTAACATCTGTCAATGAATTTCAGCAGGTTTCACCCCCTCTGCCCAACGAAATCTCACTACAGTGCATTGTTCAACAATAGTGCAATCCCACAGCGAAGCATCCATACTCATTTGACCTTTTAACTAGGCTAATGGCACAGTGCTGTGCCATGTGTGTTCAAACTACCCATAAGTCATTGCAAATGTATTGTATTGCGTTAGTGTCTATCTGTTGCAGTTACTGCATAATTTTCAAATTGCCTTTACTTTTTTGATTTAGCCTTGCACATAAGGTTAGTAGTGGACACTATGAACATTTTAAAAACATTTTATTCAGCAAAGACACCTCCTGATTTCATGCCATCAGGGTGAATATATTTCTGTCACTGAAATGCACGTTTTGACAGACATTAACATATCACAGTCAGTATTTTACTTTACAATTTCTGGATTAACCATTGTTTTAAATAAACATTAAGTAAGAGAAAAGAAACGTTATGCAATAAAAATTGCTTTTACCTGACCACAGTGTGGGTGCAGACAATGAATTCAGGCTTGGAGTTCCACTGGTGGTATGTGATGTAATAATGAGTCTGGAGCCAGAGCCACTGCTGACCTTTTGTGAGGAATCGATAATAACAGGACTTCCCTTTTCCAAACTGCATCACTGCGGGAAAACATGGGTGAAAAAAATATATGAGCTCAAGATAAATTAGTTAAGATAAACTTTACCGAACAGAACGTTAACTGCTGTGAATACCAAATGACGTGATGCTGGAAATCGATCAACATTAAACATCATTGAGAACATTAAATGAATATTACTGATTGAAGTCATCTTTAGCATTGGTGCAGCATATTGATTCACAGGATATATTTGTATAAAGTGCACTGTATTCTTGAACACACTCATCAGTTGTGGAGATGATTAGGGCGACAACAACAAAGCTAAAGCCAGTCGATAACCATTACTGATTCCTGTGTTCCCTATTCTCATTGTGGCTTACTATATAACTATATAACATTAAGTTTTCTTAACTCATTCACAAGCCTTAGAGAGACATATGTTAATAAATACATAGTATGTTTGCTGTAGCTGGGCTTTACCGAGTCATGTCTTCACTATATCTGGTGAGGCAAGTGTGGTTTATGCTCCAGTAAACCTCTTCAGATCTTAAATGTGTGTTAAGGATGCATTTTAACATACTCACACTGTTCGTGGCACTTGGCAAGAAGCTCCAAGTCATCAACGTGATAATAATCATAGCCTGATGTTCCCAGGACCTCAAATGGTAAGTAGCCAATAATAGGGGAGGCTCTGCAGAAATAAAAGTGAGTCATTTATATGTACAGATATGGATGGTGTGGTGGGGCAGTGGGTAGTGTGCCTACCTCATTCATTAAATCCCTTACTCTGTCCATGAGGCATTTACACCTATTCTCAATGCGCTCATGGGATTTTCTCAGGTACTCTGGTAACTCATCCAGATTTCCAAATATGTGCTGGTTTGGCTAATTGGCAATTTCACACTGGGCTTTTGTGAGTGTGAGTGTGGGTACATGGGTATGTGGGCCCAGCACCCCATCAAGAGTGTGTCTATTTGTATATTATGTGGCACAGTTACAACAGTTAACTGTGTGTTGATGTTCTCTGTTGGGCATAGCATACACACTAGTAACTTCATGTCAATAGGTCACTGTGGATACATGCATAAATGGCGTTATGTGTGCTTCACACAGCAGACATATGCAGAATCACAGCCAATGATCATTTGAGACTGAACAGAAAGTGACAGATGCATTAACTAGCAGAGTAAAGTGAGAAGAGTTAGAGCACTGCTGGTTGAAACCCATTTTGAAGCTTTAGGTGGGGTTGACAGACATCGTCCCTCATTGTCCATAGCAGCTAGTCTGTATTATTAAAGCCTGACGAGCTTGGGGAGGGGGGTATCCCTCGGTGTCCAGACAGTGTGACCCTTCAATAATACAAATGGTGCCCCTTTGTGCATAGACAGTGCACTTCTAGGACTACGCCCCTTGAATTTTACAGTGTTTGTACTTTTAACAGCATCCTCTCAGTTTCATCAGAATTCGATGAAGGGGTGGGGTCCCCTTAGGTTTAATTTAATTAACGGCGCCCACTCATTATAATCATAGTTTGAGGATCAAGTGGTGTATATCCCCCTGGATTTCAGAAACACAAATGGCGTCTCTTTGTATACATGCTGCAGACATTAGTAACATACTTCTATGACCAGTGGTGGGGTGCGGGTGCTCTCCCTTTGTGTGTGGAGTGCATGCCCCTTAACTTTCATAAATGGTGCCCCACCTCAGCCACCAATGTCACTTAATGGATTGACAGGCTCTAATATAGTGATAATATGGATCATATTTCAGGTATCTAGCCAGTTATTAATGAAAATCCTAAGCAGGAAAGAAGTGGGCAGTGTGCTGCTTTGGTATTTATTGATTGGCTTACATCTCCTCTTTCTGCGCCTACATCAGTCTGAAAATAACTGAACAGATTAATGCTATTGTCAAAATATGTCTGAGAAGGCAAATCATGATGCAAGATAGATTGGTGTCACAATATATACCATCTAGGTGCAGTCAATACATTAGAAGAGATGGTGGGCTACAAATATACACCTTTTGGTTGAACTTATATTACAGTAGAATTTCTGTCCATTCTGCTAGACATGGCCTGCAAACATCAGTTCCTCTATAGACTAAACACAGTTAATCCAACTAATCATACGCAAAAAATAAACTAAATTAATAAGCAAGAAGCACAAACCAGAGACACCAGGAATAAAAAGCACATCCCTGTTGCAAGACTGTGGAAAAAGTAATGATAGAGCCCTTAAGGTAGAATTCATAATGGTTTGCTTTGCTCATTTGATCCTATATTTTTAGAAGTGAAGATCTAAGTACATCAACTAGCTCAGAGACAGTGTTACATTACACATTACTTTCAAAAAAGTAACTAAAAACCTTAGATAGGTACTTATTATAAAAAGTAATGTGTTACTTTTATGTTACTTTATCTTCTTTTTTATAAAAAAGGCACATTTCACTGGGCAGCATTTCTTATTAAAACCTTCATGACCACAAACACAGGCAAATTTGATTATTTCCAAGTGTTTTATAAGTACCCGTATGTTTATTCCTTCATGTGTCAAAGCAATTCCCTGAAGATCTGCTTTATGAACACTGGCCGCTGAGCCACCAGATCACACTGTTTAAACATATCTATAGCAGGTACTGTATCTAAATGAAAACCAAACTGATGCTTTATTAATATGTTTCTGTTACAAGACTGTAGACAGTAGACTCTTTTCTGATTGGCTGTGTGATTGAGCCCTCACAAGGACCAGCATACTGTCTGCTACATTTGCTTCTTGCTTTAGACCCAGTGATGCTGCAATGAATGTTGGCTTCCTGTGGCCTTAATCTACAAAATTAAATTTACTTCTCATAATAATGCAGCATTAACGGTATACTTATAATTTTTGCCCAGTTCTTTTCACTTGATTGCATGCTACGCTTGTGCTTAACCTCTTCCTCACTAGCTGTCATCAGATGGCCAAGAACATGAATGTGCAATAAGTTACCAATATCAGCAGGCAACGTCTTTGTGAAAAAACACAATACTACTGCAAAATAACTCACTATTTATTGATTTTATTTTATTTTTTTGCAGTGTTGGGAATAAACTTCTGCAGTAACACAATTATGCATAACTGTTTTTTTAAGTAATGCAGGTATTTTCACTACAATAAAGTAAGTATTGTGCTAGATTGCGCATTACTTTAAAAAGTAATCTGATTATGTAATGCACATTAATTTTAATGTGTTACCCCCAACACTGCTCAAAGAGAGCCCATAACACTGTAAAACAAGAACACACCAAGATGTACTGTATATCTTTAAAAGGTACAAAAAGGACAAGACACACATTTCACAAATAAAAAATAAGCTTTTTATCTACCAGTACCAAACTGATTTTATCTGTGTAATTTTTATTTGTTCTGGATCCCAGTAACACTATGACAGAACCACTTTGTTCTCTCTTCAGATTTTAACCGACTAACCCTTATCAGCCCCAAAACATGACATTTAGGATGATTGTTAGACTTGCACTTCAGTTTGTCAATATTATGCATATCTACAGTCAGCTGATCACAGCAGTAGATCACCACAAGACTAAACATTTTATATGAAACAAGCTAATTACTGTTTATACTCAGAAAGCACAGTCAAAAGTAAATATGGGTGATTGACGATAACCTTAAAGCAGCATTAAGCCTCACTACACGAATGATTAAGGCCGCTACCGACACGATTTAAAAAGTAACAGGATTCTTACCTGTGGTCTAAAAATAAAAATTTCCACTCTAAACTATGCCGTGATGTAAATTCATCACAAGGTTCTTCAATGATACACAAATCCTAAAAGGAAAGTAAAAAAAGAATTATAAATGGTGAACACTCATCAGTGACAATGAAACATTTATTTACTTTTAAGAGGCAGGTACAAAAACGGCTGTGTGAAAGTGCCATTTACTCGTATGTGCTTACTTCAGCTGGAAAGGATGGGAAATATCACTTGGAGTTTCATATCACATTCATTCTTTAGTATTGTAAACAACAGAAAAAAATGTAGTGTCATGTTTAGCCAGGATGTGTTCCCTGGCTTATGCCTATTTTTCTTTTCTACATATTCTTTGTTTGTTGTAAAGTTAAGTTGTTAAGCATTTATGCATTTTTTGTTAATATTTTCTGTTTATTATTTACTACCTATGTGTGACTAGTTTTCCTTCTGCTTTTTTGGGTAGAATGCCAAGAGGCGGGGCCACTGTGACATCATGACTGAAGGACCGCCCTCATCCTATGTAAATATGCGGCTAGGGAGCGGATACTTTAATGGTTTATAGTTATTTGTGTTGTACAATCGATTGTGAGTAGCCGTTTTCTGGTTTATGGATTTTTTGCTTCTGGTTTTTGGATTTTCTTTTTGGGACTGCGGATAAAGACTTCTTTACTGTGGATTGCATTTTTTTGCCTTTTTTTTGTACTATTCTTTATTTAAGGAGTCTATTTTCCTTACTGGGCGGCACGGTGGCGCAGTGGTAGCGCTGCTGTCTCGCAGTTAAGAGATCTGGGTTCTCCTCCCTGTGTGGAGTTTGCATGTTCTCCCTGTGTCTGCGCGGGTTTCCTCCGGGTATTCCGGTTTCCTCCCACAGTCCAAAAACAAGCAGGTTAGCTGCTTTGGCGATCCTAAATTGTCCCTAGTGTGTGTGTGTGTGCCCTGTGGTGGGCTGGCACCCTGCCCGGGGTTTGTTCCTGCCTTGCACCCTGTGTTGGCTGGGATTGGCTTCAGCAGACCCCCGTGACTCTGTAGTTAGGATATAGCGGGTTGGATAATGGATGGATTTTTTAAAATTATATATCTGCCTTATGTACAGTAAGTGTAAATTATTTTTATATACTATTTATGTATTATTTTTATCTTCTTTGGATGTAATTACTTCTTTGACATCTTGTAAACCACTTTGAGCTACATCATTTGTATGCAAATATGCTACTGAAATAAATGTTGTTCTTTAGATTTTTCTAATAAATTTCTTTTTATAAAGATTCTTTATGGTCCTGTTTTCTTAAACATTTTTGCTGTTTTCTTTTCCATCGAGAGACATTTTGATATATTTTTGGGACATGAACAATAATTTTAGCTTTAAAAGCCTGCTTCCCATTTTTAGGGCCTGGACAGGCTAAAGAGTTCCAGTAGAGTTAGGGCTCAGGTTGCCTGGGTTGAGGCCTAAATTCTGGTAGACCAGTGAAGACTTTAGCCTGATTTTGTAGGTATTTTGAAGGACTTGCACCCTTTTGATTTTTTTTTTGTGCACTAAATCATAACATGTAGAACACCCAACATGGCATACATAACAAAATCTAATTCAAAGCTACAGAGAGCTGGATCATAATTAGACAGGAGCTAACCCTGGCTGGGGCCCCAGGCCATGTGGAACCACCCACACTCACACAGCATCACATACAGTTCATTACAGTTGCGGCATGCCATACAATGTGGCAAGTGGTAAGACATGACTAGCCACAATAAATGTTAGATCTTCTTAATACAGTATACTTTACTGTGGTACTATATCAGTACCTACTCTTTGGCACTTGACATGGATATGGGTTAAAATCAGAAATACCATGTATAGTATAAGGATGTTAATTAGTTAGGTAAGAATAAAAAAAATACACAGTGGAGGTTTAACAAGTATATAAGGACATTATGACTTACTTATCTACCTGTGGTATGGAAGAGTTAATAACAATACAATCATAATGTACTTTAAACATATCACGGACAGAATTGTAAAGAGAATTCCATGCTATGAGGTGGCAACATTTTTACTTACCTTTAAAAACTGTGGTGTAGTCAACCGTACAGTAGCTACGAGGCATAGCTGTTCCTCACTAGCTGGATGGATTGCTCTTGGCAAAGCTGACTCAAAGCCATTGCAAGATGATGTAGGCACTGTAATCCAAAGAATAAAACAAGATTATAAATTTCTAAAAATGAAAAAGATATGAAACAAATTCATAACACGGCAATTAAGGCCAAATGAGTCACATGAGAAAAGCACCACCAGTGTTAGCTGGGTTTCACACTTACCATGGTTATAAAATTTGAAATCTCCTGTAAATTTCACACATTCATATACAGGAGGCTCACTGAGGTTTATGCTTCCTCTTGCCAAATGACAACAGAATTCAATGTGATTCTCACCTAACAAAAGATAAACAGGGTTCAGTAGCTACAAAAATATTCTTTCTAGTCCAACATTTCAATATTGAGGCACTTGTAAAGTTAAGTGCAGAGCTGGCAATGCCTTTGTCTAAGGATGCCATCCTGTTCTGAAAGACAGAGCCTTTGGATTACCACAGTCTAAGCCCAGCTGCCACTTAGCTCCATTTCCAATGTTTACACAACTTAAATCTGGTAAGAGCTTCCTTAATAGAAATAAGGTGATACATTCTCAAATTCAGGTTGACCTAAACATATTCTTTCCTTGTCAAATTCTGCAGATGTGTAGCCATATTTTGTATTGTCATCTTTAATTAAACTATTTTGTTTATTATTAGGTGCAGCACGTCTTTGTTGATATTGATGTTCTCATTGGTGAAAAATATCATTGTTGGGTGACTGCCCCACAACTTAGTGAAGATATCAATTTCAGAACAATTTCTTTTTCCTAAGGAATTTTAGGACCTCTTTGATCGCTTTTTGAGTAACATTTGCTTTACTTCTTTAGTCTGGAAGATTGATGTGATATTTGAATGCCCAACCCTGCCTGGTGTTAGCTTAAGTCGCTGCCTCCACCACTTTCAATCAATAAACACCAGAGTAGAATGTCCCTTATGGTGTAGTGGTGGCCATTGGGAACCTTTTTAGAGTGAAGGGAAAATGGAAAACTTTAGGGGGAAAAAAGAAGTATAACCAGAGTCAGACACCAAAAACATGCCATCAAACTGGAACCACGCAATCCTAGTCAATTAGATGGACCTCATACAAATAACAGCAGATTGGCCAAATGTGTTCAGAAACACACAACACATGAAATGAATGACTTCACAACCTTGCAGACTGCCTCTTAGGAACAACAAAGTCTCTTAGGACTACAGGAACTGCACCGAAGCTCTGGTCGCAAAAAATGATGAATGGTCACAAATGCTAAAACAAGGATTCATAAATTGTGTCTTGAATGGCTTGTAAAAATATGTACATGAAGATGCCACAAAATGGAATAGTAAAGACTCAAAAGCTGCTAATTATATAAATGGTAAAGATGGATTGCTAGTAACTTTAGTAGGTAAAATAACCATAAGAAGAGACAAAGCTGGAGAATCAAATAAAAATTAACATTTAAGCCAAAACATGTAATGGAAACCATAGTCAAAAAATCAAAACAAGTATGTCACAAAGCAAAGACTTTCAACCAGGGTAACACACCAGACTCAACAATGTCCAATCCAGTCACGGGTTCAAATAATGGATTTTTAAATCCAACAAGCACTAAATACCATACAGTGAAACACAGAAACTCCATCCTCTCCTTCTGCCTCCAGTTGAGTGTTGCTCGCTGCCTCCCAACTCTTACTCTCCGAGGAAAGGCAATGGGCTATTTAATGCTGGACAGGGAACAGCTTCTGGTGACTCGGCATGACTTGTGGGGAATACTTCGTGGTTGGTTGGGAACCAGGGTAGTCCCCTTTGTGAAACCCAGGATATCCGACAGGGCTGCACTTCCGGACTCCAGGTCCCAAGAACCCCTGTGGGTATACTCCTGTGGACCACTGCCACCTAATGCATGGGGGATGGAACTGCTCCTGGCCACCAGTTTCTGCTTCTCCAACCCCTGGCACCTTCCATTTTATCCAGATGTCTGTCCTCTGTGGCATCCACACCAGAAATTTGTTAGCAAATTAAACTAACCATAACTAACCATAGACCCATAGCTCTCACTAATACTAATTCCTGTCCTGTGCTCAATCTCCTTGTCATGACATCTCCATAGGCACAACAACCATAGACAACACAGACAAAGCTCTGCAAATTTACATAGAAAATCGTGGTGCCCAGGACAGCAGTACATTAAAAATGACATCACTGTTATGAAAGTAAAAATAGTCAACAAAGAAAATGAGATGGAATTCCATCTAAGGAACGTAAACAAAGATTCTCCGTACCCTTTATGGACAGATCTATATGATGATGAGCAGAATTGATGTTTTGCTCTTCTTAAAGCTTGGTGCGGAGGGCATTTACATTTTTTTACTGTGAAGCTAAGCTGACGAAAGAGGAGTAAGCATTTTTTCCAGAGCATTTCTCCGGAGATGACAGATTACTGAAACAGGAGAAAACTGTGCTGAGTTACACCAGCTTGTGTCCAGTAGTATCCTGTCCAAGACCAAGAAAAAATGTCTACACAAAAGAGGAGACACACTATGTGCAAAATGCACGCTTGTCTTAGATGGTGAAAGAAGGATTTATGATTTTCAAAGGGCAAGTTAGAGTAACAAAGAAGGAGTTACTTGACGCTCCAGCATCATCTGTGCACGACAGTGAAAACTTCTAAGAAGCTTAAAGAAAAAAAATTAATAGAAGGTTGTCCATTAAAAAAACTGTCCTGTTGTATCTTGCTTCTTGGATGTCAAAATTAAAAATTTCATCTGACATGATGACAAAATGACAAAGACCAGACAAATGAGTATTGACACTGTTTGAGTCCCATATTTTGAGATATTCTATTTTACAATAACTAAGAGAGCAGCCAAAAATATATATATAAGTGAACATTGCCCATCATTAATGTATCATTGCTGATGCAATTAATAAATATCTTTGTCGGTCTACTTTTGAAAGAATTTCTTTTGGCCTGAGTTGCCTAGAAAGCTTGCATATTGTAATCTTTTTAGTTAGCCAATAAAAGGTGTTATTTTGCTTGGCTTTTCTCTTTTTAAACTTGAAAGATAGTGCAAGATGTTGGAAGAAGGTAAAATATCTCTAATTAAAAGCTGCTTGGTTGGGAGCAGACCTTTTACAGAGTGACATTAAGGAGAATGTGGGAAAAGACAAAAGGCACACTCTTTTCTAGCTGTTGATGGAGAAGAAGGCTTTCTGTTTAACTTTAATTAAAAGAAGAGAACATGAATGATTCTGTATGCTTGGAAGAAAAGGCAAAGGGATTAATTTCTTGGTATTTTGATTTTTGAAAATGTTACAGTTATATATTGCTGTGTGTCTCTGCAGTCACTTGTGTAATCTTCCTGTTCATTAATGAATGGCATTATTTTGTTTCTAAAACAAGCATGAACTTGAGTTGCTCTGTACAGATATAGCCTAACAGCCATATGCTTGCCACAATATAACATACTGAAGAAGAAACTGGGAATAAATCCAAACGAGAATGAAAGAACAAATCTTCAAAGCCATAACAATTCCCACACTGTTTTTCTTTCTTGTGGCCTAATCCTACACCATTACTCTGTAAGTATTACTGCCAACAAGCCCTGAGTAAACATGAGATGGATAAGTCAGAGTTTAACTTATGAACAATGTTTGCATTTCACTTTTAGATTTTTTTTAATTTTGGCAAATGTATTAAAAATAAAAAACTGAAATATCATACTTCCTCAGCACTTAGTTGAAGCACGTTTGGAAGTGATTATGGCCAGGAATTGTCTTGATTATGATGCAACAAGCTTCACACACCTGGGTTTAGGGATTTACTGCCATTCTTCTCTGCAGATCCTCTCAGACTCTGTCAGGCTGGATGAAGAGCAGTGGTAGACAGCTATTTTCAGATCTCTCTAGACATGTTTGATTTGGTGTTAGTCCCAGATCTGGCTGGGCCACTCAAGAACATTCTCAGAGTTGACCCAAAGTCATCTTTGTTTTGTGTTTAGGGTCATTGCGCTGTTGGAATGTGAACCATTGGCCCAGTCAGAGGTTTTCATTAAGCATATTTCTGTTCTTGGCTCTGGTCAGCTTTCATTCAATCCTAATTAGTTTTATTGATGCGGCCACTATCATGTTTCACTGATGGAATGCCAGTTCACAGGTGATGAGTGGTGAGAGGTTTTCTCCAGATGTGATGCTTAGAATTGAGGCTAAACAATTCAATATTGGCTTCAACAGACCAGAGAATCTTTTTTCTCATGGTCTAAGAGTCCTTTAGGTACCTGTTTGCAAATCCAAGTGGGATTTCATAAGTAATCTGGCCACTCTGCCATAAAACCCACATTAGTGGAGTGTTGCAGTGATGGATGTGCTTCTGAAAGATTTTTCTATCTCCACACAGGTTCTCTGGTGAGCATGACTGGATCAAGAATAGATGGAAGAGGTACATTGAAAAGCTGTTGAATGAGGAAAACCTAAAGGCAGTATTTGGGGATCAAGTCCCAAAAGAAGAGCTAGTATCAAGAAGTAAAGGAGGCACTGAAAAGAATGAAAAATAAAAAGGCAACATGAACAGATGAAATACCAGCAGAAGTGTGGAAGAGTTTAGGGGAAGAGGGAGTACATGTGTTGTGGGATCTAATGCAGGAGAGAATAACAGAGGAGCACAGGAACACTGTGATCATATGCATTTATAAGGAAAAGGATAATATTCAGGATCATATAAACATATACAGGGATAAAGCAGATGTCACACACAATGAAAAAATGGGAAAAGGTTACAAGGGAAAGGCTTAGGGAAAAGACTACCATAGGGGAGGAGAAATTTCTTTTTATACCAGGGAGAGGAACAACTGATGCGGTCTTTGCATTTAAGACCAGTCACACAGAAGCACTGAGGAAAAACAGAAAGGTTTGCATAAGGTGTTTACTGATTTGGAGAAGGCTTATGATAGTGTTTAATATCAAAAGGTCTGGAGGTACATGACAAAGAAAGTAGTACCAAAGTAGCACATAAGGATTATCTCGGATATGTGTGAGTAAGTGAGGACTTGGGTTAAAAGCAGTGTTGAAATAACAGAAGTTAAAGTCGGTCTGCTCCAGGGATCTTCTTTAAGTTCTAACCTCTTTGATATGGTTATGGATGTGTAGAGTCATGCAATAAAAGATCAGTTCCCCTGGTGCATGATTTTTGCAGATGACATTGTTGTCTAGCACCAAAAAGGAGGAAGTGGAGATGAAGCTGGAATAATGGAGAAGAGCTTTGGACGATAGAGGACTGAAGATAAATAGGAAGAAGACAGAATATATGAGGTTTAATGATGATCAGGATTCAGAAATTAGCCTTCGGGGAGAGCTATTGAAAAGAGAGGATATGTTTAAATATCTAGGATCAGTGGTAGGCCAAGATGGAGAATTAGATGCAGAGATAACCCACAGAGTGCAGTGTGGATGGAACAATTGGAAGAATGAATTAGGAGTATTCTGTGATCAAACAATTAAGGCAAAGGTAAAGGTAAGGTATTTAATACAGTCGTAAGAACAATAATGTTGTATGGAACAGAGATGTGTGCGGTAAAGGGAGAACAGGAAAAGAAGTTGGATGTGGCACAAATGAGAATGCTGAGATAGAATCATGGAGTTACAAAAAAGACGGAATAAGAAATGAGATAATCAGAAGTACACAAATATGGGAGGGATATCAAAGAAAGTGCAGGAAAGTAGGCTGAAGTGGTATGGACATGTGATGAGGAGAGACAATAGATATATGGGCAAAACAGTGATGGAAATGGAAGCACAGGAGAAGAGAAACTAAGGGAGGCCAAAGTGGAGGTGGATGGATAAAGTGAAGGAAAATTTGAAGGAAAAGGGTCTGACTGAGGAGGAGGTGCAGAATGGAGAGGTTTGATCAGGCACATTGACCACAGATAGAACTGGGAAAAGATGAAGAGGAAGAAGAAAACATATTGTGTTATGTAACTTAGTTTTTAATTGCTGTTGTATGCTGTCTAGATGTAGACATTGATAGGATTGGACTGTACCAGAATACAAAGAGCTGCCATTACGTATTCAGAATAAAAAAGGAAGTATTCAGGATTTCACTTGTGTCAAATTTCTAAAGATGTATTCCAAAATACAGTTATTTTATTAAATTTAATACTGAATACTTTTAAATTGTATCTCCTAAAAGAAAATCACGTACACTTTACCCCCCAAATTCAATCAACTGTATATCAAAACTATAAAAAAAAATCCAGAAAGTTTCAAAAAGCAGAACCTAAATTTGCCATGCACCAAGCAGTTTTTATTGTTGCTGTATATATTTTTTGGTTTAACAAGTAACGGTTAAGTAATTATTTGATGTTTTGAGTAGCAGAGGTATAGATGCAGAGGAAATGTAAAATGGTTTGTGACACCCTGCTGATTCTGGCTATTGTGTTTGCTTTTTAGTCTCTTCAGTCTAATTGCAGCTTGAAACAGGCCACGTAGTTAAATGAGGATTTGAACGGGGATCTCTGGTTGACTTAATTTGACCAGATAACACATAGTCACACAACGCAGAGCTTGCCATCTACAGTTCACACACAGATGTGTTCGCCTCTTATTACGGAAGATGCCATTAATTGAAGGACCATTTAAAAAAGGGGCTACATGTGCTTGGTTCTTTTTTGTGTGTGTGAAAAAAGGCTAAGAGGAAGTGTAAAGTGCTATCTCCTGATGAGAAAATAAAAATCTTACATCTTTTGAAAAGTGGTGTGTCATTTGATTTGATGGAAAGTATATGTGAGGATTGTGGTGGGCTGGCGCCCTGTCCGGGATTTGTTCCCTGCCTTGTGCCCTGTGTTGGCTGGGATTGGCTCCAGCAGACCCCCCTGACCCTGTGTTAGGATATAGCAGGTTGGATAGCGGATGGATGGATATATGTGAGGATGTGTGTAGGTTATATGCAAAAATTAATATTTTTAGTGAATTACTGTAAGTTGGCAGATTAGTAAAGTGTAAATACTGTATGTCATGTGAAAAATGCATAACCTGATTTTGTTTTTTAATGAAAGCTTGTTAAGTTTGTTTCTTAAAAAAGAATAACTCAAGAATGTTAAATGGCTGAAACACACTCTGTGCTAGTCTTTATTTTTTCTTTTCAAATATTCAACTTTTATTAATAATGGTTTACTGAAACAGTTGGTTTGCCTTGTTTTTGATGAAAAGTTAAAACAACTTTGCTGTTTCATGTGAGATTGAAGTGCTTTTTCACGTCACAATTTAATTTAAACATGTTTAACTTTTATATAATTTCTAAGCACTATATCAGTTCCTGAAAGTATTCAAAACATATTCATAAAGCATTCACAATATGTTACACAAGTTTGCTTTTTTAATCAGAATACAAATCTGAATATATTAAGGACTTTATTTTTGGTATTCAGTATCTAAATACCTTTTCAGAGTATTCTGTCCAACACTGGACATTATTGATGAGTCCAATATAACATCAAACTCCATACGAACTCCCATAAGTTTTAGGACGCCTCAACACCACCATTGTGTAATAATATCTAATAATTATTAGATATTATTTACTGGTCAACAAAAATTTTGTCCCTAATATTCTGACAGATGTTCTAAGCATACTTTATAAAGCTGGATCCAAATATGAAGTAATATATTTTTCTATCAGGCTTAGTTTTCTTGTGACATCACCTTCATATTTTCATTATTTTGTGTCACTACAAGATAAAAATATTAATAAGTAAACATATATATTTTGAAATATTAAACACTATTAGATTAAAAAAAACAGTTGTTTAGTTCACTTATTCAGACTCCTGGCCAAGAACACAACATGAATGAGCGGTGCCTATTCATTTAGCCCTTCAATGTAAGCTTGAAAGCTGTCCTACTCCATATCAGAAATAAATTTCCTTTTGTACTTATAGCACATTCTACTAACATAAAATGTGAACACAAGGTTACTTTTAGAAAACATTCAATATCAGAAGTAGAAGTGGAAAATCTGAACAGATCTAAAGGTGATTATACTTAATTTTGTTTTTTTGTTTTTTTGTGTGAGTACGACAATAAGGACAAGAAGATCCACCATAATCAGAAAGAGTGCCCACAATGTTCCTCACTTGTTTCAGGAAAAATAAATGTGGTGATGTGACCCTGAGACAGTTTACCTTCCTCCTCTGTATATCAAACTTGGACTTAAGAACAACTTTGTTAAAGCAATTATTGAAACACAAATGGGATTCATGTACTTGAGAAGTAAAATTTTCTCTGGATCAGTGATGCTAAGATCAATGAAGGCCTCAGACTGCAGATGTGTTAAAAGATGAGAGATTTAAAGAGGAATTCAGTGAAGCTTGGAATGCTCTTGGCAAAGTTTCAAAAATGTCTTCCCAAAATTTTTGAAGACTCATAAGACTGAAAACTATCCAGAAATAGTGAGTGGCCTTCTCAAGTCATACCAAACAAAGAAGATTCATTTCTAGACACTCATTTTGACTTTTTCCCTGAAAACCTTGGGGCAGTCAATCATATTTCCAACATGGAAAAGTGTTACCAAGGCCAATGGAGTCTCGGTATGCTGGCTGACTACTGCTGAAGTAATAATAATAATAATAATAATAATAATAATAATAATAATAATAATAATAATAATAATAATAATAATAATAATAATAATTCTTTGCATTTATATAGCGCTTTTCTCACTACTCAAAGCGCTTAGCAATTGCAGGTTAAGGGCCTTGCTTAAGGGCCCAACAGAGCAGAGTTCCTTTTGGCATTTATGGGATTCGAACCGGCAACCTTCCAATTTCCAGTGCAGATCCCTAGCCTCACATTATAACATCAAAATTGGCTGTTTTAGATTATATGTTTGTCATTTTAATAAGTATATCATCGCACATTTGTGCTTGGGGACCACCTTCATGGCTCAGATGAGATAAGTTATATCATGTTTATGCCAGGGTTTCTCTACTGGGTGGGGCTCAGAGTTGTGTTTCTTGTCTTTTTTGTCCATTTTTGTGCTATCTATCTATGTTCATGTTACATTTGTTTATCATCTGCTTTGTTGTCAATGCCTGTGTTATGTTCCTTTTGTTTTGAGGATGGTTCCCTAAGAGATGAGACTACCTGCCAGTCACCACCAGGAACTACCTTCCTCTGTATAAACATGGGAGACACTTCCATCGTTCCTAGTGTTTCATTTCGAATATGCTAGGGAGTGGAGTGTTTACTTGTGTTGGGCTGTGCTTTGTACCTTTTGTGATTACTGTTTTTTTGGACTTGTACTCTGGTTTTGAATTCTGTATTGGCAGTGTGTTTGCCTTAGATTGCCTTGCCTTCTTAGGCAAATCCTTTATGTGCTCTACATAGCTTCTTGTGCTGCAGAGCATTTTTGTTAAAAATAAATCTTTCATTTGATACTGTCCCTCTTTGTGTCTAGCCAGGGTTTAACTGTAAATCTCCCCTAGAGAGCATTAATTGAAGTGCTTTTTTGGGCCTTGTGTGCTTTTGGGAACTCCCAGTCATAACAAGCAATACCACTCCAGGACGAGAGTGGGCGCTGTCACTAGCCCCACTTGGAAGACGCTGTTCATTTGAACCCAAAGTATCATCCCATTGATGCTACTTTTTGATATATGGCCGAGATGAGTCTAACTTATTTGAGCCCTGGGCACTGTTTTGTTGTTTTGTATGAGCCCGTACAAAAAGGTAGACCAGTTGGTGCCCCAACATTCCTATTTTGTTTCCCTCAGTCAGTTCCTCAGTCACAATATACATGTGCAGTTTTCAAATTTAAGTTGCATGTCACTCAAAAACCTTAGCTGTAAATGGCTATGTCCTGTTAAACTTGTATTACCGAAGTAGTGAGTGGTCAGCGCACTGCAGTCTGATTTAGTGAAGCTACTCTGTTCTCAACAGAATGTTCTTAATAAAACTGCTTAGACCAAAATCTGAAGCTAATAGATTTCTGGCTAAGCCTTATGCCTCACACTAATACATAAACATTACAGTCTTGTACAACGTGTTTATCTTCAGACCTGCACATTGCTAACGACCCTCTTAACTCCAAGGCTTAGACACCACTCCTTTCTCTCTAAACAGTCTGCCAAATGTGTCACAATGAGTGACTTTCTGACCACTGGCCACATGGAAAGAAGGAATTCACTGACACTAAGCTCTGTCACCAACAGCTAAATGGAGAAACATCTCACAGCGGAGCGGGAGCCTCTCTGCTTGGGGGATTAAGGTCACAGTTGAACGTGTTATAATGTGATATGTAACAGCATAGGCAGAAATAGCAGCGCTGCCCCACTGTCCTTATTCACACCACAGATTAGCTTGCTAACAATGGAGTCAAATACTGTACACAGAAGCTCATTAGGTACTCTGGAACAGAACATCCCAAAAATAAACCTTCTCGGTTCAATTGGCTTTTTAAAAGAAGATGTTATTATGCGATTGATCCTAAATTTGATATCCTATAAGCTGATTACGAATAAAACAACAAAAGTATAAAAGATTGAATTGTGACTTTAAAATGAACTTATGTCAGGTAATTTTAAATAATTATAGAGCAAGAAAGTAGCAAGCCTATTTGAATTGCAAGATGAGACACAGTGTCTACTACCCAGATACTTAAAGAACAAAATGAAAAGAACTCTTGCCATAGTCTAATTTACACAGCTAATTTATTAACAATTTTTGCTTTTTTGGCAGGACAGACATCATCTCTTCTTTCTAAGTATGAGATAGAAATGCTTATTTAGGCTTTTATTTATTGTTGAATAGACTACTATAATGCACTTTTTTTACTTGTCCCAGCAAGGCATCGCTGTACCAATCACAAACTGCCCAAAATGCTGCTGCAAGGCCCTTGCCAAGGTCCTAAAGAAGGCCCCCCATTAAGCCTCACTTTACTGGCTTCCCATTACTTTTAGAGTCCATTTTAAAATCCTGGTTTTAACATATAGAGCCCTGCATGGCCCGGGTCCTGAACATATTGTGGACCTACTTCAACCACATTCTGTGAATTGGTCCCTTAGGTCCTCTGGTCAGGATCTTTTAACTGTCACCACACACTAAGTTAAAGAAATGATGATGATTGAGCTTTTAAGGCTGTTGCACCAAAACTCGGCATTGCTCTTCCACTGACCCTGTGATGTGTAGACACTGTAGACAATTTTAAGTGTCTGGTAAAAGCGCATTTGTTTAAAAGTCTTTGGCTAAGAGGATGTGATATTGCTTGTTTCTAGGGATATTTTTTGTCTGACTGTTTTTATCATTTGAAGTGGTTTTCATTTATATTTCTTTAACATTATTTACTGTATGTATGGGTTTTTAACTTGTAAAGCATTTATCCAAGGTAACTTACCAATGTAAGAGGTTGGGAGCAGGCACTGATTTAAACACGTTGCTGCACCCACCACACGGCAAACCCCCCGGATTGAGATCCAAGTGCAGCCATGCAATGGGTGACACCTCAGCAGTGAACAGTGTGAGGTTTTTGACAGTGGATGGAGTGCCGATCCTGCCACCAACCCTGCAAGTATAGAACCTGCTTGCAGGGCTGGATGTGGATTAACGTCACACCCAGGACGGAGCAATTGCAGGCTTTGCTCAAGGGCCCAACAAAGTAGAGTCACTACTGGCGTTTTATAGGATTAGAACTGGCAACCGATCTCTAGCCTCAGAGCCACCAATCCGCTCCATACCCCCAATGTACCCCCAATTGTAAGGATGGAGTATAATTTTCTACATACATTTGTTTTACAAAGGGTTAATTCATAAAGTCACACATTGAATCAGAGGTGGAAAATGAACTTACAAACAAGTAACGTACTGTATGATCTAAATCTTTAGCCACGGCACCACACTGCCCACTCATGAGACGAATGGCTCAAATTTGTGTCAAGTCTATTCATTCAGACTGATGTCTTAGTCCACTTCCTGCCTGTATCTTTGTGTATCGTTTAGTATGGCGGCTTGCTAGTGTGTTAATATCTAACAATGTATCTATTAGTTTATCGAGAGACATGCATTCTGCATTGGAGTGCTATGAAGTCTCATTGGCATAGCCAATGTGTGAAAGATATGGATGTGGCACGGCCAATTAAGAGGAAGTAAGACAAAGCCAACTTAGTAAAAGTCAGTTTCACTGTTAAAATTCAAATAAATACTATTTTTCCTAATACTTTTCCTCACTGGCAGCATAAAGTTTTTCAGCAATTTTTGCTACAGTAGCTCTTCTGTGGAATCAGATCAGGTGGGACAGCCTTTGCTCCCCACATGCATCAAATGAGCCTTGGATGTTCATGCCCCTTTGCCAGGTCACCAGTTGTCCTGCATTGGAACACTTTTTGTAGGTACTGACCACTGCATACTGGGAACACCCAACAAGGCCTGTGATTTTTGAAATGCAGTTCTCTAGCCATCACAGTTTTTCCATTGTCAAAGTCACTCAGATCCTTAATGCTTGCCCATTTTTCCTACCTTCAACACATCACCTTCAAGAACCAACTGTTCACTCTAAAATATGCAAAACATACACACAGGGCTCCACCCTTACCTGGAAATGCTGCAGGGCCAAGCCTTCGGGACACCGGAAATACTTTCGGGGATTACTTAAAAGGAGCTGCCTGCCACTACTCCGGGAGCCAGAGTTGGGAGGTAGAGGACAAAGCTTGCTGGTGGAGGAATGGAGGCAGAAGATGGAGACAGAAACAGAGACAGAGAGAAGAAGGCGAAGAAAGGGATGTGTGCTACTTTATTATTGTGCCTGCTACATTATTGTACTGTGCTTACTGAGTGGGAGCAAAATAAAAGCCTGTGTTGTGCTAGAACTTGTGTCTGTGTCTGTCTGCATCAGATTGGGGAGCTGGTGTGCCCCCTGGTGTCCATAATTTGCATTAGCAGCAACATATCAAAGTGGATACGATCAGGTTGGTTAACAGGCAGGAGACAAACAGTGTGAGGAAGAACAGACTGCGAAACTTGGAGCAAAGTAATTCAAGCTGTCTACTGGTCTCTGCCCCACTGCTTATACTTATAGATTCAGAAATACTGAGCAAACCTCCAGATGGCATCAAGATGAGTGGGAAAGCAGTAACGGAGAAGTCAGCAGAAGCAATTCAAGTAATCCTGAATTATCTTTAAAATTGGAGCAATCTTTCAAAATGTTATATAAATACATGTGTCATGGAAGATTAAAATATATGTTTTTCAGTTTATTAAATAAAATTAATAAAATTTATCTTGTGAGTTTCATTTTAGATTAATTTAGATAAGATGTAGATTTTAAATGAATAAACAGTGAGACCAAGACTATAAGAATATTACCGAGATTAAGGGAAAAACTAGCATTACTTTTAATTGTGTGTATGTAAACAAGAGAATAGTAAAAAGATTTTGGGCAATGCTGACAGGCAGGCAATGATATCATGCTGTCAGGGGATGGTGGGAGAAGATGCAGACAAGCATTTAGTGGGCTTACAAGGGTTCCAAATCAGTGGGATGGATTTGTGTATCCCTTTCAGAGGTTGTGATCTATAAATCCATTAATTTCGACAGAAGAGCAGCTCCTGAAGTTGACTCTTGGCCTTTGCAAGAGGTAGTCAGACAAGGCCTTCGCTGAGATATTGAAGCTGAGGTAACCAGTCTTGGCCATTGCTGTCAGTGATAAGTGAATGTTAAAGAGGTGGTGTGTGCATGTAACTAACGGCTAATAATGTAGGCATTTCCAGTATTAACTTGTCCACTAATATAAATTAACCACAAAGGTAAAATGTACCTTTTAAAAACACTTTTACATGACAGATATGTGAAAAATGCTCTATGCTGTTGAAACAAAATGTCAATAATACATTATGGATGATGTTGATTCAGAAGGAAGAAACTCTAAAACATTGACAGTTTACATTAATGCAGGATTCTCATCCTAGAGGTAATGTGTAGATGTGATCAAAAAAGATAATAAAAATGTTGGGTTCTGTTGTTAAAAACTGTTGACTGCAAATCAACAGAGGTCCTACTCAAACCTAACAATAAGCTTGATTGGGTTGTATCAAAAATACAGTGTACAGTTCTGGTGTAGCAGCGTAAAAACTGTGAAGCTATGAATAACCACCTAAATTCCTTGACTGAATGATATCCTCTGCTCCATCAGACTAAAGGTACAGAACATCATTATATGTGTATGCCTAATTCTAGTTTATTTTAATTCTCATAGTTTTTTTATAAAGTTGGTTTGGCAGAATCCTTTCTTTCAGTGAATCATGCACTTGAGGACACTAGTGGAAATTACATTAGAAAACATTCACAATGGAATCTGAGAACTTGTTCTTCGTAAAAAGTAGTCAACAGTAAATCCTGAGTCAAGTAGTTAATGGCTATCAAACTGAACAAAACATCTGCACATCTTTGTCTTAAACTAACTAGACTAACCTCAGGCATTTATGGCCTATTGCTCTTTGTGAAATGTGATGTTCTAAATGTTGTTACTTTGCTAAAGAGGAAAAGAACTACATGCTGCTATCCCTGTGAGCATTCAGCATGCTGAACTACATCCCATACTGGTAACATAACAGAAACAAATAGACACAGCAAGTCCCACAGCACAACGTGCTGCACAGTGACAATGTAGGTTATGTCAGTTCATAATCACAAAAGTGGTGGCGAGTGTTGTGGTGTGAAATTTTGCATATAAGTTGATAAATACTTTGTATATTGTTATTATTTATGAATATTATCGATAGTACATTATTTAAATTGTAACTTAACTCCTGCTTGTCTTTTACTACACCTAATTGCCTGAGGTTATAAATGTAGAAGGGAGAGGGTGGGTTGAAGTTATATGGTACAATACTTTATAAACAGTGGTAAGTCTGTGAGATTTGTGGCATTCTGATAAAGGCTACATATTAATAATACAAAAGGGGAAAGTAGAGTAAAATATTACTCTACCAAGACAAAACAGCAACATAGAGCTCAGTTCCTTTAGGCGGCATGTAATGAGTGCACTGGCTTTGTAAGTAGCCAATCACATAACAGACACTTTTTTAAATTTGTATTTGGCAAAAATCTTGGTGTAAACAAATTTGTCTGACCAGTTGCTATACTTGGGTGGTCATTTACTAGAAGTTTCCACATTTGGTGTTACTTCTGAGGTGTCAACAAGTCCTGTGAGTGTAGCTGTCAGTTTTTGCGCATTTACCATCATCACAGGTATGACTTGACAGAATAGTGCAAAGACATTTTTAGACAGTCAGAATATTAATGTATTGAATTTTTAAACAGGATCTCTGCTTCATGTCAGTTGCTGCAGAAATAGGCTTAGGCCTTTAAAACTTTGAAACAGATTCAACAGACTTAATAACAGAATGATAGATACAATCTTAAGATGCTTCAGTACCACTAATAGCTCTCACTGCCTCAGATGTGGGTCCAATGAAATCACACGATGAACAAAATGTTCCTCTTCCTTAGAACTTTTCTTAGATGCGGTTGTGACTATCAAAGGCTCCCTTGTTTGGTTTTTCCAGACATCTAACAAATTGATACTTCTTTTGTCATGGTGCAATTAAAAATTGCATGATATTAATAATGAGATCAGACAAATGGAGAAAGAGTCATTTCATAAATGGCACTTTTTTTCATATGACAACTAAACATCCATGACTGGAACTGCCATAAACAGAGATCAAGGAGTCCACAAAAGGTCAGTGCAATTCCTTTCTTGTATTGTGGACACAATAAACATATCAATTCTATATGGAGGTCACCCTCTTCACCTGATTCGCAGAGATTTAAAAATTATTATTATGTTGTGACCTTGGTGGGTTGGTAGCACAGTGTCTCCCCCTTCCGTCCAGGTAATCTGAATACATTCAAAAGCTCAGTTTGTGAGTTTAATTGATGAATGTAAATGTGGCTGTGTGCATGAAGTTGGTCTGCTAAGGACAGACACCATTTCCAATTGACTTTTACATTAAAAAAATGGGTGGAATGAATGCTAGTAGTTATAGCAGACAGAACGGAGACATAAACTAAAAAGTACAGTACGTCTTGAGTTCAGTTTTGAACTGGGGAGTCTTCTGTGTGAATTTGGCTTGTTCCCTCAATCTTAACTTTCCTACAAAATGTATTCCATTTTCATATACAGTCATGATAAAAAGTATAGTAAGTACACCTCATGTGTATGGGTGACTTTTTCAATATATTTGAACAGGCAAATATTAGATCTTTATGCCATCTGTGTCTACATTTAAAAGTGATACACATAAACAAATGACATATAAAACTAACATGATGTATTCATTCTCATAATCTAAATTAACACACATGCAGAAAGAAAGAAAGTATACCCCTGCATTTATCACCACTTAAAATCTATAAAATTAGAACCAGAATCAGATATTCTGGATTTGGTGTCAATCATTAGAATGTCCTTAAGGAGTATGCAGGAAGTACCTGTCTTATTTAAACCACAGATATCTAGAGTCTGGAATCCTCTCTGAACTGTTGTGTGTGGTGCCATCATGTCAAAGTTAGAAGAGCTCTCTAACACCCTCAGTGAGAAGGTTGAGCATTTTAAAGATTACAAAATTATTTCAAATGAATCATTCTACAGTAAGTAAAATTATCTACAAGTGGCATAGGTTTCAAATAACTGCTAATCTGTCCAGTACTCGCCTGCCCAGCAAATTCAGTCCATTTCATTGTAAGACCTGCAGGTAACTCTTACAAAGGTTACATACATGTAACATTCAAAAAGAGATTGCAGAAATGTGACCTGCATGCAAGGTGTGCCAGTAAAAAGCTTTTGCTGTTCAAAAAGAACAGCAAAGCAAGACTATGGTTAGTATAGGCAAAGACCAGGCCTTATGGAACCATGTGCTCTGGTCAGAAGAATCAAAAATAGAACTTTTTGTTCATAGTAATAGTAGACGTGTTTGGCACAAACCAAAGATGGCATTTAATGAAAAGAACCTTATACCAGCTGTGAAGTATGGTAGTGGAAATGCTATGGTTTGGGGTTAACTTCCTCCCTCAGGACCTGTGCAGCTTGAAGTCTTTGAGTCAACTATGTGTGCTTGAGGAGCACGTGAAGCATCTGCCTGAAAGTTCAAGTTGAATAATAAATGGACCTTTCAACACAATAATGATCCAAAGGACACTAGCAAACCCATGAAGGAATGGAAGGTTATGGACTGGTCTAGTCAAAATCCCTTTGAAATATTAGGTGGGATTTGAAACGGGAAGTATGTGTAACAAAACCCACAAACATCTTGTAACAATCTATTCAAATTACGTGAAAAAACACAAAATCACGTTGCTGTATGCTCCCATCTGTTGTTGGGGAGCCCTTGAACCCTACACTGTCGGTAATGTGCATCACTGCTAAGCTCATCGGTAACAACAAAGCAAGGGGATGGTGAAAAAGTGCAAAGTGCTTTTATTAAAACAATCAACAAAACAAGGTATTCAAATTAAAGTGCAGTCTCCAAAGTTCCAATAAATAATCCATAAAATCAGAAGTGAAACGTGGAGGTTAAAAACAATAGAAAAAAGTCTTCTTAAAAACAACGAGGTTAAAATACAGCAGGAAGCATTCTTAAAAAGAAAAAAACCAAGAAGAAGCCCGGTGCCTTTTTACCTGGCAGCCCATCTGCTTCCCAACAGGGGAGTCACCCTACTTGGAGTTGACCTTCACTCTGCCTACTTCAGCCACTTCATGCGCGCTCTCTCGTTCGCTCACTCACCCACTCACTCTCTCTCTCTCTCTCTCTCTCTCTCTACCTCCCGTCCTTTCCTCCCCTTCTAGCCGACTCGCGTTTCTATTTATCAAGATAAGCAGCTCCAGGAACAATCACGAATACGGATGGTCTGTCACCTGTGCACTTAGGTGAGAAACGGCCACATCGCGAATCGCCTTGAGAAACGGCTTCAGCCACAAAACCATGACACCCCCTCATCAATCCGTGAGTGCGGTGATTATTTATTTTAAAACTGGGCTTTGACAGGAGCTATAGTCCCGCTATACCACACACGTGAAAATTCACAGAGAGTTATAGCGCGGGTTGTTCACTGAATGCTAGCAACTAGCACACTGACGCTCGAGGGCAGTCATGGATTTGTCTCAAGAGAGGTAAACAAGGGTAGCACGCGTGTGGTATTCCAAACAAAGGTGGTATACCAAGCATAATTTTTCGTGTCCAAACAGGACGTATACCAAGTTGGACTTATTCCAAAGCAGACGTATACCGAGGTACCACTGTATATTTATACAATATCTTCACTGAAGAGTAAATGCAACATTAATAAACAGATTTGCCAATGTTTACACTACTGGTTTAAGAGGAACACTAAAGAACATCCTCAGCAGCTGCCCAATAGCCATCTCTGTAGGCACAGTCATTGGAGACGTGACAAGGGGTTAAAGGTGCTTGAACAATTCTTCTGCAGGGGCGTTACATGGAGCTAGAACATCCTGCCAGCCAGATAAACTACTATATTGCATATACTTCATTAAAGCAGTGAAGAGGCAAAAGCCACAGCTAAGAACATCCATTGGGCTGCTAAGAATAGCTAAGGAGTGGCAGATGAAGGCTGATTTAGGGAGACAGCTCTAAATGTAGCAACTACCCTAAGGCTAGATATTTTACTGGTGTCTGAATCATATATGCAGGTAGCTTTGGATGATGGACCCATGTCTTGGGAAGACTGAATGGAGGAGGCCAAGGAAGGAAAGAGAACCAATTATGTAGAGCTGGCATGTGTATGGCAGTGTTTGGCAGCTCACGCCCTCTGCAAGGCCTACAATCTACAGGATATATGCTGTCAGAACCATTACAGATGCTGCCAAACAAACCTCTAGATAGTTTTGGCATGAACTGGTAATGTGACACAGGCTTGGGTACGCTGAACTCTGACCGGGTCACCTGGGTAAGATGTATGATGTTCAAACATTCAGTTGCCCAAGGTGACATCACTGATAATGCATTCAAATGCACTAGAACATACAATATATAACATTATCAAAACATAATATCACTAATCAAGGAAGAAACAGAAAAACAAGAAGTCAGACTAATACTGGAGTTAATTTAGAGCCAAGAATGAGACTCTTGATAAAAGTATGAATTACAATCAAGAACTACAGCTGCACTGATCCCCAGTGCAGGATAGTTGCCCTGAAGTAAGTCAGTCCAAAGACAAATAGAGCCAGAGCTTGATATTTAATAATATAAATGCATGATACATAAAGACAGCAGTGAAATCACAGAATGGTGGTGATAAATGTCATTGGTTGAACCCTACTTATTAAACTAAAATCATTTGCTCTGCAGTTGGTTGTAATGTCATCATAAAGACCAAACCACTCCTAGAAGCTCATCAGTTAAATCCATTTTTACACACCTTTAAGAACACTGGGAAGAACTAGTTGAACTGATACACTTGAACTCAAGTTCATATTCTGTGTCTATTCAAATCACATCACGTCACGTTTATTGTCATTTGAACATAATACAATGAAATTCTTATTTGCTTGTGTCCACAGAACATTTGACAAAAAATAGAACGTTAAAAATAAATACATAAATAAACAAACAAATAAACAAATCTATATTATATATATATATATATATGTTAACAGTATACATAGCATGCAATATATGTATGTACAATTTTATACAAAATATATAATATGTGTTTATAAGAATCATGTATACACTGCTTTTATAAAGTTTTCAGATCCTTTCATGTTTTTTTTAACACCTTGCTATGCTGTAACCTTATGCTATAAATCATTTGAATTAATTTTTCCCTCATCAATTAACACTCAATGACCCAGAATGACAAAGCAAAACAGGATTTTAGGAATGTTTGCAAATTTATTTTTAAAAATCGTTAAATATCACATTGAAACAAGTATTCAGACCTTTGAAATTTAGTTAAGGTGCATTTAATTCTATTGATTATCATCAAGAGATGTTTCAACATCTTGTTTGGAGTCCACCTGTTGTCAATTCAGTTGATTGGAAATAACTATGATAGGCACACATTTCTATATATAAGGTCTCCCAGTTGAGGAAAAACAAGCCTTGAAGCTGAAGGAACTGCTTGCAGAACTAAGAAACAGGATTGTTTTGAGGCACAGATCTGAGGAAGACTATAGCATTAGAATTAAAGGTTCTGATAAGCACTGTGGCCTCCTTAATTATTAAATGTAGCAAATTTAGAACAACCATGACTTTTCCTAGAGCTGGCTGCCTGGACAAGCTAAGCAATTGGGGAAGAAAGGCCTTGATAAGAGAGGTGACCAATGGACATGTTCACTAAACTCCAGATAATCTGTGTGGAGATCGGAGAAACTTCCTTAAGGACAACTACCACTGGAACACTCCACTTCCACAATAAGGACAACCAGCAGTTCCACTTTATGACAGAATGGCTGGACAACAAATGAAACTCCACTTGGAGTTTGCAAATAGGCACCTATAAGACTCACAGGCTATAAGAAACAAGATACTCTGGTCTGATGAAACCAAGATTGGACTATTTTGCATCAGTACTAAACATTATGGCTGGAGGAAACCAGGCAGCTCTTGTTACCTTCCACATGTGAAGTATGGTGGTGGCAACATCAGGCTGTGGGGTTGTTTTTCAGAGGCAGGCTCTGGGAAACTAGTCAGTGTCGAGGGAAAGCTAAACAGAGGAGAGTACAGAGTTTCATTAATGGAAACTTGCTCTAGAGAACTGTGGACTTTAGATTGGACCTTCCAACAGGATAATGACCCTAAGTATAAAGCACAGATAACACAGCAGTGGCTTAGGGACAACACTGTGAATGTTCTTGAGTGCCTTACCCATAGCCTAAAATTGAACCCAACCAAACATCTCAGGAGAAACCTGAAAACAGCTGTCCACTGATGGCCTCCATCTGACGTGTCAGAGCTTGAGAGGATCAGCACACACTGATTTGTATTTCCTTAAATTTACTTGTACAAATGCCAAAGTCCTACAGTGCACGACAACTAGGTGTTTAATTATACGGTTTGTCTTTTGAAGGTAGTGAATGTTATGTGTCTTGAGTAGAAGACAACTTAGTGCTGGTAATATTATATGCCTCCTTTTATTACCCTCTGTAGTGTTTTAAATCCTTGAATTAAACAAATGCTGTACCAGAATGTGATGCAGCCAATGAGGACAAACTCCACTCTGCACTGGTAGAAGTTTATGTGAAGAGATGGAGAAATGTGAGCTGTCCTCACATAATTAATCACATAATCAATTAGAGGCACTGGTGACCCTTTCTTGACAAGAGTCTAAATGTGTTGTGCCCACTTCACTTCATCAATGTTAGTCAATCCCAGAACTTTAAAACTTCTCACTATCCAATAGTATTTTCTTCAATGCAGAAGGATGTGTGGCATGCATTCTGCATACTGAAATCTATGACCATCTCCTGGGTTTTATCTACATTAAGGGTGAGATAGTTGTCCTGGCACCAATGAGTCATTAAGCAGACCTCTTATCTGTTAGGTGCTTATCATTGCTGGTGATCAGGCATATGATGATGGTGTCATAGCAAATGTAATGATGTAGTCGGAGCTATGTCTAGCCACACAGTCAAGAGGCGTACAAGGAATATTTATTGTCTTTATAGATTTCCGGTTTGCCCCATTTCCCTTCTATATCTCCGAAGATATGCATATTAGTCTACTTTGTGGTTTAATACTGTCCCTCTGTAAGTGTAGGCATATGAGTGAACCGTCCGATAGACAAGCACATTGTCCAGGGCTATCCAATTATGCCAGACCAGGCTCTGGTCTCCTGTAACTCTGAACTGAATTAAGAGGGGCTTAAAAAAGTTATGTTATATTACATGTGGGCACCTTTTCCACTTCTAATTTCAAAAAATTATTCCACCCCAAGAACAGCTGCAGGCTTGGCTTTACTGCTTTTCAAAACATAAATGACATGACTATTAAAAGAAATTCAGTACTCACTTTCTAGGAAATCTGCAGAGACAGAATCAGTGAGGAGCATGTGTGAGGAAAGAAGCTTGTAGACTTCTCCATGTTCTCTTTCAGGGAGGAAATTCAATATGTTTTGGTCCACCATATCTGACTGATACAAAAGAACACTCTTTAATGCTCAATTATTATTTGCAGTATTTGTTCACATTTATTGCTTTTAGGATGCCTGTTTCACACTGTAATATAGAAGGTCCCAACCTATTCTACAAGTAGCATTCTCCTTCTCTACCATCTCCTTGCCCACCAGTGATTCAATCAGTTTACTCCTAATTGTTTTTGCTTCTTAAAATTTGTTTTTGCTGCTTTGTTGTGCATTCTTGAAAGTAATGAATACATATGTACTTTGTTTGTATAATGTACTTATGAATAAGTGAAAATTCCATGATAATTTAATTTAAAGTACATCATGGTGACATTTTGTGTCATGGCATTTTGTGACTGTTTAAGTAGGATGTGCTGCCTTCCAGTAGGTGCTATGCACCTCATTATGGTTGGTTTGCATTATGATTGGGTTTATACTTCACACGAAGCGTTACGTGTGTCTGTGGATGATACTGCTATGCAAGCGTTGTACTGTTTATGCTTGTATTTTATGCTTGCATTTTAGCATCACCAGATCCCCAAAGTCTTTGGAAGGAAACCGGAGCACAATGTGGAAACCCACCAGGAAAACATGCAAACTCCAGGCAGGGAACACCAGGGACGCGACTCCATGTGAGGCAGCAGCGCTACTGCTCTGCCACTGTGTCACCCCATATGTGTAATTATTAAAAGTATTCATTATTTAAATGAAATTAATGACTTATCTGCACAATGTAATATACGTACTTTAATGCATTTCATCATGAAAGGTATATCAAGTATAAATCTAAGGATTCTAAATGTGCAGAAAGCTGGAATATCTTAAATTTACAGTGTTCTGTTTGGCAATTGCTGCTTGCCTTTGGTTTAATTCATTCAGTTATGACTGTCTTCTTGGCTTTGACCTTATCTTTCAGCCTCTTTATCTTCTATTGGTCTTCCTCTGCTCACAAGCATTCTCAAACATACTACTATTCCTATATAACAGCATTCAATGAGGTGTCCGACATTCCGGATGCAGAAGTCAAAAACGTTCTGCTAAGCCCCCAAGTGCAAATGCCTTCTTTGATTCCTGAATCACAGCAATTCTTCTTTCAGCTTCTGTCATAGGCTTGTGATTAGATTTCTGTGACAGCTTGCCTTCATGTTATTTTTGAGTCTAGACTTTTGTGGCAGCACACCTTCAGATTATTGTACAGTTTCAAGCCTGGTATTTTGATGGCAGTACGCCTTCTGATTGTTGATTTCTTATAGTTTTCTTTTGCATTAAACACAGCTTTGTGCTTCAATTTTGCCTACATCTTCTCTGGTTTAAGGATATATTTCTATAACAACTTCAGACTTAGTGCTCTTAGTATTTTATGTCTTCTTCTTTATGCCTCACAGCATTTCTATTCTCGACTTTATGACTTTTGTATTTCAGTTTTGGTGACAATATGTCTTCTAATTAGCAATTCCTAGCAATTCTTCTTTGATTTCATTTATAGTTTAACTCTTCAATTTTTGGCAGAGCCCTTTCTGAGTTTTAGAAATTTCTTGAATGGAAGTATATCTTCTGGTTTGGTTAATATCATCCTCATGGTTGATCACATTCCCTTTTTGTCAGCAGGCATTTCAGTAAGGTTGGCTGGAACTAAAAAGGCAGGCGGGCCCTATCTATAATGCAAGTGTTAACCTGCTTCCTCAGAGACCACTATCTTGATTTTCCTAACCATAAGAACATAATACATACATACATACATTTTTGAAACTGGAATTCTCTGAATAACTAGGTCATTAAAACAATGCATTGAATGATGAAGAAAATCACCACATAGACTTGCTGCCTATTCAGGTCCCACCATGCCCTTCAATGATTGTAAGAGTCAGGATCTAATGAGATTTATTGCTCTGAACTACAACAGAGCAAACAAAGAGTATGGCCAGTAGAGTCAATACTTCTAAAGGGGTGAATACTTTTTGTAGGCACTCTAAGTCAACTTAGATAAAGGCACCAAATAATAATAACTATAATAACTATAATTGTGCCTGTTGCTGGATCAAGTGGATTTGAGAATGTTGTGTTATGAATAATTGAAAGCACGGTTATTGGCTCTAACTATACTCATTAACCTTACAACTGCAACAAACCATAAATCATGATCTGGAAAAGAATAGCCATCCAATGACCACTGAGCTGAGATACAACCATGTATGATGACCAGAGAGCTGATGAATAGTAAGCATCCAGTCACTAGAACATTAGAACATTAGAACATTCTAGATGAGAACAGGCCATTCAGCCCAACAAAGCTCGCCAGTCCTATCCACTTGCTTCCTCCAAGAAAACATCAAGTCGAGTTTTGAAAGTCCCTAACGTCTTACTGTCTACCACACTACTTGGTAGCTTATTCCAAGTGTCTATCGTTCTTTGTGTAAAGAAAAACTTCCTAATGTTTGTGCGAAATTTACCCTTAACAAGTTTCCAACTGTGTCCCCGTGTTCTTGATGAACTCATTTTAAAATACAAGTCTCGATCCACTGTACTAATTCCCTTCATAATTTTAAACACTTCAATCATGTCACCTCTTAATCTTCTTTACTTAAACTGTAAAGGCTCAGCTCTTTTAATCTTTCCTCATAATTCAACCCCTGTAGTCCTGGAATCAGCCTAGTCGCTCTTCTCTGGACCCTTTCTAGTGCTGCTATGTCCTTTTTGTAGCCTGGAGACCAAAACTGCACACAGTACTCAAGATGAGGCCTAACCAGTGCATTATAAAGGTTGAGCATAACCTCCTTGGACTTGTACTCCACACATCATGCTATATATCCTAACATTCTGTTAGCCTTCTTAATGGCTTCTGAACACTGTCGGGAAGTTGATAGCTTAGAGTCCACTATGACTCCTAAATCCTTCTCATAAGGTGTACTCTCGATTTTCCGACCACCCATTGTGTATTCAAACCCAATATTTTTACATCCTATGTGTAATACTTTACATTTACTGACATTAAATTTCATCTGCCACAAATCTGCCCAAGCCTGTATGCTATCCAAGTCCTTCTGTAATGATATAACGGATTCCAAATTATCTGCTAATCCACCTATCTTGGTATCATCTGCAAACTTAACCAGCTTGTTACTTGTATTCCTATCTAAATCATTTATATATATTAAAAATAGCAGCGGCCCTAGCACTGACCCCTGTGGAACACCACTCTTAACATCGGCCAGTTCTGATGAGGTTCCTCGCACCATCACCCTCTGCTTCCTGTGTCTGAGCCAATTCTGCACCCATCTAAAAACATCACCCTGAACTCCCACTTCTTTTAACTTGATGCCCAACCTCTCATGTGGCACCTTATCAAATGCTTTCTGAAAGTCCAGATAAATAATATCATATGCTCCACTTTGATCGTATGCTTTTGTTGCAACCTCATAGAATTCCAACATGTTAGTAAAGCACGACCTCCCTCTTCTGAACCCATGCTGACTGGTCAGAATAACTCCTGTCCTTGCCATGTGTTGCTCAATCTTATCCTTAATAATTCCTTCCATTAATTTTCCCGTGATGCATGTTAAGCTTACTGGCCTATAGTTGCTTGGATCTGCCCTGTCACCCTTTTTATATAATGGAATGATATTTGCCCTTTTCCAGTCCTTCGGAATCTCTCCAGTGCTCAGTGACTTCCTAAAAATATGTGTCAAGGGTTTATATATGTACTCACTAGCCTCCTTAAGAACACGAGGATAAATATTGTCTGGGCCTGGTGATTTGTTTGATTTCAGCCTATTTAATCTGAGCAGCACTTCTCCCTCTTCAATTTCCAAATCCCTCAGTACCTCCTTAGTAGTTGCGTTTACCTCTGGGAGGTTATCCACTTGCTCACTTGTAAACACCTCAGAAAAATGTAAGTTTAGGGCATCTGCTATTTCATTGTCTGTATCTTTTAATTCCCCTTTACTATTCCTGATGAACTTGACCTCCTCCTTGACTGTTCTTTTACTACTAAAATACTGAAAGAATCTCTTGGGGTCTTCTTTCGCCTTATCTGCTATATTCCTCTCCAACTGTCTTTTAGCCTCCCTGATATCCTTCTTAATGGTTGCTCTCATATTTTCATACGCTCTACATGTAATGATTGTGTAATGATATATTTCTGAACTCACTGTGTACAGGATTTCATTCTTCCATGCCACAGCATTTCATGTTGATACAATTTTAGGATGGAAGAGCAAATGTCATTACTTTTATTAATAAACCTTTACTGTTGATGAACAGTTTCAACTTTAAGCATTGCAAAAATTAATGAATAAGTGTTTTGTAAAGATGTAAACTAGCATTATAGTGTACTGTAAATTGGTTGTTAACGACTAATTGATAAAAGTTAATAGCATGTCTTGTAGTCACCGTGACTGGTAATAAGCCAATGCAACATATGCAGAGTGTATTTACTTAACTGTGCCAGCATTTTATTTAGTGGAATACAATTGCATACTTATTGAAAATGAGCACTAGATTATTAATTTAATCACTTTTAAGAAGTGTGACAGGCACAAAATACAAGTAATGTAATGAAAGCACTAAATATCTACACCAAAATAATTCTGATTCTCAGAAAACTAAATTGAAAAAGAGAGCAAACAAGCATTCATGTGGAAGGTCTGGTTGGTATCTAAGATACGGCATGGACATAGCAGTGAGTTAACTCCAAACCTATACAGTAGTACATGTGGATTAAATGACTCAAACATGAGTTAGAGCAAAAAGATGGACCCTTAAGAGATCCTAATCAAAAACCTTCCTTAAAAATACAAAATTAATGACATTGTTCTGCTTTGCTTTGAGGTTGTGGTCAAAAGATTTATGTCAGATAGACTTTTCCTTACCGGTAAATGGCCAATGAGAGGGGCAACGCTGTCTGATACGTAATTGATGTTTCCATCTATGGAGAGAACGATGAGAAAAGCATCCAGAGCCTGTAAAACATCAAGCAAAAGATTGGGTTCAAGAGCCTACTGAGAAGAATGTCTAGCACTTTTCTGAAAGAAGTAGTGGGCCTTACCTCTAACATTAGCTGTGTGAACTCCTCATTGCTGAGAAATGATGGCTTCCAGTCCTGTCTGGTCTCACATGATTGTGTCTGTGCAGTTATTTCTGGAATAATAGCCAATTACAGCATCCATTTACAAAAGTTGTCAGAATATACTATTTAAGAACCAAAAAATATGCGTAATTAAATTAATTATTTTATCCAATCTAAAACTAATTAGTTTGTAATTATCTAAATGTTATACAGTGGTGTGAAAAACTATTTGCCCCCTTCCTGATTTCTTATTCTTTTGCATGTTTGTCACACAAAATGTTTCTGATCATCAAACACGTTTAACCATTAGTCAAATATAACACAAGTAAACGCAAAATGCAGTTTTTAAATGATGGTTTTTATTATTTAGGGAGAAAAAAAATCCAAACCTACATGGCCCTGTGTGAAAAAGTAATTGCCCCCTTGTTAAAAAATAACCTAACTGTGGTGTATCACACCTGAGTTCAATTTCCGTAGCCACCCCCAGGCCTGATTACTGCCACACCTGTTTCAATCAAGAAATCACTTAAATCGGAGCTGCCTGACACAGAGAAGTAGACCAAAAGCACCTCAAAAGCTAGACATCATGCCAAGATCCAAAGAAATTCAGGAACAACTGAGAACAGAAGTAATTGAGATCTATCAGTCTGGTAAAGGTTATAAAGCCATTTCTAAAGCTTTGGGACTCCATCGAACCACAGTGAGAGCCATTATCCACAAATGGCAAAAACATGGAACAGTGGTGAACCTTCCCAAGAGTGGCCGGCCGACCAAAATTACCCCAAGAGCGCAGAGACGACTCATCCGAGAGGTCACAAAAGACCCCAGGACAACGTCTAAAGAACTGCAGGCCTCACTTGCCTCAATTAAGGTCAGTGTTCACGACTCCACCATAAGAAAGAGACTGGGCAAAAACGGCCTGCATGGCAGATTTCCAAGACGCAAACCACTGTTAAGCAAGAAGAACATTAGGGCTCGTCTCAATTTTGCTAAGAAACATCTCAATGATTGCCAAGACTTTTGGGAAAATACCTTGTGGACTGATGAGACAAAAGTTGAACTTTTTGGAAGGCAAATGTCCCGTTACATCTGGCGTAAAAGGAACACAGCATTTCAGAAAAAGAACATCATACCAACAGTAAAATATGGTGGTGGTAGTGTGATGGTCTGGGGTTGTTTTGCTGCTTCAGGACCTGGAAGGCTTGCTGTGATAGATGGAACCATGAATTCTACTGTCTACCAAAAAATCCTGAAGGAGAATGTCCGGCCATCTGTTCGTCAACTCAAGCTGAAGCGATCTTGGGTGCTGCAACAGGACAATGACCCAAAACACACCAGCAAATCCACCTCTGAATGGCTGAAGAAAAACAAAATGAAGACTTTGGAGTGGCCTAGTCAAAGTCCTGACCTGAATCCAATTGAGATGCTATGGCATGACCTTAAAAATGCGGTTCATGCTAGAAAACCCTCAAATAAAGCTGAATTACAACAATTCTGCAAAGATGAGTGGGCCAAAATTCCTCCAGAGCGCTGTAAAAGACTCATTGCAAGTTATCGCAAACGCTTGATTGCAGTTATTGCTGCTAAGGGTGGCCCAACTAGTTATTAGGTTCAGGGGGCAATTACTTTTTCACACAGGGCCATGTAGGTTTGGATTTTTTTTTCTCCCTAAATAATAAAAGCCATCATTTAAAAACTGCATTTTGTGTTTACTTGTGTTATATTTGACTAATGGTTAAATGTGTTTGATGATCAGAAACATTTTGTGTGACAAACATGCAAAAGAATAAGAAATCAGGAAGGGGGCAAATAGTTTTTCACACCACTGTACATCTTTGAATATATAAATGTGGCAGTTAGTACCACAACCATCACTACAGCATACAGTATGTGTTGGGTGGTATCCAGATGAAGTACACTTATTGCAACCTTTAGATAGTTGTACTCCTGCTACAGCATGCCTTTAACAACAAGTTAGTTACACAAATAACTAAATGAGTTTAACTAGAGTGAACTGTAGATCTTTATGAGGCCGGGTAGTTTTTCTGATATTTGTTGCTTGAATGCTGGAAGGAAACTGCTGGAAGGCCCTCATGTCTATTGGAAAGGATCTAAGAACCCTATGGCAACAGTAGCAGATAACACAACAGTTCCTGTATCGATGATTTGCACCATCTGAGAGATGAGACCTCATCTTTGAACCACTGGGCAACACCTTAAATCACTGGCTGATGACTTGAACAGATGACACTTCATTCACAGCATTCACCAGTGGTTTTTCACTTTTGGGAATTGTATCTTGAGTTGTGTCAGGCTAAAGCAGTCATTGATCGGTATTTTCAGGAATGTGTACCACTGATGATGATGATGGAACAATAGGACAGTGGAAAAACAACACAATTCCACATATCCCCTTTCACATAAAGTACATCCCTTTGTAGTTGCCTTATTCATTTTTGAAGTGGACAATGGCTGATAATAGCTCATTTTCCTTGTCATCCATGGCAGTGCACAGGATCTTTCAGGCAGTCAGATTGTCAGATCTGTCAGTGCACGGGACATTCTGGGAATCCACTGATAGTCTGCTCCAAATTGAACAGAGGCTATTGTCTTCATACTTAATACTTGATTCAATGTGCCAACATGTAAACACTCTCTATAGCAACAACTCATATGTATAATACAGATCTGGTATCATAAATTATTTCATTACAGACTTTAAAATCATTTCTAGCTGATAGAGTTCCTATTCAATGTGCTAATTTTATACTACAGAATTTTTTTAAATTGGATTGGCTCTGGACCCCTGCAACCTTGAATTAGATTAAGATATTGAGTATTACTATATTATCTTGAAATAAATAAAATAATACCATACATTTTTGACTATATTACATAGAAGGCAGAGTTTTCAATTCACCATGATACAAATGATTCAAATGTAAGATGTTTTCATTTTTAAATGTAGCCTTCATGGAAGAGATTCACATACTCCACCTATTTTAGTGTACAGACAGGAAGGCTTGAATAATAGGGAATAGCCTAAATGGTGAACAGAGAAGTTTACCCTTTAATTTTCTCACCTTTCTTTAACAAATTTGGTATTTAATGCATGGTCATAGAAAGAACCATAAGTAGGTTGTCTAACAAGGACTTTTTTATCCAGTACAAGGGCCAAAGGGAGACTGGTGGAATGGGTGAAAATTAGACTCCAATCCTTGATAGGATGCCAAATGATGTAAAGGTATCTTTGATTATCATATCCATTTTCTGAACAGTTTGTCTGTAGGTAATTGTGTTTTAAGGTCATTATTGTCTGATGTGCAGAGTACAGTGAAATTCGTATGGCATGTGCTAACCAACATACAACATGTATCCACTCTCTGGTACCATGATTAATGAATATTACTTTGAATATTACCTTACATTGAAATTTCGGTTTTCCTTACCTAAAAATGGTCTCTAGTTTCAGCCTCACGAGAGCTTTTAACTTTTCTCTCCGCGATAAAGATAATTTTCTTTGAATTAGTCTACTGTGTCAGATGAGCCAGAGACATTTCTGGTAATAATAGGCTACACTTGCAGAAAAGCTAAAGAACCTATAAAATATTCTTAATCTACAGCCTTGGTATTTCTATGTATTGAACAGACACAATGGACAAAGAGTTCCATCAAATGCTATAAATATAGTAGATTTCAATTCTGGTCTGCTTTATCTCATGATGCTGTTAGTTAAAATGTAATCTACTTTCTATATATAAAATCCTAAGCCTAAAAGTGTAACGATTTTGTGCAATAATTTTATGTGACTTTTTATGCCATGTTTTTTGTCACACTTTAAATGAGGCTTATTTTAAAACCTACTTATATATGTTTGTTATCATTCCTTTCAGAATTTATTGAACTTTAATGTGAGGTTGTTAGATTTTCAGATTCTTATTCCGTTTTAAATTATAAACTAAAAAATATCAAGAACTCACGTCCCGTGAGACGAGACTTTGTGCCAAGAGATTTAACTACGCCCAGGGCTAGAAATAAAAGATAAAGAGTAGGATAGCTGCTGTACAGGCTTTTAAATGTTCAAAGCGACATGCAAGATAAAGATCACACGGCATGGCAGCAGCAGCAAGCCAGCAGCTGATTGAGCAAAGAGGAGGTTATAAAAAACTGTATTTGTTTCCCATTGTATCACCATTTAAGAGGGGGTTTCGGAGGAGCGACTGCATCTCCTTGGGGTGCGTTCAGCACAACACGAGCGGCAGAGACGCAAAGTGGCTGGTGCATAGTGCAGGCCGGGGGGTTTGGCGAGTGAAGCAAGCAGGGGGTGAACCCCCTAGTTGAGATATATGATTATTAGCTTAAAAGTTAGGGAAGTGTGACAGCACAAGTTGGAATGCTACGGCCTCAAATTCCTTTTTAACTGTCTGTGGTGAATTTGCACATTTTTCTATGTTGTGTCAATTTTCTGGTAATTGGCATCCTCTCACATCTCTAAGACATGGAAGTTAGATTAAATTGGTGGCTCTTAAATATCCAGATGTGTGTGTGTGTGTGTGTGTGTGTGCATGTGCGTGTGTGTGTGTGTGCGTACTCCAGTAATATCCTGGTACCTTCCTAAGATTAATTATTCTGACGTCATGCTATCTCTGCACACGACTGATCTGGATACTTGGGTTCAGATCCTGTGGTGCTATAATGTAGCCTACCTGTGAACACTTTTTGATGGGTGAATTAGGAGCAAATATTACATTTTGCCTAAAGCTGAAATCCACTGATTTTTTTTTAAACTTAATTTTAATGCCTGTCACTATTTCTATATAGTAATTTAAAGAAAATGTGCTAATGATCATCTACAGATTCCAGGTCTTTGAAGGACAGGAATGTGAAGAGCATTAACTGTGATGCTCTGACAGTTAACATATTATAATAGCTTTACAATGTAACACTAATTGGCACACGAGCTTTGGGTGGCTTCAGATTGTACCTAATCTTCATGGCCCCCATAGAGATTGCTAGTGTCTTTGGTGAGGTTATTTGAAGCAACAACACCTTCTAATTCATTACTTTATAGCCAGAGGTGTGACGTCTATTTTGGCCAAATATGTGTTTGGTTTGTGTCTAGCAAGGAGAGGGCGTTCCACCTGGGCCTTCATGTATAAACGGTGCATATGCACAAAAATGCTGTGCAATGTATAAAACCTAAACTTGCCGTAAAGCCATGCACATTTTCACGCTAGCAAAAACCCTGGCGTATGCAAGTTCTCTGCTCAGTTTTGTAAACTGGCGGCACCCAGCATCAAAGCAGTGCTACTGTTCCAGTGTTGTTTCCCTTTCTTTTTTAGATCCACATCCATGACACGGCTTTATAAATACACTGAAATTAACTGCATATTGTTTATTAGTTTAATGAATCTGATTGTAATTAACCTGTAACAATATAATAGTCCACGGAATAGTCAAACTATTCTAAATACTATAGCTGCTTTAGCGTTGTTACTCTCACTGCACCTTCTTCTCTGTCTATCAGCTGCTCCCGTTAGGGGTTGCCACAGAGGATCATCTTTTTCCATATTACTCTCACTGCACCACTTGGAGTATTTATATCACTGTATCTGAGTGGGGAATCACAGCTGTACAGCAGCTGATCAGAAAGAGAATTATCGGTATGCAGCATCTAGCACATGCTGCCTCAGCCATGCTGTCTATTGAACTGCTCTCATACGGCAAACGCTTCAGAGCCTTTCCTGTAGGGACATCGCGGTTCAAAAACAATCTCATCCCAAGAACTATAAATGCACTCAATCAGTTGCTCCTTGTAGAACTGTTTGTACATATAAGTACAATTACCCCACTGTAAACTTGCACTACAGTTATAATATTGCACAACCTGCGCCACTTTATAAAGCGCGTATTTACATATGATGACAATATTATTTTTAAGATGAAATGCAGCAAAATATGTTGATAATATTATACAGATAAAACTTTAACTTCATTTAAATAATCTATATTGTTAATTATTAAACATGTGAGGACACGGTGTAGTAGTGCTAGCGATGAGCTGGCAATCTGTCCACAGATTGTTCCTGCCTCGCCCTTTATTCTTGCTGGGGCTGGCATGACACTGGAAGGATAAATGGACAGAATAATTAAACATGTACTAAGAAGATATTTCAATGTTCCTTAAAAATTTTGAAGAATCGGCGTTCTAAGCTTACAGATGGCTTAACGTCTATTACAGAGCTGATTGTGTGGTGATTGGGTATTTGGAGAAAGAAAAGTAAGGACAGGAATTGGAGGTTAGTACGTTTGAAAGAGACAGTACTGCTGCAATAAATTATTTCATTGAAGGTCGCGCACGGCGCATCAATCATCTTGCGTGAGACATGAACAATCACTGCGCCACCGTGTTCCCATGTTTAATAACATGCTTTAACTCCTGTCATGAAAATGTTATCAAGTATACATCTCAGTATTTTAATTATTCAGAGAACTGTAATATCACGAATGTAATTGATTCTGTGTCCTGTTGGAGGAAGAGAAAGCCCGGAAGCACATAGTGATTCACACACATAGAGCACAGAGAAGATCAAATACAAAACAAAACATTTAACATGCTGCTTTAGTTACAATGGGATTTGAGAAACTAGTAAATTAAACAATTTTAAGATGAAGTTTATGATGTTCTACTTTAATGACAAAATAAACTACGTGATTAAAGTGGAAATTTCAAGATTAAAGTTGACATTTCGAGTTTTTTTCTCACTGTGTCCCTATTTTTTTTCTTTTCTCTGTACCCTAATAAGCTTTCATATGACACTCAGACGGTGGGCTACGACTTGCCTTTTCACAGCAGCTTTGATATCTGACAACTTCTTTTTTATTTCGGGCACTTGTGAACTTGAGCTTTCGAGTTTCTCCGACACTCTATGTCACTTGATCAACTTCCTTTTGTTGTTTATACTACTGTTTAAACCAAAAAATAGTACAGTTTTCCTTGCCTCCACTTGGTATTTGCTGAAATTCTTCTATTTCCCCCTGTGCTTTTGCCATTGCCTTTTTACAGAACGCTGAGCTTAAGGGCTATTTATATTGATTTGCATATTCAAAGAGGCGTAATTCTGGGAGGAGTTTGGGGAGTGGCAGCAGGTGCATGCACGAGCATTACTTTTCATGCTGACTGGGATTTATGGAGTGGAAGAACGTGGAATTTAGCGAATGCACAGATTTATGCATCTGGATTTTTTTGTGCGTACGAACTTTTCTGCTTTTGTCCTTACGCCATGTTATAGTGTGAGTTCTACACACAGCGTTTTGCATGAGGTACCTGGTGTTAAGCTCCTGCATTGAAAGTAGAATAGCTGGAAGAGGCTCCAATTGCCTGTAGCTCAAAATTACATATCTGGTATAGTAAAGGGCTAATTTAATATCTAATATTTCAAAAAAAAAGTACACATTTTAGGGATTGTTTTTCTTGATGATGAAGACTGCTTCTAAGCAATCTGTATTCTAATGGGACCTTCTGATGTTACAGCAGAAAAAAATATAGCTCTTTTCGTTTTATAAAAGAATTATATTACTGTAGCATGAATGAAGATGTGGGGGTCTTCACAGTCATGATGGACAAATGCACATTGATTTTTCTTTGGTGTGCATGCTGGCTCCTTTGACCTCAACTACACTTGTTGCCCTGACTCAAACTGTCATTCCTTTTTGTTGCTTTTCATTGGAACAGTCAAGTTCATTTTGAGAGTACAGAAGTTAGCAGCTGGCAAGTCAGCTAATAGGTAAAATGAAAAAGTTTAAATTCAAATTTGATACTTGCTTTTTTAGAATGATCCTGAACATGATTTTTATTTCAGGTTTCAAGTGGATAAATCTCATTTTTAAAGAACTTGAGTAGAAATTAAATATTAAAAAAGAAGTAATTGCTTTTCACATACTGTATATATTATTTCATTTTATGCAGTCTGTTCCAGAGCAGGTACTCAATGGAGCACTGGGCCATTTCAGCCTTAATTAAAGGAAGTGGTACAAAATCCATATGGCTCAAGGTGATGTAAAAAGATGCAAAGAGCAGTGAGTGATGTGCATATCGGGATGTAACAGAGAATGCATAGTCAGCTTTCACATTATCCAGTTTATCCAACAATTTTCTTAACCCACTTAATCTAATTCTAGAATCTCTGGGAAGAGGAGCCTATCCCAGCAACATAAGTCATAAGGCAGACTTCAGCCCTGCAAGGGGTGCCAGATCACACTCAAATGCACACTCACACTTAGTCAAATTGGAGTCATCAGCTCACTAAACATGCACATCTTTGGAATATCAGAGGAAAAGCAGAACCCTGGTGAAAGACCCATACACTGCTGGGACTTGAACCCAGAGCACTGGGACTATAAGGAAACAGTGTTCACCCATGTGTAACCCTTCACCAATACAATAATACTGAGCTACCATTTTGGACCACAATGTTTCTATCTTGTTTTATTGCACGACTCTGAGCAAATCACTGCACCTGCCATTGCCTGGAGTATAGTAGCAGTAGCAGTAACACTATTAGTAGAGGCAGTAGTATTATCACAGGTACAGTGGGTAAGTATTACACCCTGTATTTAAACTACGGGTGATGCGTTGGTCACCAAGTGGAATAAGGTCTGTTTAATTCATTAAGAGTGAATAAGACATTACAACAACAGCATCTCCAACTAGCACTCAAGTTTTATGCGGGGTACCTTTCTGCTTCTGCAAGAAGTCGATTGTCCTCTGTAGTATGGTGGACTTGTCCATTTTCCGGGGATGGCCATGCCCTTGCAGCATAGTACATAGCTCCTTAATAAGAATGTTGAACTGGTCTCTTCTCTTCTTCTCTGATTTATTGCGTGAAGCCCTTTTTAAAACATGAAATTAAAAGAAAAAGCAAATGAGTGCAAAGAGGACAATTTGCCACCTTATGCAAGGGGGAGAAAACAAAAAAGTATATGAAAAGGAATCATTACCTGCATTTGAAAAAGTAATCACCCCAAGACAACTGAATCACGTTATGAGACACAGTGTTAAGTTCATTTCTTTAAACAATGGCTGTTCTGCTTCAGAAGGACACATAATTGGGCGTCTGTAAAAGAGCATGGCTCTTTTCATTTGAACTGGTCCCTGTTCTAAATAGCTGATTTCATAAAATAAAGCAATTTGCTGAGGGTTAATCATATGCCTTCTCTCTGTCTTCTCTTTTAGTTGCTGTTACTTAACCCTCTTAAGAAGAAAAGCAGAATTTATGATATAATTATTGAAGTGGGAGTCGGTAAAGGCCAGCAAGTAAAAATGATTATGCTCATTTGGACCAGTGCTTGATGGCCATGACCCAAATGTACTGAAAGAACATTTAATATGTGCTGTGGATAGATAGATAGATAGATAGATAGATAGATAGATAGATAGATAGATAGATAGATAGATAGATAGAT
>JANRMT010062790.1:16471286-16506357 GCA_026402145.1 Polypterus bichir lapradei | reverse complement strand
GATAGATAGATAGATAGATAGATAGATAGATAGATAGATAGATAGATCTTTAATTGTTCTCAGGTATACATTTGGCAATGAAGACTCCCCATGTAAAGGTGCACAATACCTTTTTGCTCTGTCCTTCTCATCTTCATCCAAAAGATCTTCCACACAAGTGCTGCTTTCAAAAGAAAAAAACAAAAAAAAAAAAACATCAGCCTTGAGGACCTGACCTAAAATGGATGTAGTTCAGTCTGTACCCTGACCTTTCTTTATCGGCACAATGCTAAGCTGCTCTGCTAAAGACTATGCTTTTTTTACACAGATTAGAGCTCTCCAGAGGCCATATTTAGCATTATGTGTGCAATGGCTAATTTAGGCTCTGCCTATTAAGAAAGCAGTCCTATAAACAGCTACTCTAGTCTGCAAGGATGGATGTATCTAGACTAGATGTCACGCAGGGTCCCACACATTAGATTAATTTAACAGACCTACTGTTTATCAGCTTGAGGTGGCAGAAAAATAAACCAAACCCAAGCAAACAGAGGTAACTTTAACAGTCAACAAAATATGTGAGGGATCATTTTTTGATATAATTTGACAGACATGAGTGACTACCAGTGAAGCTTTTTTTTTACAATATAATAGTAATGCACCTGAAAGCTGAAATGCCTGTTAGAATTTGTTAAGTAGTAAAAAAGAGAATTGCAGAGCTTGTGCCTGTTACTGTGGAAACAAGGCCAGTGACCCAAGGTAAATGCTCTCACAAAAGACATTAGACCATTCACAACATCAATTTTAGTAGTAAAAGATACATAGAAGACAGATATGCTGCCAGTCCAGGAAATAGTAATAACATGAAGCAGAGTCACAGTTTTCAACTTACTCCCAATCCCTCCTGCTGGCCAGGCTGTGGCTCCCCAACTCTGCCAGGTTGTCCATTCTCACTCCCACACCCGTCTGAGCCCTCTCTCTCGTCCTATTTTTCCCATTCAGGCACCTTGCTTTCAACTCACTCAAAGGCCTAAAGTTGAAGTCCTCCTCCTCCTTTGGGATGCACTCAGGGTGGTGCTGTACAAACCCAACCAGAACCTAAAGAAAAAATGCAAGACATAAGAGAGCAAGAAGAGTCATATGGCATTCTTTTTCAAACCTCTCCTGCTAATGAAAAGTGACATTATACAGGAGAACAAATGAAAGTGACTGAGAAGATCCCTATTTCTGCATCTGCTAGGCTAAATTGCAAAGTTACTGGAGTGCTGGAGCAGTGTTACTCTTTTTGAGTCATGCTAAACCTTTCAGTGCACATTTGACTGTATTGGTAATAAATAAATCATAAGGAGATGAGATGATGCGATGATTAGCACTACTACCTTATAGTTTCTGAATAATGGGTTCAAATTCCAACCCATTCACTGCCTTGTCTGGATGTGTTATCATTACTGTCTTCTCTCATTCCATTTCCTTTCTCAAACATCCATGTTAGTTTAACTGGTGAGCATAGTATGGAGTTAAGATTACTGCCAAAATCCTGTGTCCGAGTACCACTCATTTTGTAAGTGCAATTATATTTTGAGCACATTTTACAAGTAAGAGTTACATTTTAAGTGCATTATGTAAGCACGAGGTATAATTTGATTACATTTTAATTGTATTTTGTAAGCGCAAGTTACATTTTGAGTGCATTTTACAAGGGCGAGTTACATTACTGCCAAAATTATAAGAGCAAAAGCAGCAAGGTATGGGTGAGTCGTCATTCTTCTAGCCAATGGGAATACTCAGTGCTACCCCATCAATCATGAGGCACACCTCCTTCCTCATTTCCAAACGAGAATCCGTATAGTCTACTTCATGACTGGGAACTTAATAAAAGTGACGGTTTGCTGCAGGTGTTGTATCCGATTCAGTACCCCCTGTCCCTCCTGGCAAAAATGTCAATCAAAACTTAAATCAATGCTGTTGCACTCAATGCTTGTTTCTTTTAAGGTGTTGAGATCAGAATACTTGTGTGAACGAAGAATCACACAGATGTGCCTTTATACATAAAATATATATTATTTAACAGCTTTTTCTAAAACGTTTCTTGTCTCTGTGGCTTTGTTCTCAGGGGTAAAGTACTCCTCCTCCTGAGTACTCTGATTGCTAGTGGAGGGGAGCAGGATGATTAACCTGTGATATCCCGAATTCAAATCTTATCAATTGCGAGTGCAGGCATCTGTTCATCACATGCCTCCAGAGTATTTTAATGTATCAATAAGGAATAAGAAATTAGCTCCTACACATTTTAAAACAATCATGAGTCTCATAATATAAAAGGATCTAGTAATCACTTTTAAGTTTTTTCTTTTGAATTGATAATAAAGTGGGAAGCAAAACTGATGTGTGAGTCATAAGATTTGCACTAAGGAATATATAAATTAGTTGATTCAAAAAATTATATAATTCTTGTCTTTCATAATGCATGAAGAACTCCTTCACTTTTTTTTTTTTTGGGCAATTTGAGTTTGCTCAATGAATGTTCAACACTACATTTTAAGGAGGATGGGTGTATCACCTTGTCAGAAACTCCACACAGAGTCATAGCAAGGTTTTGGGCAGCCACCCGTATATTTGATATCCTGGCTAAAAAGTCGCAAAATGTTACACAGCACTGATGTGCACAAAACCCGAGTCCAAAACAGAACTGAGGGAATAAGGAAAAGGTGGAGGCTTTTAAAGGGGAAGACAGGAAGTGAAGTCAGAGGAGTCAGGCTCCTAAGGGTCTTCAGCCATAGGCTTGAGCCCGGATGAGACATCAAAGGGTCTGGAGCCGACAAGGTCTCCCTCTGTAGGCTCGGACCCAGAAGTGACGTCAACAGGGCCAGGTGGAATCTCAACAATAATATTCTTTCTTAATTTGAATGTGAAATAAAAATCATTATAGAATTTCTAAGATTGTTACAAATACTTGAGATGAGCGATCACATTAGGTGGCCAACCTAACAACAACGATAGGCCACAAATCAAAGAATTAGTTGGAATGAAAGCCTGAAGCCACTTCAGCGACCTCATTTATAAAGCCTGCATATTCACAAAGACAGGCAACTTCCCTTGCAAATGCTAGGATTTATAAAAGAAAATTCGACAGGGGAACATGCGTACATTTACGGCAACTCTGACCCATGAATATGCAACATTTCAGAAAAATTGGAAAATAATGAGACCCTTGATCAAATAGGGAAATGCAGTCATATCAGCTAAATGATGACTCACACATATTATAATTATAATGTAATATAATAATGGCTCTGTGATATGAATTATAATAATTCATATCACTGAGACATTATTATAATGTGTGTTAACATGACAAACATATTAAACCTCAGATGTGTTGAGTATGACATGGAAACTGTATTTCATTTCCTTTTTAAGATGGCCAATGCTTCACATTTTCACTGAAGAAATCATTAAATATCAATATATAAAACAAGAAAATGGACTGAAAAAAAGAGCTTGAAATGTGAACTGTTGTGAGCTAACACTGATTAACCAGCTAGCAATAAGGATACCTGAGCAAACAGACAGAAATTAGAAAACCTGCCCCTTTTGACTTTATTTGAACTCCTTGGACTTTTTAATTCTGGACTCTTTTATCCCATGTTAAACACACTCTGTGTATATTAAAAAAAAAAAAAACTGCTAAAGACTGATTTTTAATTCTGTATCTTTACTGACTTCACACCTGTATTTTTAGGGCATTCTTTTAAAACCTTCAACAAACTGTTAATTTATTAGACTTGGGGCAAATAGAATCTGAAAGGACAAACAGCCAGAGAAAGGCAAACACTGATTGATTAATCTTGTAATCAGAGTTAATTAAACGTGAAGTTAGGCCTTTAAGTTTGGGTACATGCTGGGCAGATCAGGAAGGCAGATCAGTGGAGGAGAGAGAAAAGAAAGGAGAGCCGAGGAGGAGAAAAGCCCAAAGAAACTGACAAGGACCTCCACAGACTGAACACCAATCTGAAACATCTCTGCACCGAGACTGTGAAAGACTCATCTTCCATCACCTTCATTTTCTACATAAGTATTTTCAGGGAGACTCTTTTTGAAATACATTTCTTAACTTTTAAAGTCTCTTTTCAAATATATTTCTTACTTTTGCTAACATTGGTTTTACTGTATTTTTATTAATGTTGCTTTATTATAATATTCATTTTGTACTCTTTGATTGGGTCAAGGTATATTATTAAGTGCACGTGGTGTGGGTGATTGCCATATTCCCACTGGGGTTAGCAGCTGAGAAGAGGCGTCTTCAGTAGAAAGCAGTGTGGCCAATGGGCACCTGCTTTGGTGATTGGCACAGGTGTTACTCAGCCACTTGGTCTGCTTGTGCTGAGCTAATATGTCTCTTTGCTTGAGGCAGCTGCCCACAAAAAGGCAAGGCTGTACACGTGGGGTACTATAAAGCAGATACCTAGCATTCATATAAACAATATAGATAACAGTAACTTTAACGTAGGTGAACCAAAATAACCAACACAGGAATCTTTCTAAAAATGTTCAAGGTGTAGTTATAAGAGCACGTGGTGTAGGTGATTACCATATTCCTACAGGAGTCAGCAGCTGAGGAAAAGATGTTCTCCAATAGTAGCAGCAGGGTGAGTGGGCATCTACTTTGGTGATTGGCACAGGTGTAGCTTAACCGTTTGGTCTGCTTATTCTGACATACTGTAGTAAGTCTCTTGAATGAGCTATATTTCTAATTTTTTCACATAAATATCTCATTACCACATTTTGATATTGTTAAGTCAATGTCAATTTATTTAGAGAGCATATTAAAACATCAGTAATGCTGTAGCCTAAGAACTTTACATTAAAACATACAATAAATATAAAAGAGAATAAAATACAATAAAACAATACAACTAGCAGAAATTTGAAACAAACAAATGACTGAAGGTCATGGAAAACTAGAGAATAGAAATACATCTTCAATCTAGTTTTAAACAGTTCACTTAAAGGAAACTCCTTAATATAAGAAGATGAAGAATTCCACAGATGAGGTGCAGCAGATGCCAAAGCCCTGTTCCCCTTAGTTTTGGACTTAGCCCGAGGGACCACACGAGACAAATGACCAGAAGATCTAAGATCTCTGAATGGCTGGTGTACAACACACAATTCAGATAAATAGGCAGGAGCATATCCATGTAATGACTTAAAAACCAGCAGCACAATTTTAAAATCAATTCTTAAGCTAACTGGCAGCCAGTGTAAAGAGGCTAAAATTGGAGATACAGAAGTAAACTTTTTTGCCCCAACCAAAAAACAAGCAGTCTTAGGTAACGGGAATATTTTTACCAGCTACTATATCAGAGGAGAACTATTGCGTTGTATCATATCTAGGCTACAGAACTAAGCTTAAATAAGTACAGAAAGGCTGCAGTGAGTTACATGCTGGATCATTATTGGTTGGAAATATGGATGGATTAATATTTTGGGTGATTTTATTTGACTTCTTAGTGAAAAAATATGTATTGACAGATAAAGGCTACATTTCACGCCTACAGTATGTCTACAAGAGAATCTGTGACAAGACCACCTTTTTAAAAGAAAGACTCATCTCTATATATATGAAATCCAGCGTTTCTCTGTCTGTCAGCTTTTCACGAGAGAACTACTTAATGGATTTAGATTGGGTTTTTTTCTATAATTTGCTTGAACATTCCAGTTGATTTTATGACTTCTCTCATCTCGCTATCATAGTTCGCTTGCAGGAGCGATTTATTTGTGCTAATCTGAGACAGAGGCTGTGGACTGAGGGAAAGGGGAAGCGTGATGTCAGGAGTAGGGAACCAGGCAGGGCCTTCCTCACTGGCCTGTTTCACTACTGCTTGGGCAGAGCCATAGGGGACAGCTAGTTGAAGATGCTGTCAAACAACTTTCTTTCTAATCAGCAACTACAGTACAAGAGTCATAAGGCTTCATGAACATCCTAGACTTTTTCTGATGATGTGAATCTGAACAGGGCAGCATGGTGACTAGAAATACTGGCTCACAAATAATGAGTTTGTTGCTGCATGAGTGGAATTTGCACATTTTCCTTCTCTATGATTGGGTATTAAACTGGTAAGACCAACAGTGGGTGCACCAGCTCCCCAACACCCAACACAATGGACACAAGCACAAGTCCAGCACACACAAGACTTTTATTAAAGCGTGGAAAATGCTTTTCTTTTTGGTTTCCCACCTATGCACTAGAAAATAAGCAAAACAAACACTTAAATACACAGCACTTCTTCCCTAAATCCCTCTGCATCTACTCCTTCTCAGGCAAGTGTCATCCTCTCTCTTCCGATTCTGGCTCCCTGAATGGAGCGAAGCTGCCCCTTGTATAGAGCATCCAGAAGTGTTCCAGGTATTACTTGATCTGCTTCCAGCAGCTCTTCCTGATGTGCGGCAGTCCTGCCATGAAGGACTCTGCCTTTCTCCATGTGCCCCCTGGCGGTGACCATGGGCCCCCACAGGCCTGAGCTTCCAAGCTCCAAACACACGGGACTGTCCAAAGCTAAGGGGACAGACTTCTGCCATTCTGTGGGAGGTAATGCCCCGTGAAAGCTCTCTCCCCTGGTCCTTCCCTTATGAAGGCCTCCTGGTAGAGTAGAAGCCCTGGCTGTCTATTACACTGGGTAAACTGGTTTAGCTTCCACATTGCACAAATTCATGACAAGTTAATTGCCAACAGTGTGGGTGTAAGAGTCATAAGACAAGACAAAATGATGCCCTTTCCTCTGTTGGTTCTTTCCTTGTGGCTGATGCTGTGGGGAATCCCCTGTGATCCTGAATTGAAGTATGTGAGTCTGACAATGCCATGTTATCAGCCTGAACATAGCGATCTCCCTTCCGACTGAAACACAATCTCAGTTTGCCTGTCTGGCATCAGCACTAGGATGTCAGCAAACTTCCCACCACCATATTGCAGATGGGGTCCCTAGTACATCTCCAGGTGCTTTCTGTTTAAAAGTAAGATCTTTTCCTGAACACTGACCATCCCCAGTGATCAACCTTAAAAGCATCCTTAATGATGCCAGGAACTTTGTCACTCTTTTATCTACTTAAGTTAAACTCTTTATTTTTTTCATTCATTTCAATAATACATTTTGCCTACTCTACTTCTTTGCACCTTTATATCAATCATATTTTTTGTCAAATAGCTCATCTAGATACTGCCTCTTAAATACTAAATGAGTCTTGAGCTGTTGACAATAGCTGGACACTTATTAGATGTCTTTGTATCTGTTTCATAATCCTCTTCAACATTCTGTTCATTTGCTAAACAATTCTGAACAATTTCTTATCAAGTGGTTGGTTGCAGGAAGCTGGAGGCAACTCTGGGAATGGTTGACATTAGGCAGGGTTTTACTTACACATCCATATTAACGCATATCAGCACAATTTAGAATTTAGCATCATACAATTATGAGAACCAAACTAAGCACCAGAATAAAATGTCCATAAGTGTGAGATGGAACTCCACCTTGATCTCTGAAGCACAAAGCCATTGTGACCAGTAATTAATGGCACTATAAAATGTACATAGCCACAATTTGCCCTTTGTGATACTCACTACAGCAGGATCCCATTTCTTCTCCTTCTTGACTACTAAAATTAGGATATTTCGTTTTTTTCTTTCATCTCCCTGAAAAGACTAAATCTGACTGTAGGTAATTACAACGACTCAACATTTTCAAATATCATTTCAATCAACATAGTGGCTGATATTTTTTATCTAGGTCAGTACATTTACGTTTTGCTGTCTGTGTTATTTCCCCTGGCAGGAGCAAAACAGTAAAGATTTTTCTAGAATAACATGCAGCTTTTTATTTTCTAATATCATGATGTTAATAAAACATACATGAAAAAGGTGCGGGAAGCTCAATTCCTGATAGAAGTTAAATGTGGACTTTTCTGATGTACCTGTGTGAAGTGTGTGACCATTCATGTACCTTTGATTTTAAAAACAGCTTTAACCAATCATGAACACCTGCTGGGCTGAGCATGCAGGGAACAAATAACAATTTTTCTAAGCAATCCCGAAAGCCAGCCTTTAGTAATTATTGACTGTTCACTTTACAGTTTCACACAACATAATTCAAAGCTGCAAAAATAGCAGAGAGACAAACATAAAAGAAAAATCAAATATTCATCATGCAACTTTTCCTTCAATTCTAACTAACTTATAAACTGACAATAAAAAATCACTAAATAAATATATTTTCTCTTTTGTCAGTACAGAGGACTTTCAGTTTATTTTATTAATAACTTTCCTACATTGAAGAAATGCCATAAAGCAGTGGTGATTTAGTCATGTGTCTGTGTGGTCCTCTAGAATTGTATTTCCAAAAATATAACTGATTATTTATAATATAAATTAGCTAAAGAAATACTGTACATGAAACTAAATGTACTCTGAAATGACCTGAAGAATAACCTTGTTTTGTCGGACAGATAATTAATGAAAGTAAAAATAATAAAACCAAAATATGAAATATATCACATTTTTAAAGATGCCTTTTTTGTTTTGGAAATACAGCAACAACTTTAAAAAATGTTGCATAATTACATGGTGTGGTGTAGTGGTTAAGGCCTCTAAGGTTGTGGGTTCAGATCCTGCTAGTGACCCTGTGTGAACATGAACATGAAGTCATTTCACCTGCCCAGGCTCCAATTGAAAAGACAAAAGAAATGTAACATTACAGGCCTGTCACTCTACTTTCTTCTTTCTCCAAAACACTTGAACATGCTGTTTCTAACCAGGACTGTTCCTTCCTTGTACAGAATGGATTGCTCGATACCAACCAGTCCAGCTTCAAGAGGAACTACTTGATCAAGACAGTGCTACTGACTGTGGTTGACCAGCTACAACTTGCTAGAGCTACCAACATGTCATCAGTCCTGATCCTGCTAGATCTCTCTTCTGCTTCTGACATGGTCAACCACAACATCCTTCTTGTCACACTCTTTAAAACTGGCATCACTGGGACTGCTCACAGATGGTTGGAGCCCTACGTCTCGGGCAGATCCTACAGTGTGTCTTGGTGAGGAGAGTTGCCAAAGGCACATCGGACATGCACATGCATCAGTGATGGGTCCTCTACTTTTCTCTCTGTACACCACCTCGCTGGGGTCTGTCATCCAATCCCATGAGTTCTCTCATCAGTGCTACGCTGATGATACACAGCTGTACCTGTTGTTCCCTCCAGAGGACAACATGATATCAGCTAGAGTCTCTGCTTGTCTTACTGATATCTAAACCTGGATGAAGGACTACTGCTCTGGCAAGAACAGAGCTTCTTGTGATCTCGGCAAATCAGTCTGGTCAACTCTCCATGTCTGTGCAGCTTGGCTCACTGTCATTAACACCTGCTAGGTCAGTATACTACCTTGGTATGGTGATTGATAAACAGCTATCTTCTCCTGACCACATGTCTACTTTTTCTCTTTCATACAGGTTCATGCTGAACAATACCCACAAGATCAGACCTGATCTGACAGAGCATACAACAAAATGTGTGGTCCAGGCTTTGGTCTTGTCATGTCTGGACTACTGCAACTCGCTCCTGTCAGGAGTACCCACCTGTGCTATCAAGCTGCTGCTTAAATCAGCCGAGATGGGCACATGTCTCTCCTTTATTCAGGCACTACGTTGGCTCCCTGTAGTAGAACGCATTGAGTTCAAATCCCTGATGCTTGCCTGCAAAGTAGTAAATGGGCCAGCACCTATGTATATAGAGACACTGATGAAGTGCGATACACCTGCCCGCCTACTCAGGTCTGCCAGGAAACAGCACCTTGTGATGCCCTCTCTGCATGGTATCAAGTTTCAATCCAGACTCTTCTCCTGTGAGGTTCCTAGTTGGTGGAATTGTCTGCCCCCCTTCATCTGAACTGCTGACTCCCTCAATTTATTTAAGAAGTAATTGAAGTTCTGTGAATATCTGTCAGTTAATTTGTGTTTAATTTGTTGTTTAAGTTTAATTGTGGTATTGATAGTAAATTATTAGTTATTACATCTCTTCACTTGTGGCAATCAACTTTAGTTATCTGTCCTGTTACACTTGCTGAACAAACACGTCCTAGTCTAATGTTACTTGATTATGCTTACCTCTTTTGTAAGTTGCTTTGGACAAAAGTGTCTGCCAAGAAAATAAATAAAAATGTAACCAGTTGTATCTCAAATGTTGTAAGTCACCTTTAATAAAATACAAATTAACGAATAAATAGGTTTTTGAAGTTCATAAGTGCCATGCTTCATAACTGAAAGCCTGGCTTCTACAAGAAATACAAGTGCTAAGACCTCCTGAACTTTTCAGATTATATTAAATCCTTTCATTTAGATGTATTTATCATTTATTTGCAATGAAAGCATAAATCTATATGGAGTAATAAACTGGTCAGTGTGTGAAAACAATTATCCAGTGTGGAAAAGCCCATCTGTTTCACTCTGTCAGTAATATTGTAGACCAGTTGGTTAAATGTTCAGATCCATTTAATGCACGTTAAGGATGGCAGCCAACTGAGCCTTGGATGCACTGCATGCTGGGCATTGAATGTGACCCATTTCAGTTGCCTAGCTGTTGTGTTTGGGACCTAGAAGAGTGAACACATTTCTGATTCACAGAACTGAAATCTTCTATCAGGATCTAATATTTCCAAAAACAATTTCTTTATAAAAAAAGGACAAAATATGGAAAAGGTATACAGTAACAAAAAAACAGATAGAATGTAAAGCCTAGCTGCCTGCTCCCCTCTGGCTATACAGACTCCAGACTATAACTATAAGGTGGGATGGCTTGTCTGCTTGTCCACTACCCAAAACAGCAAAGTGCAATCATCAAACGAGTTCTTACTCACCTCCAGAGTTTTGTCTTACTGTACCTGATTTGGTCCACCTTTTGACTTTAATTTTAAAGGGCCTTTGGCTAGGTAATGGCTTTATACCTCATACTTTCATAGCAATGCCTGGAGCCACTTCTGAGGTCAGGGATACCCCTCAAAAATCCAGTGGCCTTCACCCTACAGCTCCCTTTGGTGGGCCCAGTTTGGCCAGATCCTGAGTGCCAAAATCTACTCAAAAGGCCAAATCCAACTCAGTGTTCTTGGCATTGCCTATTCACCATAGTAGGGCAAAAAGCTGCACTTATACTACAGGGGCACTCTGGCTGTCATCTGGTCATTTGTGGAACTCTCCCAATGATCTATGAAATAGGTTAATGCCACTGGAATAATTACTTCTTGGGCAGTCTATAAGCTTCCACACCCCATGGCCTTCTAAGACTGATGGACATTTTTCTATTGCCTCCCAACTCATCTCTCAATAATCATTGGTCCTTCCTCTGGTAAGTACATGAGATCTGGAGCCCCTAATGGTTGTCTTTCATAACTGCAGCTGCCTCCAATGAAGTATGGATCATCTTTGGTCCATCTCCTCTTAACTCTCTGACCATTTATCACATCACATTTAGTGATGATAAATTAAACTGAACTAAATTGAAACATATTTGGATTGATACCCCCAAAACATACTCAGGTGAAATGAAATTTGTTCCAAAATGAGATAAAATGGACTATATAATTTTACATTGCTCCTCTAATGCTAGAACATACTGTATGTATTCAAAAGGAAATACTATCATGAAGAACCAAGGTTTTCTAAAAACAGTTCTTGGATAAACTTATGAAAATGCAGATTTGGCAGAGTAGAGCGGACTTGATGAAGCTTTCAAAACATAATTGAAAGAAAACATAACTGCAAAGAAGCATGATGAGGCTGATCAATAGATGGAATTCACTAAAAAAGACAATCTGTTCTGATATGTTAAAAACATGTCACTACAGACCCTATGCATATTTTATAAGCCTACATGCAAAACATTAGTCAAAGAATAAATAAAACTCCAGCTTAATATCCAAGGAAATACTTCTATCCATTAATAATTCTTTCTGAATGTGCCAGAGGTTGAACTATGTTTTCCAGAAGAATAGAGTAATTTTGCACTTGCCACTAACACAGAGGAAATGCTTCTCAAAAGACCCTTTGTTATCCGTGAATATTTCGGCATGCAGACAGCACCTGACAGCCACTTAACTTCCACCCCCTCACAGTAAATAAAGAAAGCCTGAGAAGGATAGGAGGTTGCCAAGACTTTGAGCCCTGTCTAAGCAACAAACCATTGTGTTTCTAATTTCAAATCCAACATTTCATGTACTAGGCTTTTATTATTACAGTATTTTCTTAACTCCAAAATTACATCCCAAAAAATCCTGTGCAATTGAGAGTAAGAAATTAGCAACTACATGGTGAAAATGTCCTAGATGGCAATACCAGAATGACTCTTCCCTATCATTGGAGATCTATGCATTATGAGGCGCTGGATGAAGAGTCCTTTCACGAATGTTACTAATAATACCTACAGAAGCATACAGATAATTTATCTATCTCTCTGTCTGTCTGTCTGTCAGTTAATATTCCATCCCCTGTGACAGTCCGTGATAAAAGGCTTTTACTAGCATCATCGTAACGAGAGTAAATTTGAGCACTCCTCTTCCTGTGGTTCTGTGGTCATGCATTCCAAATTACTCACAGTTTTGAATGTCCTAAGGCATCAATAATGTTGTTCACATTGTCCATTGACTTTGAAAGCTGATTGTAATCCATCAGTACGCTTTAATGAGTGAGTACAACAGCATGTTAATGCAACATGAATGACTGCTGATGATGGACAGCCAGATTGAGGTGTGTCAATGACAGAGAAAGCTCATTTCGGTCACTTGTACTTATGATCTGTCTTTCGGTCAGTACCCAAAGCTCATGACCATAGGTTAAGGTAGGGATGTGAATTGACTGGTAAATTGAGAGCTTCACTTTCTGACTCAGCTCCTTCTTCACCACTACAGATCGGTATAGTAATGGGGGTGGTGGTGGGGGTGGTGGGGGGATTAGATGGGGAGGGCCAGTCAAGAATGAAAGTTTTGTTATTTCTCATTTATCCTTTCTACCCTAACACAACAATAGGCTTTATAGGCATAACAACTAGCAATAATATGAAATCTAGGTCTAAGCTATCCTACGTTAAAATGTACTACCTTAACTTAAGGCTACAAACTGTCAACAAAAGTTCCAAGCAATGTTTCCATGGCCAAACAGTGATCTTTATGAGTTGGAATGTCAAATGTCTCAATCATGAACTAAAGAGAAAAAAAAGCATTCACTCATTTAACAGGTTTAAATGCCAAGTTAGCATTTTTATGGGAGTTTCACATAATAAGTAAGGACCAGTTTCATTTGCAAAGGGACTGGATTGGCCAAATTTTTCACTCCAGCTATACAAAGAAAACCAGTAGTGTGGGAATCTTAATAAACAGAACTATTCCATTTCTAGCGTCAGATGTAATATGTTATCCTGAAGAGCGATATGTCACGGTGATGGGCAATTTATTTAACACTAAAGTTTTTCTGATAAATATTTATGCACCTAACATGGATAATAAAGATTTCATCCATTCCTAATTCAAACACTCATAAAATTATAATGACCAGAGACTTTAATTGTATTTAAAATCCAGACCTAGATAGGTCTTCAACTACAGTGGTGATAACATATATTACTGCAAAAATAATGACATAGTTTGTAATGAATCAGAACTTATTAGACCTATGGAGGTTTTTAAATCCTAACCTTAGAGCATACTCCTTCTTCTCACAAATTCATCATTCTTACTCAAGTATTGCTTATTTCTTCATAGACAATAATTTTTTTGCCCATTATCAAATCATGTAAGTACAATGCTATTTTTATCTCAAACCAAGCCCCTCTGATCATGGAGTTTAATTCTGGGCAGAATTTATATCCAAGCAAATTGATTATTTTTTGGAGACAAATGCATCCTCAGAGGTCTCTCCAGGTATATTTCGGGAAACTCCGAAGGCATTTTTTAAGAGGACAGATTATTTTATACAAAAATAAATTGGAAACCCAGAAGGCATCTGAACTAATTATTAAAGTTACTAAAATAGATCTAGAATACACCCTGTCTCCAAACGAGGCTTTAAAGGAAAAGACAGGTTTTGCAATCAGAATTGAACCTTTTGACTACTAAAGAAATGGAACAGCTCATCTTTAAATTGTGACATCATTATTATGAACACGGAGAGAAGGCCAATAAGATTTTAGCCCAACAAATTCACAAGTGGGGAATCTGCAATGCATTAACAGCAATTACCAACACAGACAGAGATAAAATCATAGACCATAAAAATACATTTAGAGAGTACTGTAAATCCTTCCATTCAGTCTAAAGAAGATAAGACACAATTTAATGAGTGCTTTGACTCATTACAGATACCACAGCTAGGTACTATTAGTGCTGTGAAACTGGATAAGCCTCTGACACTCACAGAATTACTAGATGCTATAAACTCACTTCAAAGTGGGAAGGCAGCCAGTCTTGATGGCTATTCAATAGAATTTTATAAAAAATTTTCAAATACATTTGCAGAAGTTAAAAATAACAAAATTCAACCTGAAACCTTTTGCCAAGTCTTAATTTCCATCTTTCCTAAGAAAAAGAAAGACTTACTACAATGTGCATCAAACAGACCAATCTCACTCCTGAATAATGATGTTAAGATACTCTCCAAAGTTCTAGCTAGAAGGATTCAGATAGTGCTTCCTTCTGTAATTTCACAGGACCAAACTGGATTTATTAAAGGCAGACACTTAGCTTCTAATCTTCAAAATTTGTTTAATACAATATATTCACCCATTAAATCTAACATCCCAGAGATCTTACTATCTTTGGAAGCAGAAAAAGCATTTGATATGGTTTAGTGGGACTACCTATTCACCACATTCCACAAATTTAGGTTTGGCCCGTATGTGCATGGATCAAACTACTTTATACTAGCTCAGAAGCCTCAGTTCGTATTAACAACATTATTTTGCACATCAGAGGTAAAGGGGATTTTCAGAGAAGGCCTTGAACAGAAAATATCATTATCTGCAGATGAAATGGTACTATATATATTTGACACGTAAAATTCTATGCCAGCAGTCCTAAAAGCACTAGTAGATTTTCATAAGATATCTGGATTCAAAATTAATTTGAATAAAAATGTGCTTTTTCCAATGAACTCTACAGCAAACAATATTAAAAAGGACACCTTCCCATTTATCTTAGCAGCTCAGTTTAAACATCTAGGTGTAAATATCACAAGTAAATATAAAACCCCTTTTCAACAAAATTTTCCTGTCTGCATGGAAAAAATTAAACAAGATGTGAACAGATGGTCAACCCTCCATCTCACTTTAGCAGGTAGAATCAACAATGTTAAGATAAACATCCTTCCCAAGCTTCTTTTCCTATTTCAAACCATCCCCATATACATTAACAAATCTTTTTAAGAAATTAGATTCAGTAATAACCTCATTTATTTGGATTCTAAACATCCACACATCCAAAGGGGCTAGGGGTCATGGCTTTACCTAACTTTCAGTTTTATTACTCAGCCGACAAATATACAGGCTATAAAGACCTGGATATCAGCACAAATCAATGAATATTCACAAGCTTTGGTCTGCAATAGAAATAAAATATTGCAGTATTTCTTTATATTCCCTGCTCTGTGGCCCAGTAAATACAAATAATCATCAATACACAAATAATCCAATTGACTTTCATTCGCTCAGAATATGGAAAGAATGTAAGAAGCACTTCAAGACAGAAAAGCTTTTACCTGTTGCACCTCTACACAACAACCACTCTTCTCCACCCTATCAAACATACACAGTATTTAATACTTGGAAAATTTCTGGGATTAAAACATTTAGAGACTTGTACATCGATAATGTTTTTGCATCCTATGAACAATTAAGCTTCAAATTTAACTTCTCATAAACACAATTTTTCCACTACTTTCAAACTAGACTCAGATAGCATCTCCACATCTTATAAAAACATTTTAAAGTCCCTCCCTTTCACTTAACATTTCAGAAAAGGAGTGGAAGACAGCCATGCACAAAACACACTCTAGCTCCAAATGCGCAAAGCACTGAATTATTCAACTCAAACTTTTCTTTTGAGCACATTCATCTTTATTAAAAGTATACAAAACGTTTCCAGGGCAAGATTCAACCTGTGAGCATTGCAATCTAGCTCCAGCCTCATTGGGCGACTTGTTTTGCGCATGCACCAAATTAACATTGTTTTGGACAAAAATCTTTGAATGCCTATCAGATAGCCTTTGTGTCATAATTACTTCTAACCATTTAACAGCTGTGTTCAGTGTACTCCTATATGGTCTTAAAGTGGAGAATGACAAACAAATTGTTATTGCCTAGCACGTAGATTTATCTTGCTCAACTGGAAGAATTCCAACCCACCCACTTTAAGTCAGTGGGTAAATGATGTCCTATACTATCTGAAATTTAAAAAAAATCAAATTCTCACTCAGAGGATCTGTTTAAAACTTTTTAAAAATATGGTAGGATCTAATCAATAACATTTTAGATTAATCTTCTACATGGGGGAAAAGAATACTCTTCCTTCCTTGATGCTTCAAAGATTTGCTTTGTTGGCTGTCTCTTCTAAATTTCTTTCTTTTAGGTGGGGGTTGAATTTTGGTTTTGTTAAGTTTGGTTTGATTGTATGGATTGTTATCTGATTTTAATTAAAATTAATAAAAAAAAGAAAGAAAGTGTTAGCCATGACAGCAATGTCCAGAGCCTTTGGCATTTCTGGGAGGCTCTCATTCATCCTTGGGGCCTTGTCACTACAGAGTTGCTTAATTACCTCAGTGACCTTCTTCAGGGAAATGGGCATTGATCCCCCCCATTAGTTTCTGGCTCTGCATCCTCCACAGTGGGTGTGTCCATCGAGTTCAGGAGCTCCTCAGAATGTTCCTTCCACTGCCAGACAATATCCACAGTCTGGGTCAGCACTTGTCCACCTTTGCTGAGCACACCCTAGGTGAACATCTTTAAGCCCAACTGATAGTCGCTTTCCATGGTCTCTCCAAACTCCTCCCATAGCTGGATTTTTGCTTCCCTGACTGCCAAGGCTGCAGCCCTTTTGGCCTGTTGGTACCTCTCTGATGCTTCAGGAGTCTCCCATGCTAACCATACATGAAAGGCCTGCTGTTTCAGCCTGATGGCATCCCTTACCTGTGGTGTCCACAATTGGGTTCTTGGGTTGCCACTTCAAGAGGCACCAATGGCCTATAGGCTGCAGCATTTTGCAGCTGCTTCCACAATGGAGGCTTTGAACAAGGCCTGCTTGGACGCTTTGTCCCTAGACTCCACTGGGATGCAGGAAAAGCTCTTTCGGATGTTGGAGTTGAAAGTCTTCTGGACAGGAACCTCCCCTAGAGAATTCCTACTCTACCCACTACTCACTTGGTCTTTCCAGGTCTGTTCAAGTGTCTCTCCCTCCATCTGACCCAACTCACCACCATATGGTGATCAGTTGACAGTTCTGCCCATCTCTTTGTCTAAGCATCCAGAACATACAGCCACAAATCTGATGATACAATTATGAAATTGAAATTGATCTTTGGCCTAGTTTTCTCTGATACCAAGTACACTTATGAGCCACCTTATGTTAAAACATAGTGTTCTTTATCAACAAACCATACCTAGCACAGAAGTCCAATAACACAGATTTGGAGGCAGGACAGAGAACTGGCTGAGGGGTCTTTGCCTGCCATAAAATCAAGACAAAGAATATTAGTCAAATCCAGTTTGGTGGGCTTTACTTTCCCAAGTCAGAGACTTTCCCATTATCAATACAGTGGAACCTTGGGTCACGAATGTCTCAGACCACGTACAAATCGGGTTACGACCAAAATGTTTGTCAAACTTTTGCATCTGTTCATGACTACACACTCGGGTGACGAACAAGCCAGTTTCCCTTCCGGTTTGTACGCGCCGATGATTTCCGCATGTGTTCAGTCTCTCCCTGTGTATTCCCTGTGCAGCGAGAGAGAGAGCAGGAGAGAGAGAGAACGCAAGAGAGAGCGAGTAAGTGAGAGAGAGTGAGAGAGAGAGAGAGCATGAGAGAGCGAGCGAGCAAGAGAGAGAGAGAGAGAGCATGAGAGAGCGAGCGAGCAAGAGAGAGAGAGAGCATGAGAGAGCAAGCGAGCGAGAGAGCGAGAGAGTGTGCAAGCGAGAGAGAGAGAGAGCATGAGAAGGCAGTTAAAGAAGGAAGTAAGGCCGAGAAGGCAGTTAAAGAATGCACTGGGCTTGTTTTTAAAGAGACTGCAAGGTTAGTTCTCTCTGTTCAAGGTTTTCTCAGTGTTATTCAATGTTTTTACATTTAGTTTATTATTATACTGTGCATTCTATGGTATAATTAACTATTTTTGTGCTTAAAAATCTTTAAAAAAATATATATTTGCATACAGCTTGTACGGTCCGGAACGGATTAATTGTATTTATATACAATCCTATGGGGGAAATTACTTTGGGCCGCTGTATAACTTAAATTGTGATCTGTCCTTCTTTATTGGTTACAACAATATTTCTGCAAAACCAGACCACTAATAAATGAAATAACTGTACTAATACTTCCATTAAAACATATATGTGGATAACATAAAACAAAGTGCAGAACAGAATCTAACAATCAGGTTTCAGAAATTAAGTAAATATTAGCTTTACATAAAATTAAAGGCAATTTGTGCCATATACAGTATGTATTAATTCAGGTCAAAACTGAACATCAAGCACACCTCTCTCATTTCAGTCAAACACTACCCAGGATATGACTCTACAAATGAGATATATTTTTACAGAGACTGCATCCCATGTTTCGACTGTGTCCTCCAATTTATGAAACACCTTTTGGGTCAACTGGAAAACCATAGTTACGTGGAATAAATTACCTTTAAAACTTGACTTGATGTTATTTTTGGGAAATTAGGTGAATAGGATTGGTGAGATTTGTTCAACTGCATGTTTAATTGCCATCTATTTTTAAATAACAGATGGAAAACTATTACTTGTTTATGATTATTGGGATATGATCATGACAACCTATGTTGCCATACTTACTCGTGATCTTATCTTGATATATTGGAAAATACCTTAATCCATCTGCAATTTTACAATTAAAACATAAGTAACTGTACATTTTAAAATTAGATTAAGAAATTCAGATTTACATATGACGGTACTGCTCCACTTGTTTCAGGATTTGTCAGCCCCTTATCAACACCATCCTCGATCAACACACCTACAGTATGTTATATCTTCATCGTTCACAAGAGCTTTCAGGTCTCTAGTTGGGTTCCTTACTTATATATTCTCAGGTATTTCTGTACATCCATCCACTTTGCTTTCCTTTCAATTCCATCTGAGAGGAGAGATGATTGAATTGGATAAATGTACTGCACGAAAGTGTGTTTTAAAACCCAACCATAAAAATATATTTATGTAAGATGGAAAAATAAATTAAACAATCGTTTGCCAGGGTGAAGGTGCATGCAAGTTTTGAATCAGATGTGTACTACAGATTAGTAACGACATACTGATATCTGCTCCTGCTCACTTTGAGTGCCTTCTTTTATTCATGAGATCACATTGTTATATTTTTTAGTTCTGTCACATTCATTCTTTATGATACTGTATATCTTCAGTAGATTTGTCATACAATAAGTAAAGAACTCTTCAACTGTCAAGAGAAAGGATAACAATTAAACAGTTTAATTACATTGTTGCAGATGGCTGGTGCGACGACCCAGCCGGGACGCCTTGGAGGACCGGAAGAGGGCGTGCTCCTATCTCAGACCACTTGGGGGCAGCCACCCTGGTTGCTATGGGGACCACGGGTACAGAGCTTTGAAGCTCAACCCTGTAGTGGCCCGTGGTCACCGCCAGGGGGCACCCCCATGCCTTTGGAGCCCTGGACCTCAGCACTTCCGCCACACCAGGAAGTGCTGGGGGGAAGAGGAGCAGGGACATCCAGAGTGCTTCCGGGGATACAGCCGGCACGTGGGAGATTGCCAGGAAGCACCTGGTGCACATCTGGGTGTGGATAAAAGGGGCTGCCTCCTTTCATTCGAGGTTGGAGTCGGGTGAGGAGAGGACGAAGCAGGAGAAGAGAGTGTGGAGGCGGCCCGAAGAAGGAGAAGGGCAGAGTGTGTGAGAGGTCTGGACTTTGGGGAAGTCTTGGGGTTTGTGTGGCACTTATTGGACTTGTAAATAGTAGAAACTGTAAATAAACGTTTGGTGGTTTTTTACAGCATGTCTGTCTGTCTGTGTCCGGGGCTTAGTCCACACTGGCGTAGTCGGCAGGATACTCTGCCTGTTCCAAGGCGGGGACCTAGAAACAAAAATATAGTTGTGGACGGCCCAGCACAGCAGGGGAACCCACCCACGTGCTGCGGGAGCGGCATGCATACAACCCCGCAGAGGAAACATGCCCCACGGGCCGCCACTGGTCCGCCGAATGGCCGTTTTTCCCTGGTGCAGGATGAAGACAGCGAGTGTAGCTGGAGTGCAGCAGGCTCCCATGAGCACACCACTGCAGAAGGCGCCCGGGACAGCATGTCGCCTAGCGAGGCCATGCCGGGGATGTTTCCCCGGACAGACAGGACCCGGGAGGTAAGTTCCCTGCTTGCCGGCAACCGGCCCTGCGGGGCTGCGTGTGTTTTGTGTTCAACAGGCAGGGGCTACCCAGATTCTTGTCGGTGGCAGGCGCATGTCGATCCGCGGCGCCTCGTTGACGCAGCAGCAGCTGGGAGAGCAACCCAAAGAGCCAGCATGCCGCCGCACCGGGAAGAAAAGAGCCAAATGGCCACGGACCGGAAGTCCCACCCGCTGACAGGCACGGGATTGGCCGGTGCGTCTTGTGTGCCCGCCGATGACTGTATAGAGGTGGGACCAAGGAATGTCCATCTCGTGCCCGGGAGAGACCCGATTGGGCCGGAGGAAGAGGCCCACAGGAAATCGCCAGCGTGTGTTGCTGACAGACAGGTGAGCTCACCGTCGGCTAACTTCCTGTCTTTGCCGGCTGCTCTGAGTGAGCTGGAGGCCTGCCTTCAGCCTGCAGAGCAGCGGTTGTTACAGGTGCTGTGTGCCCTCCGGACGGAGTTGCTGGTACTGGAGAGGAAGGCGGTCGCGTCAATTGAAGTGCTGCAAATGGCGACAAGACGGCACGACGCTGGATTCTTCAGCCGGAAAGGTACGGCAGGGACGGTGAGTACAGCCGACCCTGTACAGCATAAAGGAGAGTCTGCTGAAATTGGCTGTGATGAGAATGACCAGCATCAAGTACGCGGTTCTCCAACAGTGGACGCGGCGGTGAGTGCTGTGCGCGAGGTGAGGGGAGAGAGATCGCAGGGGCTGGCAGGACGAGGGCTGATGAGTGCCCTGGGTCCTAGCACCTTACGCTTTGAGCCTGCGGCAGTCTCCCGTCGCTCTGCATGGTTGCAGACGGGGCTGGATCTGAGCGTTTGCCATGCGCTGCCAGTGCGTGGCATGGAGGGACGCCAGGAGAGGGTGTCCAGGCAGCGGCTCTGTCCCTGTGTTTCTTTGTTTTGCAGGACCGGACCCCAGATGCGCAGTAGGACCCGCTTCATTGGGACCTGCCCTCACGGGATGGGCCGCCTGGCTGGACGAGTCTTCGTTGGTGGTGCGGCACTGTCACAACTGGCAGAGGCTACAGATGTGCGAGTGACTGCGACCAAAGGGGCACGAACACCTCGGAGGGGGTGCCGAAAGAGTAGGCCCCATGGTGCCAGATTGGACCCAGGAGCCTCAGGAGTAGGACCCACTTCAGGGATGAGCTGCCCTCGCGGGACAAGCCGCTCCACCCCACGGGTCTTCGCTGGCGGTGGGGCAGTGTCGCAGATGGCTGAGGCAACGACCTGGCCGGGATGCCTTGGAGGACCGGAAGAGGGCATGCGCCCATTTCAGACCATGTGGGGGCAGCCACCCTGGTTGCTATGGGGACCACGGGCCCCTACAGGGTTGAGCTTCAAAGCTCTGTACCCGTGGTCACCGCCAGGGGACGCCCCCATGCCTTTGGAGCCCTGGACCTCAGCACTTCCTCCACACCAGGAAGTGCTGGGGGGGAAGAGGAGCAGGGACACATAGAGTGTTTCCGGGGATACAGCCGGCACTTCCGCCACACTGGGGTGTGTCGGCGGGAGATTGCCGGGAAGCACCTGGAGCACATCCGGATGTGGATAAAAGGGACCGCCTCCTTTCATTCGAGGCTGGAGTCGGGTGAGGAGAGGACGAAGCAGGAAAAGAGAGAGTTGAGGCAGCCCGAAGAAGGAGAAAGGCAGAGTGTGTGACAGGCCTGGACTTTGGGGAAGTCTTGGGGTTTGTGTGGCACTTATTGGACTTGTAAATAGTAGAAACTGTAAATAAATGTGTGGTGGTGTTTTACAACATGTCTGCCTGTCTGTGTCTAGGGCTTAGTCCACAACATACATTAGCAAACTATACTATTCATATAATTTGCATTTTGGCATGCATTGAGGATAATATTTTTGAACAGGATCCAGTGAAGACTGAGACAGCAAGAAAGACAAAGCAGTAGAGGATATGAGTTTGACCATAAAGTGCCTTGGCAAAGGGTTCATTTGGCAGAGGTAAAGGTACAGCTCCACCAGTATGGATACGTTAATATATAGGAACCACCAGTTTATGACAAGAGATAGAAGTGAGCCCCTGAATATCGTACATTTTCCTACTACCCATTGTTCCTATTATGGTGGGTAGGCAGCACAGGGATAATCAGGCATGTGTACAAGTGAAACCTGGGACAACTTGGTGGAGTTTTAGCTGCATGGACTCAGGAATTCTAAATGACAAGTCTTGAGGTTATCTGAAATTTATCTATCCAGTGCTTAAAAGTCATTTCTGAACCATTGTTAGCTGGATGTAGAGTCAGGCTGAGAACTGGACAAGAGTCTGAATGGACAGAGGAAAAGAAGTCGGAATGATCAAAAGAAAGTCACAGTTATCATAAAGGAAGGCTTAATTGTGTTAGGTGGGCTAGTATGTAAGGCACCACACCCAACAAAAACCTGCATGGTTATGAACACTTGTACAAGACAGGTGTCTAGAGAGTTAGCAAGTGAGGGACAATGACCAGGGCATGAAAGAATTAGATAAACAGGATCAGGCAAGGAATGTAGTCTTTGAACAGCAGGGGTCAGAACGGCAGAAAAGACATAAAGAAGCAAATATCGATGTTAGGATTATGTATGCAACTCACTGCTCTTTTTTCTTATATACACATTTTTTTTGTCTTGATTATTTGTAATATTATTACGGTGACATCATAAGGTCAACATTTTGTACTCTCATTTGCTCTACTCTTGGGCAGCAGCAGTGGCGTGTGACTTGCTTTGCTGCTTGTGATATCACCATAGCACAGATATTTAAGATGGCTTTGCAGTAGATGGTAAAAATTTTCACATTGAAAACAATTGTAGTGCTTAGAGCATTTTTTTTGTAATTTACACATCTTCTGTTTCTTTGAACTTATAGCTTTGTTTTGGTCTTTGATGTTGAATGATACTTCTTTGTTTTTTTTTACCATTGGTATTGCGACTTCTTCTCAGTATGTTGACCTTATCATTGGTATTACGACTGACTATGTCTCAGTTAGCTCACAAAAACAAAACCTTTTTCGTCTTCTGGTCACATTTTTGCTACTTTTGTCTTTGAGTATGTTGCTGTCTTTTATAAGTTGATTATAGTCAGAACTCAGAAAGAGTAAACCTGAATTATAATCAGAATAACTTTGCGAAGATCCTAACGCTAACTTGTATTTATTGTCCCTAACTTGCACTATATGTAATGTTAGTTTTAATTTGCAAATCCAAATGCTTAGATGCTAGAAACTGTGTGCTACCATCTTATAAAGGCAGGGTGTGATGTTACAGATGACACACAGATCATGTTGTCGGCAACGGACGTGAAGCCATGCAAAAATAGTTAAAATATAGCAGTGACTATTTAAAATAAGAAAGCACAAAATGGTATAATCAGAAAACAACGAAAATACAAATAAATACAAAAGCAAGTCTAAAAAGTCCAAAAATAAGAAAGTCTGCAACCCATATTATATGTAATATATTATAAGATCCATATTATATTTATTACATATCTGGAGTATGAAGGCAAACCACAAGAAGAGCAGGACCAGGAAATGAAAGAACAATTTAAGCTTATAAATATGAAGGGGAACAAAAGCCAGAAGTTAAAATGAAACAGAAAAAAAACTTGGCCCATAAAATCCCCTGGTCTAAAGAATTGAAAACTTGCTTCTTTAGTATAGGATTTAATAAAGAAAGTAGACCAAAAACAAAACAAAAGTCAAAATAAACTGAATATTACAAAACTTAAAAACATTTAAAGAAATAATGCAACAAGTACAAAAGAAAGGAGACTCGATACTAACAAAGCCAAATCTGATAAACTAATATATAAAATCAAACAGGAGCAGATTTCCAAAACCTAAACAAACCATACTAGAGGTTACAAAAGGAGCATCCAAGGAAGAGGTGCCAAGCCAACACAAGCAGCAGCTAGTCACCATGGGTGCATTGTTGGGGGGGGCCTGCCCCATTGGGACTCAACATATAAAACACATGGGCAATGAATTAATAGGTAACAAACTAAATTATCAGGCCTAACAACCTCTTACATAATGAAACCCTAGCATTGGTGTGTGTGTGTGAGTGTCCAGTCCCTCCAAGCAATCTGATTGGGACTGAGAAAAGGTGTAGGAGGAAGGCTGAGAGTCACCTTCAAACACTGGAAGTATTTTCGAGAATACAAATGATATTTTCACAGTGGATAATGGGAGCCGTCTACCATGAGTGGTAGTTAAAGACTTTACAGGAACGTCACTGACAATGGATGCACCAGACCAGAGGGGTTCAAACACACGAGTATACTGAAGAAAGGTGTAGGAGGGACACTGAGGTTACACGTGATATCAAATATCAAATATTTTTAATCTATTCTATTTTTCTATCTTGTCTTTGACAGGTTGTGTAGCTAAGATTATATTAATTAAAAAAATGGAAAGTTAAATATTAAATAATGGAACTAAAACATATTCAGAAGAATAATAACAAAATAATTAATAACAAAAATAGCAAAACAAACAAGTTAAAATGATGAAAATACAGTCTAGGTTACAGAACACACCCCAAGGAGACAGATGTCAACAGGAAATAATTGTTAAATATCCTAATTCTCTAAAGTATTTCTGAAATTACTACACACACTACAAAGATCTGTTTTGATATTCAGAAGCTTGGACACAAACAATAATGTTACTTGTCAATTGTTAGATGGAAGCAACCATTAATTGTTCTCATTAAGAAAAAGCTCCACAGTGATGCCAAAAAAAATAAAAAGGTGGTGGTTGCAACCCATAGTTCAGTACAAAATGGTGGTGTCACAAAAACAGCACTAAACAAATAACACATTGAAAAGCCAATTAAATGGAAAACATAATTTCAGAACCAGAACCTGGTAGGCCAAAAAGTAAGGTTCACAACATTTCATTTTATTTTTAGTACTATAGCCTCTTTGACATTCATTCTTGTTTGAAATGGCTTGAGAGCACATCCCATCATTCATAACATATATTGATAGCTTTGGCATTATTTTAAGGATGCTAAAAGGTTATTTGTAATAGTGGTGGCTCTGATGCTAAGGATCTGTGCTGGATTCTGGAAGGATGTCAGTTCAAATCCCATTATTGACAGAAGGGATCCTACTCTGATGGGCCCTTGAGCAAGGCCCTTAACCTGACAATTGCTCCAGGGCTGACAATGCACTCTGACCCCCAAAGGTCATGTGAAAAGACAATTTCACCTTGCAGATTAATACAGTGTTCCAAATAATTTGTTTTTCATGCATGTTGAAAATAATGACTATATATTATTTTGATATCATTTTAAGAAGGACATAACCTTAGTCCTCTGTCCTATAACACTTCTTTTAAACCATGTCATGAGAAAATATTAAAATGAAGGCAAAGCCCATTGAGATAATGCAACTAATCCTGGAAAGAGTGTTGGTCCTTCCACAAACATTCAGAGTCACTTACACCAGGCCAATTTAAAGATGCTGAAGAACTAATCTAAACAACTGTGGGATATGCAAAGGAGAAAAATCACACGGAAACTGGGAGAATGTGACTCCCAGACAACTCTGAAGCAGCACAGGAGTGAAGATTGCAGGTCAGATTTACAGATTTCTGTCATTAGCTCACCATGAATATGTTTTTTCTGTCTAAGTGAGAAGCATAGCACCTGAGATGCAAAGAGGCTAAATGAATGAAAGAAAAAATAGTTGAAAGGTAGGTCATGCTTAAAACTAAAAAGAAAGTCATAAAGTATATAGTGTATATTTCTTGCAAAGCACTTTGTGAAAGTGGTAGGCATGAAATACTTCTTTCCTCAAAATGATACCTTATGCATATCTTTGACATGAACGGTAATGTCTATTAGGCTACCTTCTACCTGAGTGTAAATAACCACTTGCACACTCACAAGTTAATGGTGACCATCATTCACAATTAGACGGATTCTGTATGAAGTGCTCTCACATATAATGATGGGGGGATGAGTGGGGCCATGGGCATCACTATGTATTAACAGCCATTAGGACTCCCAGTGGAGAATAAAACTCTATAGTTTGGGCTAAAATTATTATTGAAACTTTTCTTGATGAATAAGTATAGTATAGAATAATGTACTCTGATCACTTGCCTCATGGGTGGCAACCAGCATCCTTTCTTTCTATGGTACTTTGTGACAATGCTTACTGTGAAAAGAACTCTGCAAGGAAAACTCATCAATTGAGTTGGAGAATGAACATTTAAATATAAACTGCTAATCATGATTAACTTTGATTCAAAGAAATCTGTTTCTATAGCAGCTTTTGGTGAGATGTAGCACCTAAGGCAATTGACTTTAAACCACAAGATTGAATTCAGATGTGTGACTTGTTGCACAACCCTGAACATGTCATTTAACCTGCCTTTGCTCCAGCTGTAAATATAATAATAATAATTATATTAATACTACACTTTATTTTTATAGCACCTTTCCCATACTTAAAGCACTTCTGTAAAGAGCTGTGCCCTATTCTGACCTTGCAAGCCACCTTGGTTAAAAGCATCATTCAAATTGATCTACTCTCTATATATAAAATCCTAAACCTAAAAGTGCAACGGTGATGTTTTTATGTCACTTTTTTTGTCACGCTTTAAATTGGGCTAATTTTAAAACCTACGTATATATGTTTGGTATCATTCCTTTCAAACTTTATTGTGATAATGTTAGATTTTCATATTCTTATTCCATTTTTAAATTATAAACCAAAACATATCAAGAACTCACATCCCGCAATACGGGACTTTGTGCCAAGAGATTTAACCACGCCGGGGGCCGGAAATAAAACACAAGCAGTAGGACAGCTGCTGTACAGGCTTTAAAATGCCTAAAATAAAGATGCAAATCACGTGGCATGGCAGCAGCAGCAGCAGCAGCTGATCAAGCAAAGAGGAGGTAAAAAACAAACTGTATTTGTTTCCTATTGTATCACCATTTAAGAGGGGGTTTTGGAGGAGCGACCGAGTCTCCTTGGGGTGCGTTCAGCCCCCCTCTTCACAACGCCAGTAGCAGAGACACGAAGTGACTGGCAAGCGAAGCGAGCAGGGGGGAACTCCCTAGTAGAATAATAAAAGTATAATATGTGATCTACTAAAACATATTTCTCTTCTCAGGTCAGATTTACAGATTTCTGTCATCTGCTCACAGTGAATTGGTGTTTTCTCTCTGATTTAAAACAAAGCACTTTTCCACAGAAACTAACAGGGACAATTTGAGTATTTCTGTTTCATTTTTCATGAAGGATTCCAGGAAGAGTGAGATGAACTTGACAGAAGGTGATGCAATCTCAAGTAGCTATCATGATTAGAGAAGGCAAATCATTCACCCAGACCATATTCTGTAATCTCCTTCCAGGTTCAGTTCTCACAACATCTGACTAAATCTCATGCTCCAGGACTGTCCGCACCCTGGTATATTCCTACTCATTGGTCGAGCATAATTGTTCAGATGCCATCGTCAATTGACAGGCACTACTGTCTGTTTGAGTGTGATAAACATTGGCTTCAGGGTGCATACCTGCATTGCTCTCTAGTTATTCCGCAAAATAGGTCCTCATCCACATTACCAGATTTATAATAGCTTCTTAAACTCTTGGTTGTAACTTATTGCAACTTTGTTTTCTTTGTAAAACACTTTGCAGTGGGGTTCTGGTTATGAAAACTACTAGTTAGAAAAAAGGGAATGATAGTGTTTAGAGGAACACAGCAAAGTCTGATGGTTTGGTTTAATATGGTGTCTTTCCACCGAAAGTCTTTACATAAAGCAGAAACCTGTAACAGTGTAACTAGAAAGACAGCAGATTTATTGATTCACTAGGGTTTAGTGATTTAGGGTTTATTGCATCAAAAAACTTGCTGGGCTCAACGTTGCATATTGATATAATTTCAAATCGTTACAGATATCCACTTACTGTAACAGCCTGCATTGGCCCAGAGTGTAAATAGGCAAACCTAATTAGAATTATTCAAACCATTATAAATAGTAATGAGTGTTTTACTTCTCTTATCTTGCTGAGGAGTTAGGTGACAACCTGCACAGCTGGACAAACCGGACAACCCTCTGTCAATAAATTCTTCCATCTCCTCTTGGGGAATCCTAGATATTCATAGGCTAGTTGACAGAAGAAAGCCTTTGAGGTTATGTTGGGTCTTCCCATGGATCTTCACACAGTGGGTCATGTCAGGTATACCTCCTGTAAGAGGCACCCAGACAGTATCCTATCAACATTCCCAGACCACTTCAAATGACTCCTCTCGATCTGGAGAAGCAGTGGTTCAGAGGTCCTCCCATATTTGTTTGTTATCTCATTCTTGCAGACACAACACTGACCTTCAAACCATAATCTACCATTTATCACATGAAAAGATAAAGGCGCTTGCAACACTTGTCATCACCATATTAATTAACAACAGTTTAATTCAGCCATTTTGAATTCCAAGGTTGAAGAAGCTATACAAAATAAAGATTATTTAACAACTTTATCCACTAAATTGTCCCAGTGACAGCATGCCATAAAAAATCAAAACACCCTTCATGTATATTCTCTCCAATCTCCATAAATATCCTCGGCATTTCCAATAAACCTTTAGTGCCAGGTGACCAGCCACCATTGACCATGATGAAGCGAAGTAGGAGAATAACTCTGCAACTCTGGCCACAATAGCTTGTTTCAGACGAAGAGAAAGAAAATGATTGGTTTCTACGCCATGAAAACTGTATCTGTTTATGGCAGTTTATGTGTGTGTGATGTCATTTATCTTGGCCATGATGTACGGTGGCATCCCCTTGAAAGTTTTCAGATTTTGTTGGTATGCAACACTGAATCACAGTGGATTTGACTTGGCTTATTTGACATTGATAAGCAGAAAAATATCCTTTAATGTCAACGTGACAACAGATCTCTGCATTAATTACAAACGTAAAGCACAAAATAAGTGATTGCATAAGTATAAGTACAAGTAGGCATTTAGTAGATGCACCTTTGGCAGCCATGATAGTTATGAGTTTGTGTGCAAAGGTCTCTATCAGCGTTGCACACCTAAATATTGTGATTTTTCCCTATTCATCTTTGCAAAACTGCTTATGCACTGTTAGCTTGAAGGAAATCGTGAGTGAACAGCCTTTTCAAGTCCAGTCACAAATTCTTGAGTGGATTAAGATTTGGACTCTGACTTGGCCAATTCAAGGTATGAACACTTTTGTTTTAAGTCATTCTGTGTAGCTTTGGCTTTATGATTGGGGTTGTTGTTCTATTGTAAAACAAATCTCCACTCAAAGTGAAGGTTTCTTGCAGACTGCATCAGGTTTTCTTCTAGGATTTCCTATATTTTGTTGCTTTCATTTAACCCTCACAAGCCTTATGGTGCCCATGGCACAATGCAGCCACAATCATGCTTCACAGTGGGAATCATGTGTTTTTGATAATGTGCAGTGTTGAGCTTATGCCAAATATGGTGTTTAGTTTAATAGCCAAAAATATCAATTTTGCTCTGATTAGACCATTGAACCTCCTTCCAACTGACTTCAGGTTGTCCCAAGGCCTTGCGACAAACTCTATGCTGGGACGTGTTTCTTTCTCTTTGCCATTCTTTCATAAAGCTGCGACTAGTGAAGCACTTGGGAAGCAATTGTCTGCCAAGTCTCTACAATCTCAGCCACTGTAGCTTTCAACTCCTTCAGAGTTGTCGCAGGTCTCTCGTGGCCTCCCTGTTTGTCTTGCGCAATCACTCAGTTTTTGTAGGCAGCCTGCACTAGGCACCTGTGCCACACAGCCCATTTCTTAATGACTGATTTAACTGGGGGCCAAAGGATATTCATTGACTTGGATATTTCCTTGTCTCCATCCCTTGACTCGTACTTTCCATTCACCTTTTGATGGACTTGTTTGGAGTGTTCTTTTGTCTTCATTGTGTAGATTAGTCAACCATACTGACTCACCACAAGTTGGACTTTCTAGTCACAACTTCATTTATACAACAATCAATTGAAACCCCAGTCAGGTGATGTCCATTGAACTAATTATGTGACTTTTAAAACAAATTGGCTGCACAAGAGATGATATTGGTGTCAAATTAAGGGAAGAGAACACTTACAGGTATGCAATTAATAATTTTGTGTTTTATGTTTGTAATTAATGGTATGAATACTTCTTATAGGCACAGGCAGCTATACAGTATTTGTAATATAAATGAACTGAATAAGAATCAATGCACTCCAAGGAAACATTACTTATTCAGGGTGCAGAGACGACAGGGTCTTCAGTGAATTTCTACATTTGCTTTGTGTTCACATTGTACTTTTTGTGTGAGATGCATGCACTTTTTAACTTTATTGCTTTATTTAGAAAACTGCATAATACAATTACAGTATCTTATAAGTAGAAGTACATTTTTAAAGAATCACCCATCAGTTATTTAAACCAGGCCAGGGGCTGCAGATGCTTTTTGAACAGTACCGAATGCAAAGGTAGCCAGTCCACCTCATGGCACACTCTTGTACTCTCCCACATTCACTCTCTCACACAGGACAAATTTAGAATTGTCACCTAACTCAACACCCACATCTTTGAAAACAGGGAAGGAAAACCTGAACTTCTGGAGGACAAACTAACCAAGTCAATGTTGCAATTCCACACCTATAGTGCCCAGGCACAGCATTTGAACCTCAAGAGACTTGGAGCTGTGATGTGACAGTGATATGAACATTAAGTCAACTGGGTGAACCTCCACTGGACTGAAATTAACTCTGTGTCTGCTCTCTATCCTATGAAAAAGAAGACAGCTGATAGACATCCATCCATTTTTTGAACTGATTTGTTCCATTACTTGGAGACAAGGAGCTAAACCTAGAGTCTATTCCATTGTCCATCATATGTCTCACACACACACCAATGCGGAGAAGGATCATTTTCACTCAAAAATGTGGTCAACACAACCACCTTTAGATGTTGGAGGAAGCTCAGGTGCCTGGAGACAACTCATATGGCCATCTGCAGAACACACAAATTCCACTTGGCAGTGACCAGGACTGAAACTGAACACAGATCCCTGGTGCTGAGAGATAGTAGAGCTTACTACAGGATCACTAGACCACCCATCTTCAGCAACAGGTCGTAAACAGATGAGTTAGACAAAGTACATGTACGACAGACCCCTCTGAACAACAATACGACACAAGTGTGAGGCACAGAATGTCTGCAGACTGGCATAGGTCAGGGCCAAGCTACAAACTGATGGATTAATCAGGAATAGACAAACATGGCTGTGGGAACATTAAAATTATTTTCCATTTGAAGTTTTGCCATAACTGTAGTGCCACTGTATTCACACTGTGTTCACCTCGAAAAAAGCTTGCATTTTTGCTTGCCAGCCATTCCTCTACTTGATGTAGTGCTTTTGTCATTTGGCATTCTGATTAACCTTCTTCTTGTTTTTGAAGGATTTGTTCATGGTCACGGTCATGTCTTTATTTATTCACTACAGTGCTTTATGAGATCTTAATATTAAACTAAGGAAAGGGTTTCATTGTGCTCCACTGCCCCATGCCCTCAATCCCAGTATAAGGAGTGTCTTGTCAATACTTTTTAAAATTCCCTCTAATTATAAAAAGTGTTAATAATTTGGTAAACCAGGGTCTGCTTCAGTACAATTTAGCTACCCTTCATTCACTAAATCTTTAAAAAGAATGTGACCCTGACTTAAAAATATTTTAATTGGTTATGAATTTTTTTCTTCAAACTTTAATACTTATTAACAATTTAATGGTTCAACCTTTTAGAATGTTCCAGCAAATGACCATACAGAAATTACTTATAAATAGGATACCCATGTTTAATATAGCTTAGAAGAAAAATAATTATATATTTTTAAAGATATGGCTGTAATATAAATCATGATATATTATAATATACACTCACCGAAAGGATTATTAGGAACAGCATACTAATACGGTGTTTGACCCCCTTTCGCCTTCAGAACTGCCTTAATTCTACGTGGCATTGATTCAACAAGGTGCTGAAAGCATTCTTTAGAAATGTTGGCCCATATTGATAGGATAGCATCTTGCAGTTGATGGAGATTTGTGGGATGCACATCCAGGGCACGAAGCTCCCGTTCCACCACATCCCAAAGATGCTCTATTGGGTTGAGATCTGGTGACTGTGGGGGCCATTTTAGTACAGTGAACTCATTGTCATGTTCAAGAAACCAATTTGAAATGATTCGAGCTTTGTGACATGGTGCATTATCCTGCTGGAAGTAGCCATCAGAGGATGGGTACATGGTGGTCATGAAGGGATGGACATGGTCAGAAACAATGCTCAGGTAGCCCGTGGCATTTAAACGATGCCCAATTGGCACTAAGGGGCCTAAAGTGTGCCAAGAAAACATCCCCCACACCATTACACCACCACCACCAGCCTGCACAGTGGTAACAAGGCATGATGGATCCATGTTCTCATTCTGTCTACGCCAAATTCTGACTCTACCATTTGAATGTCTCAACAGAAATCGAGACTTATCAGACCAGGCAACATTTTTCCAGTCTTCAACTGTCCAGTTTCGGTGAGCTCGTGCAAATTGTAGCCTCTTTTTCCTATTTGTAGTGGAGATGAGTGGTACCCGGTGGGGTCTTCTGCTGTTGTAGCCCATCCGCCTCAAGGTTGTGCGTGTTGTGGCTTCACAAATGCTTTGCTGCATACCTCGGTTGTAACGAGTGGTTATTTCAGTCAAAGTTGCTCTTCTATCAGCTTGACTCAGTCGGCCCATTCTCCTCTGACCTCTAGCATCAACAAGGCATTTTTGCCCACAGGACTGCCGCATACTGGATGTTTTTCCCTTTTCACACCATTCTTTGTAAACCCTAGAAATGGTTGTGCGTGAAAATCCCAGTAACTGAGCAGATTGTGAAATACTCAGACCGGCCCGTCTGGCACCAACAACCATGCCATGCTCAAAATTGCTTAAATCACCTTTCTTTCCCATTCTGACATTCAGTTTGGGGTTCAGGACATTGTCTTGACCAGGACCACAGCCCTAAATGCATTGAAGCAACTGCCATGTGATTGGTTGATTAGATAATTGCATTAATGAGAAATTGAACAGGTGTTCCTAATAATCCTTTAGGTGAGTGTATTTTAAAAATATGTAATTTTGCTTTAATTTTTAGAATTTTAAAGTGAAGTTTAAATACATGAGCATATTTTCAATTTAACTTTCAAATTAAAGATATACACCCACACACCCATCCTTTTCCTGAACCCACTAATCCATTACTAGAATTCAGCAGCATTTGTCCCAAGTCAGGAACACACACATACACACACACACACACGCACACACACACACCCACACGCACATGCATGCACATAAATGAACACACAAAGTGACAGTTATTCAATTTTTCAATTTACAGATGCCAGTGTGGCATGAGCAGAAAGTGCAAATACCACATAAACAGCAACCAAGCTTGGAACAGAACCAAAATGTAACTGTGCCACCACCACACCACTGGATTTCATTTATGTCAATTACATTGAAATATTATGCACTGCTAAAAACTAAACTGCACACCTTTTAACAAAGTCAAAAATGCAAAAAAGAGAACAGAAAGTGTATTGTGAAATGAAAATAAAACTGATATATTAATCGATTCACTGCAATTGAATTACATATTACAGTTTATGAGTTCTTCCTATTGCCAAAAAGAATGCGCTTTCTGAAGGTGGCTTTATAAAATGTTAAGCTTATAAAGCAATAAAATGATTTGAGCTTCATTACTTTTCACTTTTAGCTGTATCATTGATTTATTAGATCACTTTGGATAAACAGATTAATAAATTGTAATTGATTTTCGTTTAAATTCTAGCTTCACATTTGAAATCTCCATAAAGTTATTTTTAAAGTGTCAGAGTCATGGCTGTAAGGCTAGTGATCTGCGCCGGCAATCAGAAAGTTACCAGGTTGAATCCTGTAAACACCAGAAGTGACTCTTGAGCCCCTGAGCAAAGCCCTTAACCTGCACTTGCTTCATCCTGGGTATGACATTAATCTGCATCCAGTCCTGCAAGTAGGTCCTCTAATTTACAGGGAACACTTGGAGGTTGGTGGCAGGATTGGCACTTCAGTCAGATGTAAAAACCTCACAGTGTTTCAGTGAGGTGTTGAGGTATCACCCGCGGTACTCCAGTCCCAATCCAGATGGTTCATCATGTGGTGGGTGCAGCAACGTGCTGTAATCACTGCATGCTCCCAACCTCCTCTCTCTGTCTACTAAAGTATTATTTATCTATCTGTCTATGAACATCGACTTCCAAATTTACTAAATACTAAAGTATCTATCTATCTATCTATCTATCTATCTATCTATCTATCTATCTATCTATCTATCTATCTATCT
>JANRMT010062790.1:16454813-16470731 GCA_026402145.1 Polypterus bichir lapradei | reverse complement strand
ATCTATCTATCTATCTATCTATCTATCTATCTATCTATCTATCTATCATGAATTATTGTAAATTTTACTAAAGTACTGGTGAGAACAGAACAGAAAAGCGTGTGTTAACTGGGTAATAGGCATCCATTTTAGGATATCCTCTTCCACATAGCTACAATTTCTAAATGAATGCACCAAATGCCAGAAATATGGGTCCATGCTTTTCATAGCTTTTGACACAGTTGTTACTAATTATTAGTTTGCATCAAAATAACCTAGTAAACCCTTTAATTAAAGTTACAGTCAAATGTGTAATGTCCTTGGTATGACATTGTTTTAAAAACAGAAGAGTTACTATTACAGTATCAGTATGCTCAATAACACAGCTGGCACTGAGGACACAAGGAGGTCCAGTGTCACTGTATCACACATTAGCAGAACTACACACATTATGACTCACACACAGAGAGTTTCAAAATAAAAATGGTCTCATATAATTCATTACAAAATATACAAAGATAATAGTTGTCTTTGGCCAAAACAAAGAGAAACAATTCATTACATGCCCAGTCTAAATGCAATAACCATTTTATGTTTCTTTAAGTAGAAAAAGGTAAAAGGTCAGCATGTTTAGCTAGGTCTGTGAAGTAAACATACACAAAAGTAAAATAAAAAAGAGAAAATAATAATAGAAAGAGAATAATAATAATTAAGGTGGCACAATGTTTAGCGCTGCTGGGGTAGCGCTTGAGGATCCTCAGGGATGGGTTAGATCCTAAACCTGGCTAGTCAAAGTCACTAGAGTCTTTACATGCCCCCCCAGTGTCTGCATGATTTTTCCTCCAGTCCAGGTTGTCCTTTTTCGCTCACACATTGTCAGTGACCTGCGGTGGGCTGGTGCCCTGCCTGGGGTTTGTTTCCTGCCTTGTGCCCTGTGTTGGCTGGGATTGGCTCCAGCAGACCCCCGTAACCCTGTAGTTAGAATATAACAGGTTGGATAATGGATGGATGGACATTGTCAGTGACATGAAGGTTAGGTTATTTGGCTCTGTGTGAGTGTAGACCCTGTGACAGAATGATGCTCTGTTCAGGTTGGTTCCTGCATTGAACCTCATGCACATTGATAGGCTCCAGTTCCTCGGATTAAGCAGGAATGAGAATGTCATATTATAATATTAATAACAGTAAAATACCTACAGTGTGCATAAGTGATTAACTGTCAGGAGTCCACTGGCATATTTGTCAATTTGTGTTGTTAGATTTTCTTGCAGTTACTTTTACTCAGTATTAGAGTTATTGTCAGTTTTATTTCACAAGTCTCACTTTTTGAATGTTTTAATTCACTATGACTTATAATAGTGAATTACATTTTGGATTTAATGTAAGGTTACATGCTGATCACTATGTTCAGATCTTTCCCAAGATGTTGACTATTCTTATGATGAGTCCTGAAAAAGCACAAAAATACTTGTCTAAATTCATTTAGGTCCATCAAGCTCTGTTGTTTTTCTAATGTACACAACAGTATCCTGGTTTACGTATATCATAAATCTGTAGTGTATCCAACATATACAGCATATTGTTTTTGTGGTCATTTACTATTACAAACAGAGCTTTTGTGCACATATGTTAAATTGATACATCTTAACATTAATTAGGATGAGAAGTCCCAGAAATTCTCCTATTTTCTCCTTATGAAGAAAATTGCTTGAGATTACCAGAGTTAATTACAATATTATTATATAATTTAAGCAGGAAATTCATTTACAGTTTGCTCAGCCTTTACACAAAGTCCAAGTCAGGAACCTAGGAAAACCCTCAGGGAAAGGATGAGGAACTTTTCGGGCTTCTCAAATCATGTTCTTCTCTCTTTCTTAAAAAGGACTGGATGTCCCAACAGAAGAACATGCCAAAGAAGGTCACCAAGGCCTGTATTTATTAAGAGTGGGAAAATGATCCTAACTGGCACAAAAGTCTGACTGTTATACAAATTTGAGATCCATCTCCAGTTCAACATGCACCAAATCGAGATGTGTAGGAGCTCAAGGGTCCTGATAATGAGTGAGAGCAAGGAAGAGTAGAAGACTAGAAGAATATGTCCAAGGCATTGAAAATTTTTCCAAAAACAGTAAAGTTAATCTGTGCCATCGAAAAAAAAATACAGAAGATTAGTCAGAGAGGAAACAAAGAAATGTATGGTTGCTTCTTAGCTAATTGCAGTCTTCCGTTTCTAAGATGAGACCAACTATGATCATGATGATAATCCAGATGCTTTATGCACTGGTTTTTATAAGGTCTGAAAAATCTTCATTCACTTTTCAAGTAAATTTGGCTTGTGGGAGACTTTGAGATTAAGTGGCAGATGTGACAAACACTAGACTTGACAGAAGTGTAACAGCACACCTTGTCCTTACACCACATATTCCCATCTTGAATCAGGTTGGTGGCAGGTAGCACAATGTTATGGGAATGCATGTCTGTGTAGGACTTGGAAGACGTAAAAACTTAGAAGGTCAAATTCAGGCAAAAGATACTGAGACATCTGGGGGGTTTCTTCAGTAGACCAGAAAGATCTGAAATGGTTCATAATGGAGCAGAATGAAGATATAAAACAGAACAAGGTGACTTTAAAAGGTAAAGCCCACAGATCATTTGTTTCACAAGTAAGTGTCAAGAACTGAAAATGACTGTTTATCAAAATTCACACACAACTTGAGGAAACTTAAGGAATTAGTTAACTAACTGCCTTCTATGTATAATTTTCTTCGAGTGGATGTATTCAATATTATGCTGTTTATGGCAATAAACTACAATTAAATAATTCTAATTATGGACTCAATAAAAATGTGAAAATTTGCAAAGGATAAATGGGTTCTGATCCCGTGAGCACTCACTGTTCATGAGGAGTTTGCATGTTGTCTCCATGTCTGCTAAACTTTTTCTGCTCAAATTCCCCAAAGACATGCTGGTTATTTGAAATAGCAATTTCACGATTAACCCTGTGTGAGTACAAGTGTGGGTGAGTGAGTGTGTGAGCGTGGGCCCTGTGAGGACTTCTACTCTGTCCAGGGCCTTTTTTCTGCCTTTTACCTCCTAACGGCTCTGAATCAGATGAAACCGGTTTGAAAATATTATGTGTTTAAAAGATATTGATCGCTGGCATCTCATCAATGGTCTGCTTTAATCTTGATGAGGGGACAAGGCTCTGGCTGCCCACCACACTGTATGGGGTAAATGGTCAGAGGAAATAAATGGATCAACTAATAAGGAGCAGTAAATGAATTGCATGTCTCTTGAATGACTAAAGACCAAAGCCTTTGAGTAAAGAATTACCAATGGCATATTGTTAAGATGATTTTCAACTGATGTAAAGATTTGTTTATGTGCCTTATCTTGAATAATTAAATTGATACTTATATCTTATCATACTTCTGTATACAGTTCAACCAATATTAAAGCTACTATCTCCTAAACTGATGTGAAGCTGGAATACTCCTTTACGCTGATTGAGACTCTCCCTTTTAAAGCTGGCCCATAGTTAATACCCGATCAGGACTGATCTCCAGTTGTCTAGGCGCAGTTTTAAATTGAAGCAAAGGATGCAGAAGTTTGCTCCATTCAATAAGTAGGCTGCCTTTGCATACGAAATTACACTACAGAGACTCTCTCACTGTCTCATTCAAATATCTGCACTGCTGAAAATGATCCAAGTGAGGACAAATGAGGAAAAAGTAACAAGATTATGGGAACAGCAAAGAAGAAAATTATCTTTCACATTACAACAAATGCAAAAAAATGCAGTTGGGAAACACATATTTTAAAATTTTAACACACACTGCTTTTGCAGAAAAGAATATATAATATGCAGCATTTTGAGAAAGTTTTCAGAAGGTTAAATTATTTTAATTGCACATTTGGGATAGTGTTCATTGTGTAACACTTCTGCTTCTGCCTATAAATAATATATATGCATATATACATAAACTAATTATAAAGTGTACAGTATATGTACGTGTAAAGTATATTTAAGTGCATGCACAATATACATATACATACAGTATATGTGCAGTATGTCTCTATCTGTAGTTTATACTATATGTGTTTATACAGTATAGGTGTGTGAATGTATCTACTATATATGCGTGCTATACTAAGCAAATATATACTGTAAGTATATACTGCATAATGTACTGAAGCATTTTTCTAAGAATTTTAGTTACAACTTACAACCAGAAAAAATGTGATTATTGTGATTTACAAGAACAATATAGTATATTTTATTAAGAATCGTATATCCACACATCAAAGCTGATCACATTCAGAGACTTCAGCCTGAATCCTATCAAACCCACAGTACATAATACAGTATAATCAGCTCTAAAAACTGCTAATTTAGCCAAGTATATGATTCTTATTACAAGCAACGGCAAAAATAATCTCCAATAAGATAAACAATTAATTAACGCAAAATGTAATACATCTTATTAATTTGACTACAACGGACATTACATATAACTATAATGCACAGATAACAAATTCCGTGTTCCACAATTAAAGTCAGTGACAGACCTCCGAAGTGACCGCCGCTGGCAGATCGTCCCTTCTGATCAGGAGCTGTAAGAAGCGGGACACTTACTGTGAGTGAGGCACTGCATATATGACAGCCCGCAGCTTTCTGCCTGATGTTCAAGCCAACGTTTCTTCTCCCAGTGTCATAAACTGATAAACTGCTTCGGTCGCTGATGACTCGGTTTAGATGATTTGGTCGCGGGCTAATATAGTAATCATAGTAATAATGAAAGTAGTAATACCGCAGATTGGGTTGTTCAGTATCCGGCTTTGTTCCCCTTGTGCATTTTGAGGATTTCGCTTATATCTACATATGGATCGACTGTCCTCGCTGTAGTAGACAATCTCACTGAGAGCCACAGAAATGCTTCGCGAAAGTAGGTCAGTCAGCTGCTGAGCGCCTAACGACACGATCATCACTGGTAATCGGTTACAAGGCGGGTCGGATGGGGCAGAAACAGGGGAACGAGAGAACGTAAGGGGCAATGATTGGCACAGAGGAGAGTGGAAAGCTTGGGTAGAAGACGAATGAGCAGGGAGATCAAAGAGTAACAAAAAGCCCGGCATGAAAATTCTGATAAAGCAGACAGAGGAATCAAAAAGAGAAGACAGCGGCTAACGAGAAGGTATACCAAATCGAGCAGGCTGAAAACACAAACAACACGTTAGTCTATCGCAAGGGAAAGAGATGGGGGGCAGGCAAAAGAAACTAGCAAAAAAAAAAAAAAGGAATTTTAAGGTGCTTAAAGTGGAAATAGAAGACAATTGTTACCGGGGAGGTCAGCAAAGTATCCCGAAAAAGATGATCCAAATCGGAAAAATACACAAAGGAAAAAATCACTTAAACGCTTATTGTATCAGGCAACCTCGTGTGACACAAACAAAATAAGTTACTTTTGCGCAATTTTCAGTGTTTCATGGCTCAACTATGCATATCAGTTACTGAATGCAATTGATCCTTCTAGAGCTTCGTGTTATTTAAACACGTTTGCTGTTCTGCAGCCTAAAGACAAATATTTGAAACTCTAAGCAGTGCCTGGGAAACAACAGTAGTCTGCAGTCTCAACACTGGCGATCTTCACCACAATCCTAGTAATTTCTTAAGAGGGATTTTTTAATAGAGATTACATGAATTGATTTCACATAACCAATTAAATACATACCAGTTATGAACCCAGACACATTATAATCCAGTGCCCAGATTTATACTTCATATTGGACTCGAATCAGGATTAACCTCCAGGAGTACGAAAAATATGCACTAACAGTATAAGGTATCCAATACTTGACAGCAGCTGAATCGTTATTTTTAATTTTCATAACACTCATATTTTTGGGTAATACATAACAGAAAAATTGTAAAATCAACACACAATATATTTATGCTTTTAATATAAACTTTGTTTTTTATTTTACATGTGAAAACTAAACATAGTTTGCTCACTTCACTTCCAAAAAATGTTTCTGTCTATTATGCTAATGATGATGGTGGTCATTATTATTAATTTAATTATTTTTGAAAAAGTGGGGTTAGTAAAGAGATGAATGCATAGTGTGGATGTAAGCAAGCACCAAATATATTGTCTTTGTTTTTTTCTTTAAAATGATCAACTGAAAAGAATTCAAGCTAAAACAAGTAGGTGCAGAGAAATGTTATAAACCTTCCACAAGACAAGGGTTACTTGGGCCATTACTCCTTCGTAAACGACAGCATGAAGTAAATATACTGTAGTGTAGGAATAACATAAAATCACATCTGAACCTGCCCGACCGCCTACAAGTTGAGCTGAGCACAAGATGACCCACCTGTCCAAATCTAAAAATACAAAACTTTGAAGTCAAGCTTACCAAAAAAAAAGTGCAATACAACACAGAACAGGGCACCCTCTCGGTAACATTAACATGAAAGAATTCTGTGCACTGAAATCCTAGTCCTTCATTTTTCTATCTTTGGGTCCAAGAAGTATATTAAAATGTACTGTAAAATGAGCCTGTTGAGTCGTACAACAGTTTCACAGTTTGCAGTGCAATTTACTAACTGAGATTAAAAATAGCAAGCAAACTGTAATCCCAAGTGAGTGGTCAGAAAGCAAAGAGACTGGGAAATAGAGAGAGAGAGAGAGAGAGAGAGAGAGAGAGAGAGAGAGAGAGAGAGAGAGAGAGAGAGAGAGAGAGAGAGAGAGCATCAGCAGCATTCTAGCTAAGAACCTGCCAACCCAGCCCTCAAGCTTATAGGTCTTCTAATCCTGCAGCTTTTAAAGAAATTGAAAACAACCTGTTTCAATTTATGCATGTAAAACTGACATATTTATTTGGTCATGTGACTAAAACCTCACTTGTACATGTGTACTGTACATTATGGATGCTGTTTAAGCTTCACAAATGATGCTTAGAAAAAGAAATGATGATGTCTTTCTAATCTCAAATAATTTTTTTATCCTTGAAATATTCAATGTCTTTGAAGTTTACTTTTCTGTAACACTACATCCAGCCCTTACATAAAGCATCTTGTAACATATAAATATATCTAGTCTACATCTTAGATGCTTTTTGCTAGTACACTGTGAAAACTTGGAGCTGTCCATGGTGCTGGTTTAGGGGGTTATTCTGAACACCTGAACCTGCTGAGATGATTTTACTGTCATTACCAGTTCAAAGTAGCAAATAACATAAGTAGTAGGGACATACATTGGGCACAAGGCAAAAGCACATCCTAGAAGGAATGCTAATCCACTGAAGGTCATTTACGAGTATGGACTTACCCAGACAGGAAAATTTAGAGTAGTCATAAAACAATATTTTGGCCTCATGAGAAAATTCTTGTAAATACCAGTAGATCATATTGTAAGGAGTGCCCAGCTGGCAAGAGGTTATCATGGCAAGTACAGCAGGAGGGGGCACAAGACAGGATTAAGTCCTACAGACAGCTAGTTTCAGTGGCAGCAGGAGAGGTCATCCATATGTGAATGTGGAAATGTAAGGGGCACTTGGGGCAGTAAGCACCAGAAACAAAAAAGAAGTTGTCAGATATCAAAGTTGCCATGAAAAGGTGAGTTGTAGCCCACCGTCTGAGTGTCATATGAAAGCTTATTAGGGTACAGAGAAAAAAAAAAAAAAATAGGGACACAGTGGGAAAAAAGCTTGAAATGTCAACTTTAATCTCGTAGTTTATTTTGTCATTAAAGAAGGACATCATAAACTTCATCTTAAAATTGTTTAATTTGCTAGTTTCTCAAATCACATCGTAACTAAAGAAGCACGTTAAATGCTTTGTTTTGTATTTGATCTTCTATGTGCTCTATGTGTGTGAATCACTACATGCTTCTTAAACGGGCTTTCTTTTCCTCTGACAGGACACAGAATCCATTACATTCGTGATATTACAGTTCTCTGAATAATTTAAATACTGAGAAGTATACTTGATATCATTCTCATGATGATAGGAATTAAAGCATGTATTAAACATGGGAACACGGTGTCGCAGTGATAGTGACGAGCTGGCACCCCGTCCAGAGATTGTTCCAGCCTCCCGCAAGATGCTTGCTGCATGCTTGTGCAACCTTTGATGAAATAATTTATTGCAGCAGTACTGTCTCTTTCAAACGTACTAACCCCCATTTCCTATCCTTTGTTTTTTTTCTCCAAGTACCCAATCGCCACACAATCAGCTCTGTAATAGATGTTAAGCCATCTGTAAGCTTAGAACGCCAATTTTTCAAAACTTTTAAAGAACATTGAAATATCTTCGTAGTACATGTTTAATTATTGTATCCATCTATCCTTCCAGTGTCATGCCAGACCCAGCAAGAATACAGCGCGAGGCAGGAAAAATCCGTGAATGGAGTGCCAGCTCCTCGCTAGCGCTGCAACACTGTGTCCTCAAATGTTTAATTATTAACAGTATAGATTATTTAAATGATGTTAACATTTTACCTGTATAATGTAATAAACATATTTTGCTGCATTTCATCTTAAAAATGATATTATTATCATATGTAAATACGCGCTTTATAAAGTGGCTCAGGTTGTGCAATATTATAACTGTATTGCAAGTTTACAGTGAGGTAATTGTACTCATAAGTACAAACAGTTCTACCAGGAGCACTTGATGGACTGATTGAGTGCGTTTATAGTTCTTGTGATGAAACTGTTTTTGAACTGTGATGTCCCTACAGGAAAGGCTATGAAGCGTTTGTTATATGAGAGCAGTTCAAATAGTGCATGGCTAAGGCAGTGTGTGCTTGATGCTGTATACTGATAATTCTCTTTCCGATCAGTTGCTGTTGCGCTGTGATTCCACACTCAGATACAGTGATATAAATACTCCGAGTGGTGCATTGAGAGGAACAACGCTAAAGCAGCTATGGTATTTGGAATAGTTTGGCCATTATATTTTTACAGGTTAATTACAATCAGATGCCTTAAAGTAATAAACAGTATGCGGTTAATTGCAGTGTATATAATGAAGCTGTGTTAGGGATCTGACCTAAAAAAGAAAGGGAAACCACACTTGAACAATAGCACTGCTTTGATGCTGAGTGCCACCAGATTGCAAAACCGAGCGGAGAACTTGCGTACGCCAAGCATTTAGCTGGCGTGAAAATATGCGTGGCTTTACACCAAGTTTAGGTTTTATACATCGCGATGTGAGTGCAGAAACGGGCTTACGCAACATTTTTGTGTGTACGCACCATTTATACATGAGGCCCCAAATCTGGCCAGTCAAATGTCCTATGGTTACAAAGACTGCTGGCAGGTCCTATGCAAAAGTGCTCACTATCTAGACAGCTTGCTTTACTCATGTATCCACACTACAAAAGTTTACCTCAAGTGAAAAATACAGTTCTCAGGAAGAGAATGACCAGCCCAACTAAACAGGAATATATCTTTTTTTTTTCAATTTTATTTGAAGAAAATAACATTCCATACAATCAAGTCTAGGTAGCGCTACTGCCTCGCAGTTAGGAGACCCGAGTTCACTTCCCAGGTCCTCCCTGCATGGAGTTTGGATGTTCTCCCCGTGTCTGTGGGGGTTTCCTTTGGGTGCTCCGGGTTTCCTCCCACAGTTCAAAGACATGCAGGTTAGGTGCATTGGCGATGCTAAATTGTCCCTAGTGTGTGGGCCCTGCGGTGGGCTGGCAACCTGCCTGGGGTTTGTTTCCTGCCTTGTGCCCTGTGTTGGCTGGGATTGGCTCCAGCAGACCCTCATGACCCTGTAGTTAGGATATAGCGGGTTGGATAATGGATGGATGGATGGACAATCAAGTCTAACCTGTAGAAGGAATATCCATCCATCCATTGTCCAACCCGCTGAATCTGAACACAGGGTCACAGGGGTCTGCTAGAGCCAATCCCAGCCAACACAGGGCACAAGGCAGGAACCAATCCTGGGCAGGGTGCCAACCCACCGCAGGACACACACAAACACACCATGGCCAATTTAGAATCGCCAATCCACCTAACCTGCATGTCTTTGGACTGTGGGAGGAAACCGGAGCACCCGGAGGAAACCCACGCAGAAATGGGGAGAACATACAAACTCCACACAGGGAGGACCCAGGAAGCGAACCCAGGTCTCCTAACTGCGAGGCAGCAGCGCTACCACTGTGCCACCCTAGAAGGAACATTTTACACTTTATTTTGCAAATTATATCAAAGTTGTCAGCAATAACTCTCAACCTGACATCATTATTCACTTGTTTTAATGTGACATATTAGATGCTGATAGTGGCTGGTGTCCTATAAGATGGTGTATGGTTTCTTTTCTTGTTTTCATTGTATACTGATATGGGTTATCTACAATACCTTAATAATGTGGCCAACAGTACGATTTGTCTGTCCTTCTACCTCTGTGAAGCTGTCATAATTGTTAGCCTGTTTACTGTTAGTGTGGTGATTATATACACTACAAAGATTCCAGACTGTACACTGTATTTCTATTCCACTCTGTGAAGGGTGGTATCTTTGTTCAGATCCAAAAGTTCCTCAAATGTATCTAAAATATGTGATAATTAAAATCCCAAAAGGGAGAGATGGTCTATGACAGTGGTTCTCAACCTGTGGGGCGGGCCCCCGTAAGGGGGCACGAAGTAACAAAAAGGAGGGCACGAATATGTGAAAAAAAGAAAACAAGAATCAAAAATATGAAAAAAAGCATCTGTTGAAACCAAAACAGATTAACTTAAACTACATTCTGATACTAGAACAATAAATATAGAGTTAGATAAATGTCGATAAAAGTTAAGTAGGTATAATAAAATATACATTGACATTTCAAAAAAATGTTAGGGGGGGCACGATTAAAACTGTTATGAAAACTCGGGTCGCAAATACTTAAAGGTTGAGAAACGCTGGTCTATGAGAATACACATTGAATCAAATAAAACTGGATGGAAATCAAATTGAGCCTGTTTACACAGGATCTGGTCCCGTAATATAATATCAGTTATAGTTACTTGCCCACTTGTATACAGTTTAATTACAGTGCATCAAACATCAAAAACTAAACACAAATCAATTACCAATCCCTGTCAGGACTCCATTAGAGTCACAAGACGCACTCAGAAACACAAATCCCCAATCACTCATTCAGATCCTGTTTACAATTGTCAATTAGTGTCTTTGGAATAGTGAACAAAAACCAAGGAGACAAACTGAGCATATTGGAATCAATGGATGGAAAGGGTCTGTCATTATATGAGATGGTCCAGCACTGACTCTGCTGTAGAATACCCAGATGGGGCATGGCAGCCATTTGGTCTAGGAGTCCAGGACTGTGAATGTAGCTGACTTTGTCTTTCAATGACCAATGACCACCTAGAGTTTTATTTTCTCCAGAGACACCATTGACTGTAGTTTTTGTTTTCCTTTTTAACATTGTCAACCAGCAATAGTTCAATAATAATGTTAATGGACATACATTGTTAAGATTTCATTTATATTAATCAGCTTAGAAATGCACTGTTTCCCTGTCTGTTTAAACAAATCTAGGTCTTTATGTGAATACATTATGTAAATGGTCATTTATAAAGTTATATAAAAATAAACTGAGTGCTATATAAAAATAAATTGAATTGAAGAGAACTGAATTGAGATTAACTAGATTAAGATTTAGATTTTATTTGTCACATACTGTATATACACACAGAGGTATACAGTGAAAGTAAATTAGGGATTAAACTCAGGTCTATGGGTCTGTGAGACTGCAGTGTTAATCACTACACCAAAATGCCATCTGTTTTCCATTAGAGGTGATAAGTTGTGAACGTATGTGATAAACTTTATTCATAGTGCACCTCTTAATGCTACAAAAAATACATGAGTAAGGTATATTGACATAAACATCCATGTATTTAATGAAACCCTTAGGTCTATTTATATTTTAGTCCAATTAATCTAATTTTATTTTTTGTAGATGTTTTTGTTTCTTTTATTTTCGTCTCCAATTTTAATTTGTATTATTAATTCGATTTAAATAACTTTAAGTATAGCTGAGTCTCCTAACTCCTTTTGCTGTAAGGTCCTGGAAGGTGAACCTGTTTATCAGAGAGCACACATTCTCACTTACACATAAAGGACAAGTTTAGAGTCGCAGATTAATTTGAATTTATGTCTTTAGCATGCAGAAGGAAATCTGAATACCAGGAGAAAAAAAAACCTACAGGCAGAGGGAAAGCATGCCGACACCACACAGGCAGTGACTAAGGGAAAAATCAAATGGGGGTTCTTTAAGTCATGAAGCACAGCAAACTGCAGCACCTTTGTGCTGCTCAAACCAATATTACAAACATGGAGACTTTAATGTATGTGCTGTGAAAGATATGAGTGTCACTGAGCCCCAAAGCCTGGACACAACAAACACAAACACTGCCATGATTTCCAATACAGTGATTTTGTTCTTTACAGAACCTTTACAGCGTTTTCTAGAATCCTCTGTGTAAAACAGCACAGCACAAAATAAAGATTTGTCCCTCCTTCTTTATCCTATTTCTCTTCCTCCAAACAAGTTTCATCCTCTGCCTCCCTACTCCAACTCGCTTGGATGAGGGTGAATGGCTTCTTTTATCTATGACTCAGGAGCACTTCCAGCATTACTGATCCTGGAAGCTCCAACTGGAAGCCCCCATGGAACACAAACAGGGTTGCCCCACTGGACTACAGGTCCCAGCATGCCCGGCGGACATTCAGTGTGGGAATCCTAACCCAGAGATGCTGCCATCTGGTGGACTGGGGGATAAACAATCCAAACATTGGGGTCTCCCCCGGTTCTGACATTATATTGGCCTTCCAGCTGGTAAAGGTTCCTGTTCCATCCTGGCTGGAAAAGCTGTCAGTCCATTTTCATGAATTATGGCATCCTGGCTAGGCAAGGAATCGTCCTCTATCTCCTTCAGGATGCTTGTCCATCTCCTATGGTACTCACAGTGTGTAAACAAGTAGTAACTACACAGAATTGATAGTATGGATAGGGAAACCAATCCATTGCAAGCTGTTTAAATCCTCATACTATATGGAAATTTAATAAGATTACATTATGCCAATTTGAAATTCATTTCAAAGAAAGACAGGGAGAAATGAATTGAATCAGTGTGCATTCAGTGTTTCTTTAAATCAATATTTTTTTGTGCTTGTTTATATAAATTATTATGTAGCTTGTCATTTAATTGTAAAGTTGCTGACTCTGGATTTAAAAATAGAAACTTGCAGATTCTTTGTTTGCACTTTTAGCATAGCAGGGCATCTGCAAGGTGACCCTATGACATATAAGAAACATCTCAATTCTGCACAAGCTCATGTCTGCTTGCTTACTCATGCCTTACTAATAATGGTACCAACCAAAGGAGAATGCCAACCACAACACAGAGAGTCCTGAGGTAAGGAGAGTGAAGTGAGTGGGTGAAGTGAGTGGGCGAACAGTTTTAGATGTCTGCCATCATTATTTCCTTAAAGCTGGCTGACCTGATTAAGTGGTACTGCTGAGAGCTCCTGCATGAAAGAATTATTCACAGTATTTTTATGAAAAAATGCATTTTTTATTTATATGATAGTTCTAAAAATTATTTTCTTTAAACAAAGTTCTCAAAAAAGCATCCACTGCCCTCAAGATGCAATTTTGGGTTTAGATGTGGAGTTTTTGGCATGAAAATTCTGGTGGAGCCATACCATAACTTTCCTGTATTCATGCAGACTTCTCTATCTTAAACATTAGCTTACCAAACTAATAATTTTGGTTCCTCTTCTACTAATGACTAACAAAACATGCATTTTTATGCACCTTCCAAAGATCACTGTGATACCCTCTGACATAATCATCATCTGACAAAATACAGCCATACAAATTTAAAAGCTAAGCAAAATGGGAGCCTTGCAACTACCCACTGCTCAGGAAAACCATTTGGCTATTGAGTGTCTAATTTGAAATAGCAACACCTCAGGTTTGAAATCGAATAGCTGATGTGAAAAGGAAAGGCCCCAATAACAAGGAAAGAACACTACAGACTACTGTATATGCAAAACATGACTCAAATTGCACACTGCATGTCCAGTAACCGCACCTATTCACATGCAATCAGACTTCATTTGGATTGTTGATTTTGAACTAGCACTTCCACTGGCTCACATTTTGACATAAAGACAGACAAAGAAATTAAAGAAGCATTAAAAACATGGTTTGATCATGTTCAGAAATACTTAAAATATATAAATTCAAGGTCAAACTCTAAATTTTGTTTTATATACACAGGGTGACACAGAAAAACAGGAACTTTTGAATAAAACAATAAAAATAGAAGAAATCCAACAAAAAAATTTTATTGACAGCAATTGAACCACTACAACTTGCCTTTTAAGAGACAGTAATCCAAATTATCAATGTCTGAAAATTACGTCCTGTAGATGGCGTCCTCCTGTACATATGCATTCTTCCAATCTGCTGTTGAGGTTCCCCATTGATTGCTGCAACATCTCAGCTGGGATACCACGAATTTTGTCTTGAATTCTTTGTTTCAATTCATTCAGTGTCCTTGGCCGTGTCGTGTAGATCCGACTCTTAAAGTAGCCCCACAAGAAAAAATCACAAACGGACAAATCCGGTAATCTTGAAGGCCAGGTAATGTCACCGAATCTTGAGATGACACGGTTACCGAACAATTCTCGCACAGCTGCCATTGATTGCCTTGCAATTGATTACTAAATTACTAAATGGCGAGATCGTTTACAGCTCAAGGTCCCTGTTCCGCAGTGCTGCCAACTGTACATGGCTGCCACTATGCATTTCAAAAGTTTCTGTTTTACTGTGTCATCCTGTATTATCACATATGTGTGCCTGTGGATCAACTTTCTTGGCTAAGTAGTCCCACCCTAGGATGAGAGAAGATGCTGTCGCTAATTGTATTGTATCTTCCTGTTCATGCAGCCAGGAGAAGACAGCCAGCGAGGGCAATTGACTCCGCCCCTTTCGGTCAGAGAAGAAGGGAGAGGCTGAGCTCCAAGCCAGATCTGATCACTATCGATTCAAAGTAGTGGGTATTTTATGTTTTGTTAGAGTGCCATTGTACGCTGTTTTGGGGGGTTCCCCCCTGCTCGCTTCACTCGACAGCCACTTCGTGTCTCTGCCGCTCATGTTGTGAAGAGGGGGGCTCAACACACCCCAAGGAGATGCGGTCGCTCCTGCAAAACCCCCTCTTAAACGGTGATACAATGGGAAACAAATACAGTTCTTTTTACCTCCTCTTTGCTCGATCAACTGCTGGATTACTGCTGCTGCCACGCCACGTGATCTGGATCTCGCATGGTGCTTCGAACATTTAAAAGCCTGTACAGCAGCTGTCCTACTCTTTGTGTTTTATTTCCGGCCCGGATGTGGTTAAATCTTTTGGCACAAAGTCCCATCTCGCGAGACGTGAATTCTTGATATTTTTTAGTTTATAATTTAAAAACGGAATAAGAATCTGAAAATCTAACAACATCACATTAAAGTTCGATAAATTCTGAAAAGAATAATACCAAACATATATATATACTGTATATATATATATATATATATATAGGTTTTTAAATAAGTCTGATTTAAAGTGTGACAAAAAACGTGACATAAAAACATTACCATTTCACTTTTAGGCTTAGGATTTTTTATATATATATATTATATATATATCTGCCTGTCTGTGTCTAGGGCTTAGTCCACAACATACAGTACAGGCCAAAAGTTTGGACACACCTCCTCATTCAATGTGTTTTCTTTATTTTCATGACTGAAGGCATCAAAACTATGAATGAACACATGTGGAGTTATGTACTTAACAAAAAAAGGTGAAATAACTGAAAACATGTTTTATATTCTAGTTTCTTCAAAATAGCCACCCTTTGCTC
>JANRMT010062790.1:16424073-16449813 GCA_026402145.1 Polypterus bichir lapradei | reverse complement strand
CAGCACATTGAACACATTTTATAAGTGGTCAGAAACTTGTAAATAACTCATGAAAGAATAAAGTTACGTTAAAACCAAGCACACCATTGTTTTTCTTGTGAAATTCACAATAAGTTTGATGTGTCACATGACCCTCTTCCTATTGAAAAAACAAAAGTTGGATCCAAAATGGCCGACTTGAAAATGGCCACCATGGTCACCACCCATCTTGAAAAGTTTCCCCCCTCACATATACTAATGTGCCACAAACAGGAAGTTAATATCACCAACCATTCCCATTTTATTAAGGTGTATCCATATAAATGGCCCACCCTGTATAAAGAAAATTGTGCTATTTTTACCTGTTTATTATATAAATGCACAAGTATTGATATGACTGATGGTCACACAGTGAAAACTTAAACAGCTCTCTAGATATTTTTAAAGTGTCAGTTCCTTGCTGCATATGAGATATTTTTCCTGTCAAACTTGTATCATGATATTGAGTGATTTAACATTCCTAACCATCTTGTTTGTGTTATATTAGCTTGTAGAAAATACAACTATTTATATTGTGAATAATTCTTTCTGTGAAACACTAACATCGAGTACTTCTAGCCAACAAATTATTCTGCAGAAGTTGGTCAAGAAACACTACTGGGGCTCCTTTATACCAACAGCAATATGTCTGTATAATGCCTCACTGGGACAGTAAATGTCAAGTCAGAAGTTTTCTTTCTTTTTAGGTTTCTTTCTTTCAGTCACTCTAGTATGTGTTCACACCATAATGTGTGTGTGTATTCATTTATTTAGTGACTTTCGGTAAAAATTAAAATTTCCCCCAGGGACAAATAAAGTTATATCTATTGTCAGGCACATGCGATAGAAGGCATCCTTACACAGGTAAGTAATACCATCCGGTTTCAAGAGGGGGCACTCTTATTAACACAATCTCTCTTTCAACTTGCAGTTCAGAAGAATGTTGGTCAGAAGATGAGTGACGTCACTTCAGGGTCATTAGGACCGGCATCTTCTGAGGGTCAGTGCTATACGGTAAAACCACCTGGGACTGGAAGGAAGCAGTCAGTTTGATGACAGTTTGGGGACATGCCGGTTCCTCAACACACTTTCTGGCTGAAGGTCTGCTGATATCACACTATCTATCTAAATCTTAACACACTTATTTACTTGTTTCATACTTCTACTTACTTTTTAGTTTATATATTACAGAGCGACTTTCAAGAATTCCTTATTAATGGTAGAGAAAAAAGTACATACTACACTTTCATCAATTGTTTCAGTAAATAATAGAATATACATCATAATAACATTGTCTGTATATTTTGAGATAGTTGGGTAAACCTGTCTGCTGGTTAGAATGCAATTAAAGAGACCATTTTATTATTATACATTTGTAAAACCAGGAGTTAGTGAGTGACAGCAGCAGTAGAAACAATTTACAGGTTTAGATGTCCTATTTCAAGCATCAGGCTCCATACCTGAGGTACACAGTGCACTTGAGTACTTTACAACCTTTAATATTGTATTTCTAGATGTTAATAAAAATCATAATTCAAAAAAAGAAAAGCTAAGAAATAATTTTATTGGTCTTAAGTAGTGCTATGATATGTTTGGGGCTCACTTTTATATGGTCAGAGACACATGGCTGGCAACACAAGTCATAACATATTTTTTGCTGAATAAAATAATGCATATTTGAACTAATATAAAAAGCTAGTAGAATGCAATAACTGAAAACATATTTTCCATATTATGTCTTTGCACATCATCAATACATGATAACAGTGGAGTTAAAGTATGGCTTCTGAAAAGACTATCTGATGAAGACTCAATAGCAATAAGATCTTTGTTTATAATTGTTCAGCATCCTACACCTTCCTCCTTTGTGACACCATCTTTGTAAAGCACTGTTGTCTGTATTTGCAGTGAATTCAGAAAGTATTCAGAGCCTTCACTTTCTGCATACTTTATCATGTTGTTTTTTTTTTTCATTTTAACGGATACATTTGACATTTTTGCCCATCAGTCTACACTCAATAACCTACAAAGACAAAATGCAAACCTGACTTTCAGAAAGGTTTTCAAATTAATTTAAATCCAAAACTGAAATCTATCACTCACATAAGTATTCAGACCCGTAGTTCAGTACTTTGTAGAAGCCCCTAGCAGTAAAGATTTGTACATCTGGATTAGAGCAGTTTATCCCATTCTTCCTGGTAGATTCCCTCAAGCTCCTTTAGATTGGATAGGAAGAGTCTGTAAACTGCCATCTTAAGGTATCTCCACTGATGCTCTGTGGGGATTTAGACTTTTGCTGGACCAATCAAGGACAGTTAGAGGTGAGTCCCAGTGTCACTCCACCATTGTCTTTGCTGTATGCTTCAGGTCATTGCTGTGCTGAATGGTGAACCATCACCCCAGTTAGAGCTTGCATGGACTCTGGAGCAGGTTTTTTTTTTCAGGAACCTCTCTGCATTGGGTTGCATTCATCCCTCCCTTAATTCTGATCAGTCTCCCTGTCTCTACCGCTGCAAAGACCCCATAGCATGAGATTACCACCACCATGTTTCACTGTAGGCATGGAAATAGGCAAGTGATGATAGTTTCTTGTCTTCGTTAGAAATGGTGCTTGGTGTTTTGCACAAAGAGTTCAACTGTTATCTAAACAGATCAGAAAATCTTTTTTCTCATATCCTCAGGGCCCTTTAAATGCTATTTCCTAAGACTGGCTTCTGTCTAGTCACCCTAACATGAACACCTGATTGATAGAGTGCTGCTGAGATGGGAGAACCTGTCAGAAGGACAACTTCTGAAGCTCTGTTAGAGTGGCCATTGGGTTTTTGGTTATCTTCTCCACCATAGCCTTTCTTGCCAGGTTAATGGATTTGGCAGGAGAACAAACTCTAGGAAGAATGCAGGTGGTTCCAAAGTTCTTGTATTTCACTATTTTTGAGGTCACTATGCTCTTGTTGAACACTCAAAGATTTAGAAATGGTTTTAAACCTTTGCCGTGATCGATGCCTCACCACAGTTTAATTATGAAGGTCTATAGAGAGTTTCTTGAACTTCATGGCTTGGTTTTTGTCCTGACATGCTGTGTGAATTGTAGGAGTCCTTACATACACAAATGTGTGCCTTTCTAAACAATGTCCAATCAATTCAGTTTGCCAGAGGCAAACACCAGTCCAGTTCTAGACACATCTCAGGCATAATTAAAACAAACAGAACACATCTGAGCACAATTTGGAGAGCACAGCAAAATGTCTGAATATGCACAAAAATGAGAGATTTCAGTTTCTGATTTTTAATCAATTTGCAAACCTTCCCTAAAACTTGCTTTTAGTTTGTACTTATGAGGTATTGAGTGTAGATTGATGGGGAAAAATGGCAAATTTATCCATTTCAAATGAAATCTACAACACAATAAAGTGAAAGGGTCTGAATCCACAGTATTTTGGCTTTTGACTTAGCCTGCTTGAAAGCTTTTACAATTATATTTTATTTTCAGCAGTACACTTTTAACTTATATTATTAACTGTCTGGTTCGCATCCGCTACATCTGGGAAATTTATAGATCTCGTTTGACCTAAACATGTACAATACAGAGTTTGAAGATTTTGATTAACAATTCATGGTAGAAACCTATTGCCTCTCCATTACTTTGTGGGCTGTGTTTGCTTTTAAGTGGATATGGAAAGATGGCATGATTCTAGACGTTTTGACATTTTGCCTTTTGCAAGCAGCCATTTAATGCTGATTCTACAGTAACAACCCACTCATTCCAACCCAGATAGTAGCCGATTACTGGAAACAGTTGTGCCAGTCTGGGTCAATTGTGCAGTTTCACAATATTAGTTTAAGGAAGTGGGTGGACCCCAACAGCACTGTGCAAACTTCAGTTGCATGGAACCCTTTGTTTGCTGTAAACACTTAATACTTGAAATTAATTTGCAATGAGTTTTCATTGAGGAACATACTGAATTAACTGAGTAATACATTTGTCTTGGGCTGTGTAAAGAGGAGATACTTGGGTACAAGGCACTATAGAACTGACATTTTATTTACACGTATATGTCTATTGGGCAGAAGTGACATCAAGCAGAGAGGAATGATGTTCTTAGTACTATCTAAACTTGCTGATAATTAATCATTATGAAATTCACATAGTGCTCATTCACAGCAAATACCTTTACAAGCACTATAGCAACAAGATAACAATGGAATTAAAGACAATAAAATTGCACAATAGCACACAATGACAAAAGCAATTGAAAAAGTGAAGAACGGTTTAAAGGTGTGAACTGAAAATAAGTTGATAAAGAGTACAGTGAATTAGCAAGAGAAGAGGGTATTGAAGTAGATTAAATACATTTTAAACACAGGCAAGTAGACCTAAAAAATTAAGAAGAATTAAGAAGAGAGTTTGAGAAAGCAGTAGCCACAAGGATAAAATAGTTTTCAATCAAGGTAATGTAACAAAACATTAGAAAAATGAATATCCTGCAATCAGGAGTTTAGACAATTAATCCAGGAACACAGATGCAGCCAAAGTGGAAAAAAGGAAACGCTTGCTCAGACACTGAGAGCCAAGGGGAGTGATCAAGGTGGTCTCTGATAGCCTTTAAATTGTGAAACAGTTGATTTCTGAATTGTGAATCTTTCTTTAGGATTTTATATTTCAAGTTCTGCCACCGTCCCCAGTGATTTGAGTTAGAGGTCAGTGACTTGAGATACACCATGCTAACACGCAGATCATTTTCAAAAATGCCTAAAACCCCACTTTTGTAATTTGGTTTTCCTGTAGCTACGTTTTAGTTCTACATTGGATAAACTAGATGTGCATAGAATTATCATACTCTTCAATGAACACGCAATCTTTATTAATCTTTATTTTTCTCTGTTTTCTTTACTGGTTCTTCTGTGGTTGCATTCTGCATCACCACCTCCTGATCAAAGTTCTGTGTAGCCACCTGACATGTTTGAATGTTTTAATGAAAGATAATACCTCAATTTACCATGTGACCCACTGCGCTGAATCCTCTCAGAGAAAACGTAAAATAATAATAATAATAATAATAATAATAATAATAATAATAATAAAATTAAATAAATAAAAAAAAAAACTACTTAAGAACATTTATATTCGGCAGAATGCCCAGCGGGGTCTTGAATGTTTTTAGCTTGCAATCCCTAAAGATTTTATTTTTTTCTTTTTTATTATTAATTTTTTTGATTATTTTTTTGTCCACAAAGGCCATCTGATTGTCATTTAAAGATTTAAAAAACCAATTCCATATTTAAGGACCCTATTTCTCTTAATTATATATTTATCTTACAGAAGTCCATTCATCCATTATCCAACCCACTATATCCTAACTACAGGGTCACGGGGTCAGCTAAAGCCAATCCCAGCCAACACAGGGCACAAGGCAGGAAACAAACCCTGGGCAGGGCGCCACCCCACCGCAGTCTTACAGAAGTGTGCAATATTTATTTTTGTAGACTATTACATTACATTATTATTCTTATCTAACTTTAATTTGTTTTTCTTTGCATGTAACTACTTTTTTGACATGTCACAAAGTACTTTGAGTTATAGTATATCTTTTGCATGAAAATGTGCTATAGAAATAAATGCTGCTGTTGTTTGTAGTGCCTGCCTATGTTACCCTTCCTTTAACATAAACTGGTATGGTCACACTTTATTGGGTCACAACCCGCAATGGAGCACTAGAGTGAATGGAGATAATAAAGTCTTTTGCTTATTTCTGGGGTAGAAACTCTGGCATTTGTGCTAAGACTTGAGGTGATGAATTTCTAAAATTACTATATTATTTTTAGTCTAAATCAACATATTTTTAGAGATGTGGCAGAAAACCTCAAGTGCCTGGAGGTTAAGCTATGTTGATGGGGGAGAAGATAAGAGCTCCACAAGATAATAACTGATCAAATCCACGCTGCTAAATCTGTGAGCCTGCAGGTTTAACCACTCTGCTACCGTGCCATCCTCTAAACCACTGGTGAGCCCGAAACTTTCATATTGCTTTCAATTTGATGTTCTGCAAGGCTCCTGTCTGGTGCTGCTAATATTTTCCTTGTTATCATTAGACTAGATAACATAGAGGTGACAAATTGTTTGTGAAACGTTTAGAATTATCTGCTATCTTGTAATATTCTTCATTTATTCTATTTGTTAAATGTGACAAATAAGAAAAATTGCAAATGTTCTTTGTTTTAATTGGATTCTCTTTTATCTATTATTAGACATGTATGACCTTTTTTAGATCAAATTACTGCAGCATTATGGATACTCCTAAGGATTCACAATATTTTTCTCCCCTCCATTTAAAAATAACATTAATTTTCATTTGTACACTGATGCCATTCAGCTTTACTTTTCCATAAAACATAATGATACTTGTATTCTTTTGCATCCTCAGGTAATTTCTTCAATTAGATTTAACAGTGAATGGATGGCAAATTGTCACTACAGTCTGAGAAAACAGTTTTTTTTAGTAAATGAATATTCATTAGACTGTAGTGTAGATATAAATTCAGCAATAGCTGCAGCATTCACAGGTCAACATCTAACCTACTTTATCAGTTATGGGGCAGTGGAGCTTATACTGGCAGCGCCAGGAACAAGAGGTGCCAGTCCATGACTGTGCACCTTTAAGATTTTGGCAGACTTGACAGTTAACCTCACATATGCATCTTTGAATTAAGAAAATTGGAGCACCCAGACAAAATCTACACAGAAACATAGAGAATATGTAAATTCAGTACATGCAGTGACCAGGCCAATACAGAAACAATCTTCTGGAGGTGTTAGACTACAGTATATTGAGCACCAACATAAACCTAAATGTTGCCAGTATGGTGAATTACTCATGACTAATCTCATCAGTTAAATGATACTCTATAGTGATGGGGGTATTAAATGCATAGGTTATTGTGAACCATCAGGGGGTGTTGCAGCACCCCAATCCCTAGAAACAACCTGACTGACACAAGTCCTTGGTGCAAATACAATATTTATTATAATGAAATACCTTACAAATAGGCATATTTGTAATAACAAACACAAGCACAACTCTCTTCTCCCTTTTTCTTCCTTCTTCCACTCCTCTGCTCTTCTGGGCAAGCTTTGTCCTTCTTCCCCCTGCAACATGCAGCATCCCCTGGCAGCACCCACAGAACCCAACATGGCTACCCCATGGGACTACAGTTCCCAGCATGCCTTGTGAGTATTCATACAGGGATGCTGCCACCTAGTGTGTCGGGGGAGTATGTAGCCCTGACATATTGTCTCCCTCTGTCCTTACATCACACTGGAATCCTGGCTAGGTATTGTTTCTCGGTCTAAACCTGATAAGATGCCAGAGTACCCACTTCCACACTGACATCTTCTGCCAACCTCCTGGCTATGGCAGGGAACACTCTGCAGCTCTTCCTGTCCACTTGCCACCTGGACCTTCTGGTCAGGTAAAGTAAGGGATTTTAATACAATGCTGTACATTTCTGGAAATATTTATAACAAATGCTTTATTTCAAAAGTAGAAACCAAAACTATAATTCATTAAATCAAATATAAAAATTAGTCTGAGTTTTTCATGCTTTTCAGGGCAGTTTTTTTATTAGCTCTAATGAGCACAAACTCAGATCACTAACTCAAGTTTACATCTATTATACACTAACATGTAAAGTACTAACACTTAGAACATTTACATACATAAACACTAATTTCAAAATCATTCCTACATAAAATACTGCTAACATATAAAATATGACTCCTGGCCTGGAAGTAGCAAGGTTGTTAAAGTGTCTAAACCTATATTCAATCTGAAATTAAAAAAAGTATGTTTATTAATGTTATGCTATGTTAATTTGAAAGTATAAATCATTAAAGCTTCATGAGTCATATATTTGTCTAGGTAAACAGAATCCCACAAAAATAAAGCGCTTCTCATAACGAAAGGAAACACCAGTATGCCTCCTGGTATATTAACTGCAGACTACTAAAATCAAGTTACAGACAATAACAGGAAACAAGTGTACTATGTGAAACCAAGACCTAATTACAGTAATTACAGTAAATAATCTCAGCAATAAAAATGGTTTAATTTCTCTTGCCTTTATAATGTACAAGAACACGGGTTTTTACTCCTATCAGTATGGAACCTTCAATAGAACAGGTAAACAGATAGAGATGTCACAGTGGCTGTTAACTCCAAAACAGCATACATAAATAATGTACATATATTTCATTAAAGCCACTAACATAATCTTTTTAATCCCTTTCTGATCGCATTCAGAAATTCAAACTTGATGGCATGTAAAATAAATTATTAATTAATTAGAGAAATGCAGTGCTTACTTAGCTTACTTACTAAATGCTTTTCAAACTGAAACCACTATTGCCTATGTGCACCATGTTAATATGTCACTAGCTTCGGACCTACAGAGTGCAACAGAGTATGGATTGTGCTTTCCAGAAGAGGAGACTATGAACATTTCAGTTATATGAAGTCTCAAAACCTCACTACCTCCTTGGGACTCCAGTTAATGACATTTTCACTTATGTTGATATTTCCTTTAGCATGATAGATGGAGACTGTTGTACTCTGGGCAGAGTGTTCTTATCTTACTTTATAACATTAATCCTGAGAATTATCTAAATAATGAATAGTTTAGAAATGTAAAAGTGTTGCACAGATAAGCAGTCACTAAAAATATAAAGTCAGGAGACTAGAAATCTTAGCAGTAGTGTGTGGAGCAGTTCTTGTAGTTTTGAATCTAGCAGATTAATGTGCAGGATATATCATGATGTTAAAAAGAAGTGAAACACCTGTAACAGCTTTGGCAGAGGAACAACACTTGTAGTGGAGCCCAATGATAACAGAGCAGAATTCCAATTGGTGGTGCAGAGTAGTGCATGTTGGGATTTTGACAGAGACTTTCCCCATTGCTTCTGTTCTCTTCCCTTCCTTTTCTTACCTTTCTTGTGTTTGTTCATCATTTTCGCTTACTCTTTTATAGGATTGAGCACAGAGTTACAGTGGCAAGTGTTCTGCTAATTGCAGTAGTTATGTGAGTCTCGACAAAAAAAGCTGCAGCAGCCTAAGTCCTTTGCTGAAACATTGACTTGTTCCTTCATGACTTTGACTCAAGGGTTTTGTGGATTAAGTATATACTTGCGTATAAGTCGGGTCTTGAAACCCGAAAAATCAATCATAAAATCAGACCCCTACTTATATGCCTGTTCAAAAATATGACACTTTTTTTTTTTACATCTTCTTGCTTCCTCCAATCTCATGCCTATTTGTTTCCCAGACACATCAATTTTTTTTTAGCAACATAGTTACCAATTTCTTTCACCACTTCAACGACATTTAATTTAAAACCAGCTTCATATTTTATTCTGATCAAACACTCCATCTTAGATAAAGGATGATCTTACAATAAAGGTGTATGAATGAGGGTGTGAGATACAAAAAACACAAAACAGTGTAAACGTTGCTTCAGAATAGTTCAGGTATTACGGTGTGGTCACATAGGCACAATACATAGAAAAAAAAAGGCAGTGTGCTCTGTGGTTACTCTCTCAGGTGGGTGTTAGCATATCATAATCTCTTGGACCAATAACGTGAGTTTTTCGTATTCGACTTATACGAGCGACATTATAAAATACCAGAAATTATATGTTAAAATCAAGCCCAAACTTTTCCATGGGAGAACTTAAACACGCGTATATACGGTAATATTCGCCATTGTTTTTTCCTTGTTCTTAATGAGAGTTTATTTTGTTAGTTCTTTGTATTTTTGATTTTTTCTCTAACATCAGTTTCCCTATTGCATTATGGTCTGCTTATTTGTCTCATTTGTTTGTTATGATTTGTATACATTTTCAAGTCAAATATGGGTTTCTAATGCCAATGATATCAAATTTGAAGTCTATTTTGGTAAATCCTGCTTTTATCAAAAGTTCAATTTAGTGTTAATTTTTTCTGCCACACCATTTTGGTTTACTCACTGACTTGGAAACCATTCCCAGAATTCCCCACGAGGTACTCATTTATGACATCATTCAAGCAACAGTATAAAGATCACATGCAGTACATTAATCCTTCAATACTCAATCCTGATGAATAAATCTCCTACTGTAGTGCTTTGCTAAAAGAACTTTACTTTTTTTATTCCTGGTTGAAGAATGCTTTCTGATTTTTCTTGATGAAAGATCGGTGAAAGATTGGTTTGGATTTCAGTTATTGTCCTTGGCCTGTCTCCAACCTCCATATCCTCCAGTCATATTTTTTTTTTAGTAATGTCTCTGCTTGTTTTATAAAGTCCAGTTACAATAAAGGAGCCCTGGTTGGAATTATTTTTGTCTGTTTATTTTTGTATTCTGGAGAAGTTATTTACAAATGCAGTTCTTGCAACCCAATTTGTTAACAAAGATTTAATATAATTTCTATTAAAATGTATTGAATATTCCTTTTATGTTAGATTTTTTTTTCACAGGTATTTAACTGCATCCAGAAGGGAGCATCAGGTCCACAAACAGAACAAGCTCAATAGTGAGAAAGGCACTTTGGAAAGGTAGTCCTTCTGCAAGGCCGCAATGGCGACAAAATAAGCACAACAACAAACAAAAAAAACAATCATGACACAAACAGCTAGCTTGTAACTTGCATGTATTTTGTTCTGAGCTCTTCACTTTTGATGACTAATTTTGTAACCCTGTCCTGTAGCACTTCTTCCCTAGACTGATGTTTACTCGATTACATTGACCTTATTTGTATTTGCATAAAAGCGTATGCTAAGAAAATAAATGTACTAAAGCAGTGGTTCTTAAAATTTCTTTTTCTCATGATCAATTTTTTCCATTTTTGTGTCTCTGAGACCCAGAATCACCTCTAGCACCCATCATAAGACACTCCGCTGTAACCCAAGCATGACCCTTTCTCACTGTGTACTATTATGAATCATGAATCTCCACGACACAAATCCAGACAACACAAAACCCATCATGACCCATAGTTTAAGAACGCATGCACTGAAGAATCAGTCTACGTCAGACTCTAACAGGAAAGCCCCATTGAATATTGGGAGGGTGAATGTTGTTATAGTGGTTACGACCCTCAAGATGCTATTAGGTGCACTGGCTATTGTCTTGTACTGTTAGAGCATCCAGAGAAGTTCAGAAGATGGACGGTTATGGAGGGCTACAATTCCAAACTCCTAGGTTAAGCGGGTTAGTGGTTTTGATACTCCAGCATGTCTGGGGTTCTCAAATGTCAGGATGGGGTAACACTCTTCATAATTTTGAGATAATTTGTTTTGGTACATCAAACCAGTCAAAGTTTAACTAGGAGCTGCATCCTCCTTTTGTTAGAAATGTCTTGAAACAAAGAACTGTATTTTGCCCAAAAACCCTTTGCCTCTTTTAAATATCTTTACAAATTATATGGAAACGTTTCTAAATGGTAAGTTAAGCCTGTGCTGTATGCGGAGTGACTTTCTTTTAAGTCCACTTTTCATATTCTTCTTTTAAAACATTTTTATACTATGTGCCAAAGTGTTGGTCCTATTTTCCTTTTTGAATACATTCTTTGCATATATGGTTTTACTAGCAAAATACCCGCGCTTCGCAGCGGTGAAGTAGTGTGTTAAAGAAGTTATGAAAAAGAAAAGGAAACATTTTATTTTATTTTATTTTATTTTAAAAATAACGTAACATGATTGTCAATGTAATTGTTTTGTCACTGTTATGAGTGTTGCTGACATATATATATATACTAGCAAAATACCCGCGCTTCGCAGCGGCGAAGTACTGCATTAAAATTTTTATTAAGAAGAAAATTTAACCTTTTTAAACTGAGGGAAAATATGCCAATAATTATTTGTTAAGGATCTCTTTGTATACCACATTGTGAGTTCGGCCATCCGGTTGTAACATGACCAAGCTGTGCGCTGAGCTTACTCTTGAGCATGCAACTTACAGTTGGCCATGTGAACAGTAATCTTGTCTCAAATCTCACAGCTTGGATTGCTGCTGTCATAATCAGTTTGAGGTTCATGGTTTGTTTCAATTACGACAGTATTTGCAGGACTTGTGTTGAAGTGACATTCCGCATCTGTCAAGCGTTGTAAGCTTACAACCGGTTTCATCGATAACTTCACATCAAGCTTTTGAGAGTTTAAACATTCATAAACATCAAAGTGTCCACTACTGAAATCGTCACCTGTGAATGTAAGATGTTTAAGAGGCATTGGCGGTTGTCGAAAGGTGTAAAATATTTGGCCATTTCGGTACACTTGAAAGCACCAACCGAGCAATTCAGCGGCAGCCATCAACTCACATGCAGAACCATAGCTGAAGGGCTTAAGCATTTCACTCTTCTAGTGCTCCTGTGTAGTATAATTATCTCCTGTACCCTCATCAGTCCACACCTTGAACCTGTCCCAGTCATTCAATACATAAGACACAATGTTCTTCCGGATATCAAGAGTGAGCCTGATATGGCCGTGAAATATGTAACACAGAGAATGGAAAAGGTAGGTGCCATCTCCGGGCAAGGAAACCACTCGGTAAGTGACAGTTCTTTGATCGATGGTGATTACCTCGATAGACATGGTAATGGGGGTTGGAATGATGAAGGAAATGGGTACCTGAGTAATGTAAAGTAAGTGTAAAATACCTATACAATAACTATAATTGTAATAAACAAACAATAAAACAGCGGAGAAGCCGTGGATTAAACAAAAAGGCTGTAGTTATCAGCAGGGAGACGTGAATCCCGTGGCGAAGCAAGGAAGGGAATGTAGAGACTGGAGCGATGGACGGCCTTATATAGGCAGGCAGCCAACAACGTGGGAGGCGTTGGGATGGGGGACCCAACGCCGCCTCACATGGTGACCAAGCTGCAGGCTATGGACGTATATATGTACGTAAGTAGGATTCAGTTAGCGTTGGGAACCCATGTACCAAATTTCTTGAAGATGGGCCCATAAGTAACAAAGACTGTTGAAAAGTTCAATATGGCGGCCGACAGTGGCATCATACCACTGAAATAAGTACGTACATTGGTTTCGGTTAGTGCAGGGAAGCCGCCTACCAAATTTCGAGAAGATGGGGCCATAAATAAGAAAGTTCAACATGGCGGACGTTGTTGAACGTTATGACCGTTACGCGTAGAATTTCGAAATGAAACCTGCTTATCTTTTGTAAGTAAGCTGTAAGGAATGAGCCTGCCAAATTTCAGCCTTCTACCTATACGGGAAGTTGGAGAATTAGTGATGTTGGAAAATTCAATATGGCGGCTGACAGTGGCGTCATACCACCGAAATAAGTACGTACATTGGTTTTGGTTAGCTCAGGGAAGCCACCTACCAAATTATTGTGAAGATGGGGCCGTAAATAAGAAAGTTCAACATGGCGGACGTTGTTGACCGTTATGACCGTTATGCGTAGAATTTCGAAATGAAACCTGCTTAACTTTTGTAAGTAAGCTGTAAAGAATGAGCCTGCCAAATTTCAGCCTTCTACCTATACGGGAAGTTGGAGAATTAGTGATGTTGGAAAATTCAATATGGCGGCTGACAGTGGCGTCATACCACTGAAATAAGTACGTACATCGGTTTCGGTTAGCGCAGGGAAGTCACCTACCAAATTTCGTGAAGATGGGGTCAGCCTTCTACCTACACGGGAAGTTTGAAAATTGGTGACGTTGGAAAGTTCAATATGGCGGCCGACAGTGGCGTCATACCATCGAAATAAGTACATACATCGGTTTCGGTTAGTGCAGGGAAGCCGCCTACCAAATTTCGTGAAGATGGGGCCATAAATGAGAAAGTTCAACATGGCGGACGTTGTCGACCGTTATCGACCGTTATGACCGTTACGTGTAGAATTTCGAAATGAAACCTGCTTAACTTTTGTAAGTAAGCTGTAAGGAATGAGCCTGCCAAATTTCAGCTTTCTACCTACATGGGGAGTTGGAGAATTAGTGATGAGTCAGTCAGTCAGTCAGTCAGTCAGTCAGTCAGTCAGTCAGTGAGTGAGTGAGGGCTTTGCCTTTTATTATTATAGATATATATATATATACAAACACACACACACAGACACACACACATATAAACATATATACTGTATATATATATATACACATACATACATACATACATATATATATATATGTACATATACATATATATCTACATATATATACTGTATATAGCAAAATCCCCGTGCTTCGAAGCGACGAAGTACTGCTTTTAAACTTTTATTAAGAAGAAAAGAAAACATTTTTAAACTGAGGGAAAATATACCAATAACTATCTGTTAAGGATCTCTTTGTATACCACGTTGTCAGTTCAGCACTCCGGTTGCAATATGACCAAGCTGTGCACTGAGATTACTTTTGAGAATGCAACGTATAGTTGTCCAGGAGAAAAGCAATCTTGCCTCAAATCAATGGCAACCTTTTGTAGGGTCTGTCTCTGAGACTTATTAATTGTCATCGCGAAGCAGAGCCTTACTGGAAATTTGAGGCATTTGAATTGAAATAGGAGATCAGAGGGTATAACGGTGATGGGAGGAATACATTCAGAGTGTGGCGCTCTGCTGTTTTTTTGTGTAGCTGCCTTCACACAGCTTCTCCGCCGCTTTATAAACGAACGCCATATAAGGCCATCGTTTCTCCTTGCTTCGCGGTTCTGTACTGTTTTATTGTTCATTTATTACGATTGTTATAGTTATTGTGTAGCTATTTGAGACTTACTTTACTGTTCAGGTACCCATTTCCTTTATTTAATCCGCGGCTTGTATGCTATTTTTTGTTCGTTTATTACGATTATAGATATTTATTGATTCCCTTCTTTAGCTGACTGCCTGCTCATATAAGGCGCTCCACTGGTTTTTTGTGAAGCAGCCTTTACACAGCTTCTCCGCTGTTTTATAAACGAACGACATATAAGGCCATCCTTTTTCCTTGCTTCGCCAAGGATGCTGCCTTTTTATTTAATCCACAGGTTCTCCGCTGTTTTATTGTTCGTTTATTATGATTATTATACAGTAGTTCTCTTTATATAGCACGTTGTCAGTTCAGCACTCCGGTTGTAACATGAAGAAGCTGCGCGAGCTCACTCTTGACAATGCAATGTATAGTTGTCCAGGAGAAAAGCAATCTTGCCTGAAATCAATGGCAACCTTTTGTAGGGTCTGCCCCTGAGACTTATTACTTGTCATCGCGCAGCAGAGCCTTACTGGAAATTGGAGGCATCTGAATTGAAATGGGAGATCAGAGGGTATAACTGGGATGCGAGGAATACATTGAGTGCGGAGAAACTCTAGAGACAGCGTGTGTATTAACTTGTGGATTTTTCTGTGAGTATTTGGTGGCAGCGTGACGAAGTTGCTTCCGCAAGACCGAGTTAGCTGTGGAGCTCAGCTCGGAGCATATTCTTTTCCTACCTTGTCAATTGTGTAATGCGTTTTTTGAACAGGTTTTATGCATGGAAGTGATCACTCGTACTGCGTTCAGTCAGTTCACGTGAGCTGCTCTCTTGTATGATGTTGTGATGTCCACGGCTTTATTTAATGTTAGCTAAGACCCGGCACTTAAAAGTTTCTCGCTACAGCAATTTTAACTCCGTTACAAAGTGATCCAAAGTCTCGTTTATACTTCGTGTCTTCTCATTAAACTTGTATCTTGTGAATGAAGTATTCGACGAAGGCATGACAAACGGCAGCAGGGGCTTGTCCATAAACTTAATTTAAACTTACGGTTTACACCGTGCTTTGTTTCTGCAGTAGCTGCACTTATGAATAAGCTTGTATGTGTTTTTCTTCAGCGCCCTTCCTTCTTTTCTACGTACTGCGTTCACAGTCAGTTCACGTGATTACGTGTGAGGCGTGATGATGTGACACGCAGCGCCACCCCCCACGGCCATCGAGCTAAAGTCCATTACAGTATATGGAGAAAAATAGGTTCCAGTTATGAACATTACGCGTAGAATTTCGAAATGAAACCTGCCCAACTTTTGTAAGTAAGCTGTAAGGAATGAGCCTGCCAAATTTCAGCCTTCTACCTACACGGGAAGTTGGAGAATTAGTGATGAGTGAGTGAGTGAGTGAGTCAGTGAGGGCTTTGCCTTTTATTAGTATAGATTACTTTTATTATAATTTTCTTAAAATATAAATCCATGATTTGATGATAAGATGATGGTTGAAAGTCACCAGTAAATTCAACAAACAACTACGTACTTGAAATGTTGAATTTTAGTTTTCTTACTTGACTTGGTATTTTCTTTTGATTTTGTAGGTGCCTGTATTTGTCAGTTTTCAGATCTATTGAGAGCAGGTAAATGTGGCTGTTTAAATCCACATGTTCTTCCAAGAGAGAAGAGTAATCGATCAATTCATGCTTGGTGGTTAATGTTGAAATGGAACTCCTTGTGAAGAAGATACATGGTATTCCAATTTGTGTTTAATTAATTTATCAATTTGCTGATCTCCCTGAAAAACGTTTGACTTACTGTAATGTAAATTTATTTCATACTGACATTTACATCTTACTGCCTTGCACACTTTGAACTAATGTACCACAGCACATTTATTTCTGTATCTCAATACAATTGAAACACAATTGCATTATTTCAGTGTCTGCTTACTATCTTCATTGTCACTTAAGAAAAAGAATATATTGATAACCAAGTTGAAAAGGTTTATGAGGCAAAATATTTATTTTGTCAAAACTGTGACAGCTGTTTGTGCACACTTCATAAATAGATAAATGTGCCTCTGCCAGCACCCTGTCCATGAATGAGCATTTAATCATTTAAAAGTAATTAAAAATTGCTCTGAGGCGAATTGCTTCCACATCCTGTTTAAGACTCATCTCATAAGGAGATGTCTGCTCACATGTGTTTTAAATTGGACAGAACCATGTAAATGCAAATTCAAAAAGAAAATATTTGTACAAATTTTTCAATTTTGTTATTTCATTTTTACATGTACATCAGGGCTGATAATATTTTGAAAAAAGATTAGACAAAAAGTGTTTTTTTTGGGGAAAGACTAACACTAATGCTAAATTGCTAATACTGATGTTTATCTACAATCTAATGTGTTTCCTTATGTTAAAACTCCAGAGAAGTTGGATAAACAATCATCAAAGCAATTCAAGTTAATCTCAATGTCAGTTTAATTTTGAGTTATGTAATGTAACATAATCTCAACCTGACTTATTTTGACTCCTCTATGTATATTAACTCTATACTACTTGCATAAATGAAATTTTTTAAAGTTCATAATTTGTTTATCTAGGAAATAGCTAGACCATTGATTAGTGCTGCGCTTTTACTGACACTGTACTCTCAGTCTGAATCAGCTCCCTGGCCTGTGTGTGGAGTTTTCTCATTCTCCCTTTGTCTACAGGGGTTTTTCTCAAGGTGTTTTGATTTTCTTCACATATTCAGATATACAGTAACAAATACGTCTAAGTTTACAATATCATGTGAATTTATGTCGTATGCATTTATCACAAATATGTTCAGAGATTTTTCTAGTAAGGAAGACCATAGCATCGAGGTACAGAAAGCACGCTAATCATAGTGATAAAGAATGTTCACATGTTGCATGTTGATTAGTACTTGCAAGTACAAATTTTACTTTAGTCTGTACACTGTGCACTGTACATGTTGCAAATGGCTACTACTTTTTGAAATAGCTAATGTATAGTTTATTATTCACATATGACTGTAAAGACTCATTTTTCAGCAGCCATTACTCCAATGTCTTACAGGTCCTTAACCTGCAATTGCCTCGTCCTGGGTATGACGTTAATCATTCCAGCACTGCAAGCAGGTCCTCCAGTTTACAGGGAAAACTTGGGGGTTGGTGGCAGGATTGGCACTCCAGCTACTGTAAAAAAAAACTCACACTGTTCCATTGTGGTGCTGAGGTGTCACTGATATTTTGAGTGGAATGTCTAAACTAAGAGTTATCGAAGAACAAGGATATAACGAAGATAGACTTTTATTTAGGCTGTTTCTGCTCTGTGCTAAACCCCTCATGCCTTTTAATCAATCAGAGTATGATATGTAAGCATTAATCAGCACTGTTATGTAAATTCAGCTATCAATAAGTATGAGGCTCTGCTTTTATTATGTGATCATTCTGAGCATGCTGTGACAGACTGCTGTGAAGGATGCTTCCTCTAAGGCATTTGCCAAGGAGTTATTAAATGATGCAACAAATGTTTTTTCTCCTGCCTGATTATTGACTCAAAAGGTTTTATCAGACTTAGTAGAGGATAAGTTTCTTTCTTTAATTAATATGTTTGTTTCTTCCACACTTACTGTGAGGCAGCAGTATTACCCTTAATTAATTATGTTTAAATGCTAATTTCATATTAGGGAAACCATTGTAACTTTGTTAGCACAGTTGAAACCTTTTATTCTGTTCATTAAACCATTTAAATTGTATCTCCTTGGGCTACAAGGTACTGTTGTTTCTAAAGTTAAATTCGGAGTTAAAAAATTACCAAAATGGAATAGCTTTATTAAGGAACACATCATTCTGATGTTGCTTTGTGAAAATGAAGGTTATTATATTCCACAGGCTGCCAAGAAACTAGAGCTTTCATGCAAAGGTCTCCACTATGGTGTCAAGATCAAATGATGACACAAAAAGAAGCTGACGACCCAGAAGTACAACTGCATAAGAGGATACGTGCATCAGAATCTGTAGTTTGAGAAACAGACACCTTACAGATCCTCAGCTTGCTGCTTCTTTGACATCTGCAACAGAGAAAGACAACTCTGGGGTGCTGGCGATAGAGGCAAAAAAGAAAAGGTTCAAATGGGCAAAGTTTTGAATCTTTCAGAATCCAATATCTGAGTTCTTTTGCCCATTTTAACATTTTTTCCACTGTGTTAAAATATATCAATTTCTATTGTAGAAGCCGGCCCGGACACAGACAGGCGGACACGTTAATGTCACCCAACACACATTTATTTACATACTCCATTATGTACAAGTGCAGCACCAACCCCCTGAAGGGAGGTGGTCCCTTTTATAGCCACCCGGATGTGCTCCAGGTGTCTTCCAGTAACCTTCCGCTGACACGCCCCTGTGTGACGGAAGGACCAGCTGCGTACCCGGAAGCACTCCGGGTGTCCCTGCTTGTCTTCCCCCCGGCACTTCCAGGTGTGGCGGAAGTGCCGAGGTCCAGGGCTCCCAAGGCACAGGGGTGCCCCCTGGTGGTGACCACGGGCCCCTACAGAGTAGAGCTTCAAAGCTCTGTACCTGTGGCCTCCAAAGGAACCAGGGTGATCGCCCCCACGTAGTCTGAGGTGAGTGTAAGCCCTCTTCCTAGGTGTCCCGGCCGGGTCGCCAACCCAGTCATCTCCGACACTATTAAAAACATGAAAATATTGAGGTGATTTTACCTGATCAATGGCAGTGTAAATCTGGATTTCTAAAAGTATGTCTTTTGTTTAGAATTTACCTGTAAGTCATGCTGTATGTCTTTATAACAAACTATCCATCCCCTGCTGCTCCATGAAATAAGACAAACTTTAAAAATCAATAAACAAACAGGTATTGCTAGCTAAGCGGAGGCAAGGTACATTTCAAAACGCAGAGACAGAGTGAATCAAATGCAGGCTGGCGTGTGAGTGAGGTGGGCCCTGCCCAGCTCCCCACTACTGACGTCATGCCCCCCTCCCCTCTGTCTTGGAATAGCTAAAATATATCGCTCCTGCCAACAAACTATGATTCGCACTTTGAGCTACATTTTTTTGTATGAAAACATGCTATATACATAAATGTTGTTGTTGTTGTTGTTGTATTCATAGTGCGATGAGAGAAGTCACAAAATCAACTGGAATGTTCAAGCAAATTATAGAAAAAATCCCGATTTAAATCCATTAAGAAGTTCTTTCGTTTGCTAGCTAAGCGGAGGTAAGGTACACTCCCCGAGGCTGGCGCATGAGTGAGGAGGGCTCCACCCCCCACCCCCTTGGTCCGCTGTGTCTCTCTCGGATTTGTGCAAATAAATCAGTACCACAAGTGAACTGTGATACTTAGTGTGATGAGAAAAGTCACCAAATCAACAGGAATGTTCAAGCAAATTATAGAAAAAAACCTGATCCAAATCCATTAAGTACTTCTCTTATGAAAAGTGGACAGACATACAGACAGACAGACATTGGACTTTATATATATAGAGATATGTTTTGAACTTTTTCTAGTAAGGAAGACATACGTTTTGAGGTGGGCACACTAATTATTCTCCAGCTGTCTGGACTTTTTGTTTTCTCTGTCCTCCCTGGCCATCAGATCTTACTTTTATTCTACTGTATGTTTATTAGTGTTCCCTTATTTTAATTCTTATTTATTTTGTCTTTTTTCTCTTTCTTCATCATGTAAAGCACTTTGAGCTACATTATTTGTAGGAAAATGTGCTATATAAATAAATGTTGTTGTTGTAGATCCCTGTTTCAAAAATAAATTCAGCAAAATAGAAAAGGTGGACTACATAATGATAAAAGCCGTTATGGAGTTGTCGCAGAGTAGTCTTTAGAGGATTCTGGCACCACGTAGCTAGGAGCAGAGGCAACAGTAGCTTCATCTGAGATTAATGCTAAGAAGTTAAAAGACGGTTTTGGGTAGCTACTTCCAAAAAAAATAAAGCACAGCAAGCTCTACCCCCTCCAAGAGAGATGCCTACATTTGAATTAAGGAGTTATCAGAATCAGGCAGGGGAGGGTGACAGTAAACCTGATCCATTACAATGTTGTAAAACACATGAGGGATATTGTTCAAAGATGTCTAATTTGGCCAAAAAAATATCTGCACATTTCTTTCACAAGTGTCCCATCAGAGTATGCATTTAGCATAAGCGGCAAAAGAGCCAATGGACAAAGGTCACTGTTAAAGTCAGAGAGTGCTGATCAACTTGTCATCTTGGCTCACACTCCATAAATTAAGCAGCCATTAGCATTTAAGAATGAATGACATTAGATGTCAATGTACATTTTTTTGAAACCATTGATACAGTGCTTAAAAAGCATGTGACCTTCATTTTGTTTTTATTTTGGTTTGATATAACATAGAATTATATTGCTACATTACATGCCACCAGACCACCAGGTTTCTGGCACAGGACCTGTTGTTTAAAACTATCATTGTTTTTGGTAAATTGTTTTGTTTGGTTTACTTCATTGAAGTATACATGATTCAAAATTCTTTAATGTTATGACCTCTTAAATGTATAAAAGACTCAGATGAGTAATTTGTTCAATTAGTCATTTTAGATCTTTTTTTCATTTTTATATCCAGAAGGAAAGGCAACACTTAATTTGTTCCCAGGGGGAATTTGGCTTTTTACAGAAATTCAATAAATAAATAAATATGTTGCAAATATTGCAAAATAAAATTTTGGACACCTCATTGGGGCATCAAGATCAGTAAATGTAAAAAAAAAAGTACAACAAAATAAAATTAACTAATTATGCACTGAAAGCCATGGGAGAAATACCATTGGAGGTCAGGAATTAGATCCCTTGAATGGTAAGAGACTGTTAGATCATTTAGTCACTGCTAGCAGTCTTTTGTTCGTCTTGTCCAAGATGATTGTGAGCTCATGTGCTCACTACTTTGGCTCCTGGGAGACATCTCTCTTGATAAGTAGACAGAATGTGAAATTTTGTGGTTATTGTTTAGGGTTTCCAGGTATACAGTATAGTGGAACAAAAAATGATATGGTCAATGTTCGAATTTCCCTCTCTATGTGTCTGTCAGGCAGGTTTTGACCACTTACAATTAACAGAATTTCACTGTTTATTTTGACAAGTAACCTGTATGAAGTGCAAATATATTATTAAGCTATCTGGCCATGTGCAGTGTGGGCTTACTTTGAACTAACAAAGGAGACATTTTTACAGAAGTGTTTTTTTTGGGCAGTGTAGTGCGTCTCTTCAACACTGACTGCCTAAACTAATGCTTTAGATGTCAGATTTGGAAAATCCCCAAATGCAATGTATCTTATCACAATGTAGTATCGTTTAATTTCAGTCTACCTATATATCTCCATCCTCAACTATGGTAACAAGGAAATCAGAAATATAGATAAAAAGCTAACCTGTCTTGTCAGAATGAGAAAACACATTTTAAAGCAGTTTTTCAGCTGAACCAAAAGTTTTCTCATGACAATTCCCATTGATGTGGTAGCCCTGAATCCACTCAAGACAGAAACAATACACTTTAGACGAACTTGGGGAGAGTCTAGAAATACTAATTATATCTGGCTTAGAAATAGCAACAGTTTCTCTTTGCTGTGCAAGGGGAAGCCTAGTTTGCTTTTTTTTCCTATTTCTACCATGATACTCATGGTCTCTACTTCTTAACAACTAATATATCTTGAATACTATGGCAACTAAATCCTATATTTGTCTTACTCAACAATCACACTTTCATTCTTGTCACATCTTGTTTGCAGGGGTCCAAAGAGCTTCACTTGCTATCAAGTGGTAAATGATTCCACATTTTGTCAGATCCAGCATCAGTTTCCTGCTCCTGTGGCAATGGTGAAGAGCTTGCAATGCACAAACAGAGAAGAATTCAGTGTAGGGAACAGAAAAAATACAGGTCGCAAATTGAGAGTTCCACAGAATGTAAATTCAATTAGAAGGCTTGGAGCAGGTGAGTAAATAAAAGCTGCAGGGCTCATAATGGGGAGTGTGTCTAGCTTTAAAATAGTACCACACAAAATTCTTTTTTAATTGCTTCTGCCCTTGGTAATGCACTTATCCAAATTAAAATACAGAGGAGATAAACTAGCTCAAAATGTGTCTTTTTAAGTATGCCATGACACTAATAGGGTGTACGTTAAGCTAGAATAAATCATACACAATTCTGTAGCAAGTTGTAGTAAGTATCTGCAATTTGAGATGAATGCCTAATCTTTTTTTCCTTTCTCCACGGTTCATTCTTACAATCATCTCACTTTTGAACAAGATCTCACCTGTGTTTTATGAATAAGATGCTCATGGACTTGAACTTCTCCACTTAGGGCAGGGAACATGAGACTTTTTCAGGAGAGTGCCTGAAATCTGAGCATCTCAGGTTTGAAGGTGCCAATTCACATCCCAAACACATCACTCTCAGCCACAAACCTTTCCATCGCACACTAGAAAGCCCAGATTGATGAAGCCAATCATCAGAGATGCAACCCTTAAGTTCTCATAATTAACAGGACCATATAGCACAGAGCAGCTGTCCTGAAACACCATTTTCTTGCAGCAGCATCCAGGTACACAATCTTAAGCCTTTCCAAGCCCACAAAAAGAATGTATACAGGATTTGCAAACTCTCATTAACAATAAAGTAGCTGTGAAAGGACAAAGAGTAGTTCCACTGTCCTATAGCTAGAATGGAATTTACATTGAAACTCTTGTAATTATTTCTAAAAATGGAAACCTTCTCACCTGTTTGCCAGGCCTGAGACACTTTCCAAGAAATAATGAAGAGATGTATTAACCAAAACACTACCACAATATCCAGTGCTTTCAGTACTTTGAGTCTAATCTTATCCACCCCTGAGGCCTTGCCATTATGGAACTTTTTAATCAATACAGAAACTCGAGCCAAAAAGGTGGACCCAATCCTGCCTCTAAGGACAATGTATCCTTTGGGTTCAAGAGCATCTTACTCTGCTTGTCAATGCCCCTGTTGAGGTCAATGTGACATACTGTATACTGTGTTCTACTTCCTCTCTAGGAATTGTCAAACGGTTTGCTAGAACTTCTTTGAGGTCATCAAAAAGGCATTCTCCATGGGTTCACTAAACTACACACACACACACATCTTTCCTCTGGCAACCGCTACAACTAGGACCATTATGACCTTCTGGTACCTCTTTCTCAATTCTGGAGACCTTCCTGTTGACATTGTACAGGATGCTTTTTTCTTCAATTCAAAGGTTTCCTCTTTGCCAGTAGTGGATCCAAGGATTACCTCCACAACCGGCACCAGAAAAATTTTGGGCCTCAGCATGTCACAATATCCTCCACTACTACTATCTTGAACAGGCTCCATTTAGGAGAGGCTGCTTTAGTGGTAGAAGCTGAAATCATTCTGAGCAGATGCATTCTCTAGTTGTTCTAAAACATATTGCCATTACCCATTTGGATCTTCCAGTTCTGCCCAATAGCAGCATCCATCTGAGACAGCTCACTACCAGGTGGTGAACACTTGACAGCTCAGTACCTCTCTTTATCTGAGTGTTTAGAACATACGGCCACAGTGCAGATGACATGACTATAAAGTCAGTCATTGGGCTTTGGCCCAGGGTATTCTGGTACCAGGTACAATTATGAGCAATATTGTATTCGAACATGGAGTGCCTGAAAATATTTATTGCTGGTGAGCAAAACAATTTATGCAAAACTGAATTGGCAGAATAATTTACTTCTCAAAATAATTTGGAAAAAAAAATCAAAACATTTTGTTTTATGTGAGATCTGTACCATAGGTACATGAAAAAATGCGTTTAGTTCCTGTCTGAAATTAAAGTGTTTACATTAATTATGCCTGCATCTGTCTGTCATTTAAATAAGAATTTCTAGTGGGAAACAATCAGCTGGCTCATTTTCTGTCACATGCAGCCATTTGTTTTGGTAATACAATCAGCACTTTGTCAATTATGATGACAATCTTGGTGACAACAGTCCTAAAAATTCATAGGATACAAAAAAGAAACAATGCTCCATGGCAGTTGGAGAGAGTATTACCTCAACCTCTTCTGGAAGAATCCAGAAACATCAAAGGACAGTTGCCTCCTAATGGTATGACAGGGCTGTGGGTGCGGTGACCCATGATGAGAGATTTTCCAGTGGAGTAATGTGTACAATGAGGTGTTTTGGTGTGTCCTTGTATGGCAATATGCAGCAGGTCACATTACATAAAAAAGGCACTCCTGTGTGGTGATGTCAGTGAATGGCATAGATAGAATTTATTCAACAGATGTGCGACAGATTAAATTTCTTTACAGAGTTAGGGAACAATAGTTCTCACCTTCCACCCCCAAAAACCTTTGAAACCTTTCAGAACTCTTTTGAGTGAGCTTCATATTTTTCAATTGTGATATCACATCGAAACAAATTTTAGCATCAGTTTTACGAAACTGCAAATCGTAGCTTACTGTACTTATTTAGCTCATTACTAACTATGGACAACCTAATAATACATTTTATTTATATAGCGCCTTTCCCATGCTCAAGGCACTTACAGAATATAAGAAAGAACCTAGCACAGAAAATCCAGTAATAATTGACTGGTTGGATTCAGATCAGACAGGGTGTTCTTCCCAATCATACCTCTATAGGTATCTTTATTATTCCACACATGGCCACTGAAATCTCTCATTAGGGCAAACAGATTCAGTACATTGCCTTCCTTTCAAGCGCCAAATCCAATATGTAAAAATGCGGAATACTTTGAACAGGTGTCTACCATAAAAACAGTCAAATTGTTCCACTCTTCAATTTGAATTTATATTGAGATGATCCTCTTGTTTAATGGAACAAATGCCCAAGTGCATAGCACCTAGTGTTTGTCCAACACCAGAGTAAAAGAGAGATCGGTCTTGACCAAAAGTAAAGTGTTAGTGTTGTGCTTAGGGTACTAATTCCCCCTGGGGACAAATACACATCTATCTATCTATCTATCTA
>JANRMT010062790.1:16411225-16423673 GCA_026402145.1 Polypterus bichir lapradei | reverse complement strand
TACTGATCAACAGAAAAAGACTCTTTAATATCAAAGTGAAAGCAAATCTCTGCAAAGTGGTGTAAATTAATTATAAATATAAAACACAAAATAATTGATTATAAACATCACCGCCACTAATGCAACACTCGTAAATCATGCTGCAGCCAATTGTTTTTTGAAGCTGTAGAATTGTTCAATGGAGATCACCCACCTGGAGCCAAGGGGTTTCAGTTGATTGTTGCATAAAGGCATGTTATCTAGAGACTCCAAATTTTGGTGAGCCACTATGGTGGACTAACATACATAATGAACACAAAAGAGCACTCCAAGCAACTCTGTGAAAAGTGGCTTAAAAGAACAAGTCTGGGGATGGAAACAAGAAAATATACAAATCACTGAAAAGCCCTTGTAGTCCAGTTAAATCGATCATAAGGAAATAAAAAGAGGAAATGGTTGTTCACAAGAACAAAGTGATGCCGCAAGATGAAGACAAATGAGGAAGGTCACCAAGAGTCCTCTGATAACTCTAAAGAAGTGGCAAGCTACAGCGGCTAAGAGCAGAGAAACTGTGCATACAACAACTTGTACCCAGGTGCTTCACACAGCCATAGCTTTATGAAAAAGACTCAAAGAGAAAGTCACTGTTAACAACAATACATGATATCCGGGATAAATTTTGCCAGAAGGAAAGTCATAGACTCTGAAGTCAGCTGGAAGAAGGCTCTGTGGTCAGATGAGACCGCACTTTGTCAAAAACACACCACCTCCACCATGAAGCATGGAGGTGGCAGCACGCTTTGGGCATTCTTCTCTGCAGCAAGCCCATGGAAGGATTGTGAGGGCAGAAGGGAAAATGAATCCAGCAAAATACACGGAAATCCTGCAGGAAAGCCAGATAAGTCTGTAAGTAACCTGCACCTTGGGAGAAAATTTGTTTTCCAGAATAAAGCTAAAGCTGTGTAGGAATGGCTTAAAAACAACAATGTTAATATCCGGAAGTGACCAAGTAAGAATCCAAATTGAGAATTTGTTTCTGAACTTGACAAAGTCTTGTCAACTTGGACCCTCATGCAACCTGATAGAGCTTCAGCAAGAAAAATGGAGAAAAATGCCAGTGCCAGAGCTGATACACACCTGTATGCACAGACTCATGGCTGTCAAAGGTGCATCTACTAAATACTGACTTGAATAAGGTGAATACTTATGCTATGAATTAATTTATGTTTCATTTTAAACAATTTAGACCACTTACAGAGATCTGTTTTCACTTTGACATTAAAGAGTCTTTTCCTTGTTGCTCAGTGTCAAAAAAGTCAAACTAAATCTGCTGTGATTATATGTTGGGTAACTGTAAAATTAGAATACTTCCAAAAGAGTGAATACATTTTATAGGTACTGCATTATTTAGCAGGTGTTTTCAAACCTCCATCGTGTGTCTCCATTCCTTCCCTCCAAGATAAGAAACTTTTTACCAACAGCTATTGCTTTGTCCTGGGTATGACGTTAATCTGCATCCAGCCCTGAAAACAGGACCTCCAATTTACGGGGAAAACTTGGGGGTTGGTGGCAGGATTGGCACACCAGCCACCGGTGGGTGCAGCCATTCACTATCAGTACATACTCCTAACCTCTCTCTCTCCCCTCTAGTTTCCATTATCAAGGCTTCTTATGCTTAGGTTTCACCTACTGTTGCCTTTTACCAAACTAGCACTGTAACTGATCCTTACTGTTTGCCCTGTGTGTGCTGAGCACCACTTGTGTTTTAACATTTTGTTGTTTAACATGGCATCAGAGAGTTACAATGGGTTGCATGTTGGTTAGACATACAAGTATAATTTTAATGTACTGTTAACTTACTGCTAATATTACTACTATTAAAATAAAATAAATGAATTTCATTAGAAGGGGCAGCATGGTGGCACAGTGGTAGTCCTGCTGCCTCGCAGTTAGGAGACCCAGGTTCGCTTCCCGGGTTCTCCCAGTGTGGAGTCTGCATGTTCTCCCCGTGTCTGTGTGGGTTTCTTCTGGGTACTCCGGTTTCCTCCCACAGTCCAAAGACATGCAGGTTAGGTGCATTGGTGATTTTAAATTGTCCCTAGTGTGTGCTTGGTGTGTGTGCACCCTGTGGTGGGTTGGCGCCCTGCCCAGGGTTTGTTTCCTGCCTTGTGCCCTGTGTTGGCTGGGATTGGCTCCAGCAGACCCCCGTGACCCTGTAGTTAGGATATAGCGGGTTGGAGGATGGATGGATGGATGGAATTTCATTAGATGTATAGTTTTAATATTGTTTAGGATTAAAGTAAAAAGGTCAAGTCTATTGTCAGAGAGTGAATTGATATAATGATTAATCCCAGGTTGCTGCCTAGATATACCTTTTAAATACTCTGATGATACTGCAATGGAGGGGTTTTTAAAGTCTGCTACTTAATCCCAGGAATGTATTAACAGGTGATGATGCTGGTGCTGAAAATCCCCAGAGAAGAGTAAATAGATGAGGCCTATAAAAGAAAGAGAGTGCCAGGATGTATTGGAGGACTGCTGCAGTAAGAGATGACATGGAGAGTAGCAGTCCATAGAATGTTGGGTAGCATTTCTGTAAGATATTATATCACCCGGGCATTACTGGAAGAACCCATAGGCAGCAGAGAAGGATTAAGAGGTCTGTGAACAGTACTACCTTAAACACAAGTTGGGGTCTAATGATGTTGAAAGACAATAATCACCAGATGACCCCATCACTAATCATGGGTCCACAAGTATGAGCAAAGATGATCATTTTATCACTTTAATAAAGGAAAGACAGCTCTGATAACTTTTATAAAATAAATGTGAACAAAACTAAAGGAGATCTTAAAAATGATAAAAAACATGGTTGCAGCTGATTAAATAAATAAAGAATTAACTGTGGAAGTCACATGTTAAATTGGCATCATATGAAAGTATGACCTTGAATTAGTATTGGCAATTAATGTTAGAATATTAGAACATTAGAAAATGAGAACAGGCCATTCTGCCTAACACGCTTGCCCATCCTGTTCACCAAGACTGCCCAACATAACATCAAATTGAGATCTGATGTTCCCTAAAGTCCTGGGGCCTCATGTACAAACGCTGCGTATGCACAGAAATGTTGCGTAAGAACGTTTCCATGTTCAAATCGTGATGTATAAAACCTAAACTTGCTGTAAAACCACGCACATTTCCACGGTACCTCATACCCTGTCGTACGCAAGTTCTCCGCTCGGTTTTGCAGACTGGCAGCACCCAGCATCAAAGCAGTGCTACTGTTCCTGTGTGGTTATCCTTTCTTTTCCTGACGCGGCTTTATAAATACACTGAAATTAACCACATATTGTTTATTAGTTTAATGCATCTGATTGTAATTAACCTGTAACAATATAATGGTCCTCGGAATGGCCAAACTATTCCAAATACCATAGCTGCTTTAGCGTTGTTACTCTCACTGCACCTTCTTTTACTTCTTTCAGCTGCTCCCATTAGGGGTTGCCACAGTCACTGTGCCACCATGTTTCCATGTTTAATAACATGCTTTAACTCCTATCATCATGAAAATGATATCACGTATACATCTCAGTATTTTAGTTATGCGGAAGAACACAGAAGTTGGTGAACGCAGAGATTCCTGCATCTGGATTTTTCTGTGCATAAGCACATTTTGGCTTTTGAGCTTATGTCATGTTATAGTGCAAATTCTATGCATGGCATTATGCATGAGGCCCCTGCTCTCCACCACACTACTTGGTAATTTATTCCCTGTGTCTATGGTTCTTTGCGTGACAAAAAACTTTGTCACATTTATGCACAATCTGCTCTTACCAAATTCCCAACCATGTGTCAATAAGCTGGTTGCAGTTTATTTGAAAGTAATAACTGGTATCTACTGTACTAATTCCTCTCACAATTTAAAACAATTCAATCATGTCCTCTCTTAATCTTTGTTTGTTAAACTGAAAAGATTTGACACCTTCACTGTCTCCTCATAGCTTCTACCTCTTAGTCCTAGAATCTGTTAGATGCTCTTCTCTGAATTTTCTCTAGTGTTGTGTTTTTTTCATAATATGGAGACCAAAACTGAATGTAGCATTCCAGGTGAGGTCTCACTACTCCGTTATGTAACTTAAGCATAACCTTCCTTGACTTGTACTTAGACATTGTGATTTATAACCTAATATCCTATTAGCTTTCTTGATTTCTTCTGTATGCTGTCTTTATATAAATAGTGATAAGTCCACCAAGATGCCTAGGTCCTCCTCATAAGGTGCACTTTCAAATTTTTGACCTCCCATACTGTATTCAAAATTAACATTTTTACTTCCTTTGTGTAATACTTTACGTTTACTTACATTAATTTTATCTGCCAATGGCCTGTATACTGTCCAGGTTCCTCTGAAACAATTTAGCTGATACTGTACTAGATCATCTTTACTTCCACTTAGTTTGCTGTCATCTGCAGATGTAACAAGCTTATTGATTATATGCTTTTCCATATCATTTATGAGGGACAATCCTTCGAACATCAACTAATTTGGGAACATCTCTCCTTACAATCCCATTTGCAATGCATTCAATGTCAATCACAAATGTCTGATGCATTTAAACTGCTGTAAGTTCTACCTTTTAGTCTGACCCATGCCTTTGAAAACACGCATTTTCAAAATAATACAAATCTGCAAGACATGACAACAGCAAGCACAGTCTACAGGGTTGATCAAACTTTTGTGGAACAGCCAAATGCAGACTTTGACCTAAAATGATGCACTCATTATTAATCCTTTTCATCATCTCCACCCTAAATACTGTTTTAATAAAATAAGAGCGATAGAATCCTGTGATTTTTTAAGACAAGAGATCATTTGTACCTTCAGACAATATGCTGTTCATCGCTAAACGATACTTCAAAGATGACTGATGACATCAAGTGAAATTTACATGCTCATTTTTTGTGAGGGTATTTTATGTGGAATGCTGTGTATGTGTTCTTCCTATTCCTTATTATCAGTGTTATTCGTGTTGGCTTCCATCATGGGAGCAGTGCTGCTTAGGGCCTGTAATATAAAAAAGTAAATTCAGAAAAATAGATGTATGGATGATAAAGAGTAATTGCTATTGGAACACTTCATGTTTTTAAGCATCAAAGCTCTTTAAAGATTTTCTTTCTCACTTTTAGGAATTTTCAAGTATCTTCCATAAGGTAAGAGCTGAATAAAATGGTTTGATGCTTATGATAAGAGAGAATTGTACTGTAATCTTGGATTGAACTGTAATCTCACTATACCTATAATGCAACATGTGGAATAGTGGCTGAGGTACCGGACTTTAAAAAGGGTTATAATAATAATAATAATAATAATACATTTTTGCTTTCTTGTATACAAATTATAGGGAAAGTATTGGAATCATCCAAAAATTTGACCTTGAGATTTTGATGAATCTCTACATTTTAGACCTCCCTGAGTCCAATTTACGTTATCATAGGGAAAGTACTGTAAGCATCCAAAAATTCGATTTCGAGATTTTGATGAATGTTGACACTTTAGACCTCCGAGTCTGAAAATACCATTTTTGGAATTATGTCTGTGTGTCTGTCTGTGTGTGTATGTATGTAAACATGATAACTTGAGTACGCTTTCACTTAGGTCAACCAAATTTTGCACACAAGTATTAGGTACAAAACATAGATTTCTATCAACTTTTGAGCTATTTCCGCTAACTGGAAGTGGTACTTTTTTTATTCATGCAGCTGCAGAGTCTGATTTATTCAAGTTTACTTTTATAATAATTGTTCAACATATTATTACTTTGATTTGATTTGCTCTTGATGGTTCTTTAATATCTATATATATAATTCACTAAGGCAAGACACCCATGGAAAGCATGCCGGAAGGGGCGTGGATTCATTAAGCCGCCAACAAGTAAGACACCTATGGCACATGCAGGAAGGAGCCACACCCACCAACTCCAAGACCATTGGATACGACGACAACTCGTAGAGCCACGCCCACCAACTCGGACACGACGACACAGAAAAAACGGCGTCATTTATATTCGTCGGTTGTAGAGGCCACGTGCCCCTCCGAGCCACGTTGACTGTTCATAGAGGCATGTTTCTCGCGGAGGTGAATCGCCATAGGCAGCATGTAAAACGGTTTGCGAGGGGTATCCCATGGGATCTTTAAAACAATCCTTTACAACTGAGGTTAAAACACAATGAAGTAAGCAGTCTTTAAAAACCGAGTTTTCGGTTACGACGCACGACCGCGTGCACCATAGCAAACTGTTTTACACGCTACATACAGCAATTCGCAGCCGCGACAAAATGCATCTTCTTAGATGCTCCTGCAGGAACACGGAAGACGTTTCCCTGCCCACCAACACTCCTTTTTCACCAGCCCGCGTCTACCCTCGCTCTCTAGGCATTCACACTGCTTGCCTATGTGCCCGGACGCAAAAACTCACCGACCACCCAGTTAGTCCCTTTCGTCTGTGCTAGGAGTCCACATGCACATCTGAGCCACGTTGACTTTTCATTTTTCTTTTCGGTTTCGACACCCGACCGCGTCCACCATGAAAAGCCATTCGAAAGGAACAACGAAGTCCCGCCCAGAAACTCTACCCCTCCTCCCACGTGGTCAGGAACGCACCTCAGACCACTGCCCGCCAACTCAAACAGCTCATGAAACACATACTCATTCGCTTTGGTCTGTGCTGCAGTCCAAATCCAGCTGTGAGCCACATTGACTATTCTTTTGCCCTCAATGGCTACCGGTTTAAATGTATTTCATGGAAACAACACTTCTTTCAATGTTATAGAAATTCCTGCTTCAGGTAACTGTCTTATCCCTAACAATGAGGTGACTTTCACGAGTGTGGACTCCATCATCACAGATGATCCTGCAGATCAACTTTTATTCCCCAAGGAATTTCTTAATAGTCTTACTCCTACTGGCATGCCTCCACATAAACTCAAAATTAAAAATGGATCCGTCATCATGGTTCTCAGAAACCTCCTGCCTGCAAAAGGTCTTTGTAATGGCACTAGACTGTCTGTTAGCACCATTCACTGTAATGTACTGGAGTGTAAAACTATCACATCTGCAACCTCACAAACTGTCCTTATTCCCCGGATATGCCTGACCCCATCAGATTCAAATTTGCCTTTTACTTTTACCCGAAGACAATTTGCTGTTCGATTGGCATTTGCGATGACAATTAATAAGGCACAAGGACAAACTTTCAAAAAGATATGCCTGTATCAGCCAAAACCAGTCTTCACTCACGGACAATTATATGTTGCTCTCTCCAGAGTTCCATCTTTTCATTCACTTTCTGTTGTATCCTCAAACCCTCCCTTTTTAGACAACTGTGTCTTTCCAGAAGTGTTCAACCATCAATAAATAATTATGCGGCATTTATTATGCCACGGGTTCACTATTGTGTTGTATTTTGCTCTCTCCAGAGTTCCATCTTTTCATTCAATTACTATTGTATTCTCACACCAACCCGTTTTAGACAACCGTGTCTTTCCAGAAGTGTTTAGCACTTTAGTTCAATAAATAATTATGCATGAGATTGAGCGTGTGTCCCGGCGCAGAGAGGCGTGGGTAAGCCGTTGAACCCCATTTGGGCTGCAAACCGTGGAATTCCCACTAAGTGCGACTCATACGCTCCCACTGATTACGTCCCTACCCTTTGTACACACCCCTCTCCCACCTCGCTACTACCGTGGTCAGGTGTCTTGGTGGATTATATATAGAAAAGCAGCCAAAACCGCACAGAGCAATGAAAAGTCTACGTGAGTCACAGGTGCATCTGGACTGTGCAAAGACGACAACAACTCAAGTGACGACTTGGAGGTGGGCACATGAGAAGGCAGTGCATACTGAACGAGAAATCAGCAGACTAGCATGGCGGAGGGAGCAGAATGGATGTCCTTCTCCTCTCCTCCCGTTCCACCCTCCGCGCCTGAGCGCCATCCACCCCCATCCCTCCGTCTGGGAGGAGAAGGCGCTATGGCGGTCCGCCAGTTTTCAGTCACGGACGATTGTGTGTTGGTTTGTTCCGTGCATTGTTACAATGTTGCTTTTCTTGCTGATTTATTACATTACCGATTTTTCAAATGTTAATTTTCTCCCTATGCTTAAAAATCATTAAAAAACCGGCCTGATTATGCGGCGTATGGTACGCCACGGGTTGGCTAGTACATAATATAAAAATATATTCATTGTCTTGCGGTTTGCTCCTCAAATAGCCATCCCCATATCTGAGTATACGAGAAAGTCTAGGGGAGACCACTCTTGACTTTTTATACAAGGCCTTTCCCATGCTCAAAGCAATTCACAGAAATTCAAAAGAACAAGATAGAATATACATCTTTGGATATAAATAATATCTGCAAAAACACTAAATAAAGGTAAATGCAGGATATGCAAACCATTGAAAAAGAATAACAGACAATAAACCAGAATAAAATACAAAGTTATGGATACCACAATAAAACTCTGAACATATAACATTATGTGTGGTACAAACACAAATCTTCCTGGGCATTTGTACAGAGAATGTAAACTGAAACAATGGTCAGAAAGTCAAGTCAGGGTAAGTTAAAAGCCTTCCTGAACAAATGAGTTTTAAGTTGTTTTTTGGAAGAATGAACTGAGTCAGTTGATCTCATTAATTTAGGGATTTTGTTCCAAAGTCTGGGAGCTATAGAGCTGAAGCCCTGTCACCCATAGACTGGAGGTTACTTCTTTGCACTTGGATTGCCTATTAGGCAATTCCTTTTGCCTATTTTCACACTTTAGAAGTTTTGCTTGCATTTTTTTCTATTTTTATCAATACATTTTTTATATATTAAGAGTATTTGTTCACCCTTTTGTGCACAAGCCAAAGTTTTATGGTCATCCTCCTTGGAAAGATTATTGTTTTACTGTGAAACTTTTGCAGTTTTTTTTTTAGTCCTTTTGCTTGGGGCTTGTTAGGCTGAAGCCAGTAGTTAGCAGTGAGGCAGAGCTGGACTTGGGGTCAATGTCCTCAGGCAGGCTGGTCATTTTAGAAAGCCTCACACCCATTTTGCCATGTTTGCGATTCCACATGAGTAAAGTTTATTGCTGATATTTTTCTTCTTTGGTAATCTCTAAAACTGTTCTAAAAGTGATCGAAGACAAAATAAATATAACAAAACTAAAAAAAATATTGTAATGTACATAAAGCACACCTAAACGAGAGAGACTGCATAAACTGCATATGCAGACTGTGGAAGAAGAGAGCAAAAACACAGCACTTACATACTAAGACGCACACCTTAGCAAACATTCATTGGTCTTGATGTGTGGTTTCTGGGTGTGAATCAATCCTCTTACCGATCAGCTCAACAAGGTGGAGAGCTGGAGGAAATGGTTTCCTTGGACGATATTTAAGCAGTGGAAGACTTCAGATTAGTGCAGGCAATGGATGCAGAAGAGAAGAGTGAGACAGGGTTGGAGAGACAGAAGAGGAATCTTGCATCAGGAGTGGTGTGAGACAGATTGGTGGACCTGAACTGGAGCCAAGGATGGAGATTCAGGTTCAGCCACTGGATAAACAATGATCCTTTTAAGAGCCATCTGCTGCCAATGTCCATTCCTCCATCACAAAAACCTGGTTCCCAACATATAATTTTTATTTATTTATTTATTTTTCTTATGTACCATCAGATAACAGCATGTGGGTCACCAGTGGTATGCATGCCAAAGGTTGAGAACAACTGGTATAAATAAATGTCCTTAGGGTACGGCCACTGTAAATATCCAGCAGTATCTAAAGTCAATATTGTCCTAGACAAACCCTGGCCAAACTCCTCTGAAGTAGTTAGTCATCTTGGTTGTTGTCACATATTTAAAAATAATTTAAAATCTATACTTCATAAAATATATATTTTAGTTTGTTGAATGATTCAAAATTCAAAATCAAATGTAATGAAAACAGGCAAGTAGAATGACGTTTCAGGATTGTGCTTGAAAAATGCTGTCCATCCATCTATCTATCCATCCATTCAACCATTAAAAGAAGGAAACAAACCTGCAGAGAATGTCAGTCTAGCACATGAATACATATAATGACTATGCTGGGAATTAAATCCATTCTACTGGAGTGGAGAGGCAGCAGTCCTAACTGATCTCTTGCCATACCATTCCACTGCTCTGTATGACCTGTACATATAAATAAAACTAAATAAAATCTTAGAGCAAGGACTGCATCAGTGTTTACAGAAGGATTACATATATTTCTTGTGGATATCTTTTATCTCTGGTCATAGTAAAGGTCATTACAACAATGGCAGGTAACATTTGCGAAAAACTGTTTACAAAGTTGTTCCTTCTCAGATTTTCCTAATCAGCTTCATTAAACATCAGAGTTTTCTTGCATTACATGCTATTATATATAGAACAGAAACTGCTTCCTCTGGTTTTATTCTTCTTTTATTGAGGGCCTTGCAGATGCCTCTCTTCAAACAAATGCCTGTGACATGCCAGATTTAATCACTGCTTTACTGTTGTCAACTAACTCGGCTAATTACTGGCTTTGTAAACAGCTCCAGCCAGCGCTACCAAGTGTCATTAAGTGAGAGGTAACGAAGAAGCTAATTAGACAATTGCATGTCTATAATTAACATGACCTGCATTTAATTAAACTGGGAATCCTGTTTTAATCACACTCTAAGCTAATTAGCATGTCTTTGATACAAAGTACCTATTGTAAATTAATATTCATCTAAGCAGCATAAGCAGAGTGACATATTCTGGAGCAATTCCATTTTGTGGAGAGTTATGATAATGATTTTAACAAGTTAAACATTTTGGGGGTGTCACTAAGCTCCTCAGTTTGGATAGCTGCTTTTGTATAATTCATCCAAATCCAAGCTTTACATACAGAAAGTGACCCATGTTTCTTGTGAATGAACATGTTATTGTCTTGCGATTGATGTGTAAAAGTTTAAACAAAATTGGAGGTTTGTGAAGCAAAGAGTGCCAGACATGACCGTTTTCTAAGTAGAACATTAAAGTAACATTTTGTGGGTTCAGCAGGTTCACAGCCAAAAAGGTATGACAAAACAGGGACCTTGTGTTTTCAAGTCTTAAATTGGAAACACAATCTTGAAGCCTTTTCCTTGAACTTGGTTGAAAAATGTGTAGAAATGAGAAAAAAAATTATTTTAAGAAAATGGTTTGGAGATCCTGCCTTGCGCCCTGTGTTGGCTGGGATTGGCTCCAGCAGACCCCTGTGACCCTGTAGTTAGGATGTAGCGGGTTGGATAATGGATGGATGGATTGTTTGGAAATTGATAGATAGATAGATAGATAGATAGATAGATAGATAGATAGATAGATAGATGAGAATTACAGAAAAAAAAACTTGTGACTTGGCAAAAGATAGAATGACAGTCAGAGTGAGGCATTGTATTGACATAAATATGAAGGAACCCCACTAGTGTTTTTGAAACACTTCTGCAGAATAATTTGTTGTCTAAAAGTACTTAATGACAGTGAGTCAGAGGCCACACGCACTCTATTGTGTTTTGTTTAAAATCGCAGACATTACTCTCTGTTTTCTCCTTTCATTAACACTACCCCAGCATTTTAACCTCTGAAAATTGAAACATTTCAAAACACCCTTCAGAGTGGTCTGTTTCTGAAAATGCTGGCTTAGCTTTGCATTTGCTTCATGGTGGAGGTGGTGTGTTTTTAATAATGTGTGGTCTAATCTGACCACAGAGACTTCTTCCAGCTGACTTCAGAGTCTATGACTTTCCTTCCTTTATCCCAGATATCATGTATTGTTGTTAACGGTGACTTTCTTTTTGTGTCTCTTCCATAAAGCTATGGCTGTGTGAAGCACCTGGGCACAAGTTGCTGTATGCACAGTTTCTCTGCTTTTAGCCGCTGTAGCTTGCCACTCCTTCAGTTATCATAGGACTGTTGGCGACCTTCCTCACTTGTCTTCATCTTGCAGCATCACTTTGTTCTTGTGGACAACCCTTTCCTCTTTTTATTTCTATATGATCGATTTAACTGGACAACAAGGGCTTTTCAGTGATTTGTATATTTTCTTATCTCCATCCCCAGACTTGTGCTTTTAAGTCACTTTTCACAGAGTTGCTTGGAGTGTTCTTTTGTGTTCATTATGTAGGTTAGTCCATCACAGTTGCTCACCAAAATTTGGAGTCTCTAGATAACATGCCTTTAAGCAACAATCAACTGAAACCCCTTGGCTCCAGGTGGGTGACCTCCATTGAACAATTCTACAGCTTCAAAAAACAATTCGCTGCAGCATGATTTACGAGTGCTTCCTTAGTGGCGGTGATGTTTATGTAATCAATTATTTTGTGTTTTATATTTATAATTAATTTACACCACTTTGCAGAAATTTGCTTTCACTTTGATATTAAAGAGTCTTTTTCTGTTGATCAGTA
>JANRMT010062790.1:16383767-16403717 GCA_026402145.1 Polypterus bichir lapradei | reverse complement strand
TATCTATCTATCTATCTATCTATCTATCTATCTATCTATCTATCTATCTATCTATCTATCTATCTATCTATCTATCTATCTATCTATCTAAATACTTACAAAATACTTCAATCAGTGAGTCAAAACCCATGTATTTGACTCTGGGAAATGTGAAGCTGCTCATTGACTGATGATTTTAGTAGTATGAGAGAATCTAAAATCAGCAATGATGGTCAGGAACTTAATGTTCAGAAGGCACATAAAATTACATGTGCAGAAATACTCAGTGGCTTAAAATATGCCAGTGTAAGGTTTAAATTGGGACAAGGGGATGCTAAAAAAAGGTACCACAAGGTGAACAGAATCCCTCATGTTAACCCGATGAAAGAGGCTAAATCAGTAGCCCTATGATGTTTCCACAAGGGCTTCATTCCTTCAGTTGACGAAGTGCACTCAGACAGCCTCTGCCTAAGCCTAAGCAGTAAAAACAAGTACAGTACAAAACAAAATAAATATTTTAAAAACCTGCAGTTATCAATTATTGGTTCTTTTGACTTAAATTTTGGCTGCTTCACTGAGAGAATTTTTGCTTCCTGTCTGCTTTAAAAAGGCAACAGTTATTTCTGTGTGAAAGAAAATAAAAATGGGCTGCCTTAATGATTATCAACCAGCGCCATTCAAACCCAGTGTGATTAAATGCTTTGAAAGTGCTAGAAAACATTAAACGGAATGTTGCAAATCATTTGCACCTTTCTCTATGGACAGAGAATGCCACATCCATTGAACTTCATACCATCCTGGTGAATCTGGACAATAAAAGATGGCAAACCAGCTTGGTACATTTATTACCAAGCTCTTAGTAAAGGGACTGGACTTAGAACTTCCTTCTTGGCAGACACCAGCATGTGTGGATTAGCAGCACATCTTCCAAGCTGATCCTTAATATGGGCAGTCCACAGGTAAGTGGGCCAAGCTCCCTTCTTTAATCCTTGTTCAGTTATGAGTTGTGTTTACAAACACAGCTCCACCTCCATCTTTGAATTTACTGATTACACAATCATTGTATACCTAGTCACTCAAAATAATAAAATAACATAATTTAGATTCTATTTCTGCAAACATTTGTACTTTTATCTTCATTTTGACTGTTTTTTGCTTTGCATACTCCCCCACTATAATCTATTCTCTATGGGGGAGAAACGAGAGCTTTAGATTCGTCAAAGATTTTGATCTCAAGTTTTCAACAGATCTCAACATTTCAGGGTCTCCGATACCAAAAACATCAATATCTTGATGACGGGTGTGTGTCTGTCTGTGTGTCACAGTTTCTTGAAGATGGTCTAGTGCTAAAATGGCTGGATAGAAAAATAACAGACTTGAAACTTAAGACTGTTATGAGATGACGATGTTCTGATTAGATTTTGAGCCAAATCATGCAAGAGAAAGAGACATTTGAGGAACCCTCAAATACCATAATTCTGCAATTAATTATGAATTCTTCTCATCAATTGCTATCGTAATGACCTATTTTATGATCAGAAAGATCATTATTACAGCGGTAAATAATTGCTGAAATGTTATAGAATGGTTGGGATAACTTGGTTCCTAGGGCACAAAGCCTACTGATGCTCATGTCAAAATTGTTATCATTATATTGGTGTAATTACCATATCTTCATGTTATGTTTTGATCATTGGAACCACCATTTCATACATTTTCAGATGACCATGGCCATGTGGCTATTTTGAATGACATGCTACTCCTGGCATCCACATTTTTGGATTAGTGTGTTAGGAAAAGCTTTTGGTGCACTTAGTCAGTGCATAATCATTTTTGAGAGTTAGGAATTTTTGTAAAGTTTCCTAGTTAATATACGGCTCAAAAAAATTTAAGGAACACTTTGAAAACACATCAGATCTTAACGAGAACAAAAATCCTGCAGGATATTTATACTGATATGGACTGGCTAATGTGTTAGGAATGAAAGGATGCTACATCATTTGATGGAAATGAAAATTATCAGCCTACAGAGGGCTGAATTCAAAGACATCCCCGAAAATCAAAGTGAAAAAATAATGTGGAAGGCTAGTCCAGGGTAGCCGAAATTTCATTGCATCAACTGAAAATCGTACTCAGTAGTTTGTATGGCCCCCACATGCTTATATGCATGCCTGACAATGTCAGGGCATGCTCCTAATGAGACGGCAGATGGTTGCCTGGGGGATCTCCTCCCAGATCTGGACCAGGGCATCACTGAGCTCCTGGACAGTCTGATGTGCAACCTGGCGGCGTTGGATGGACAGAAACATAATGTCCCAGAGGTGTTCTATTGGATTTAGGTCAGGTGAGCATGGAGGCCAGTCAATGGTATCAATTCCTTCATTCTCCAGAAACTGCCTCCATACACTCGCCACATGAGGCCGGCATTGTCATGTACAAGGTGGAACTCAGGATCCACTGTACCAGCATAGGGTCTGACAATGGGTCCAAGGATTTCATCCTGATACCTAATGGCAGTCAAGGTGTCGATGTTTAGCCTGTATAGGTCTGTGTGTCCCTCCATGAATATGCCTCCCCAGACCATCAGTAACCCACCACCAAACCAGTCATGCTGAACAATATTACAGGCAACATAACGTTCTCCACGGCTTCTCCACACCCTTTCACGTCTGTCACAAGTCAGCTTAATCCATGGTCATCTGGGTTGAAGACTGCTCCGGTAACATTGACCCACAGGCAGGGACAAGCCCTGGATATGGTAGCAACATTTCACTGGACACACTCAAACACATGTTCACATTGGGCCAACTTACATCAGTATGTCTTATCACTCTTACTGAAAACTGGAGTAGCTGGAGGAAAGCCATGCAAGTATGTGGAAACTGTAGATAGTCCAGGCAGAAGCAATTCACTTGTTTGTATTGGGCATTAGATGGCAGGTTATTATTGGAGACAAACTAAAGCCACCATAAGGCAGCGAAATTAAACAAAAAATCAGTCAAAGGATTTTGAGGTGGCAAGGCTGCATACCCTCTTCCACATTTTTAAATCCCCTCTATTATCAAAGTTGAATATATTAAAATTTAAATATCTTTTTGTGCTGCTTGAACTTCTCTGTCCTTGCCATAGAGATCATGCTGGGACCTTTATCCTAGAATCACCTCAGTAAAGAGTTAACAACCAGAGGATTAGCCATCTTGCAAACACTTTAATAACATCAGTAGACAAAGTTGAGGAGAAAATAGCTCACCTAATTAGAAAAACACAGTAGTGGTCTGCATACAGTTTTTGAGCCAAAATTAGTAACTGCTTTGCCACTCTACATCCTCTGAATAGACACAGAGAGTCAAACAGATTAAAAAAAGAAGAAAAAAATTGTATCTGAACTGGCAGAGGCAGAGTTTCTGAACTCTTTCCTCACAGAATTTAACCTGAAATAAAGGTCAGCAAGAGGTGAAATTAGTTGTCCTAGAGACTCACAGGGAGCTGGCGTCTGAGCTGGGATTTGAACTGGGAGTAGGCTGCTTCTATTCTATAAAGCTCAGTTTGAAGCTATAAGGTTTCAGAACTCAGTGCAATTGCATAGCCTCATTCAGACATTAAACAAGTTATTTACTGGCCAATGTTTTATTGTGACAATATAAAATTATAATGTATTAAACACAAAATACTTTTCACATGCTGTTTGTGATATATAAAATGTGTACTGAATGAGACGTTTCATGTAATTTTCTGGGGAAGATACATTTCTGATTGATACAAAATGACTGATAATGCGTATGTGGATTTTGTACAGGAGAATATCTGTCAACACATCAGCTCTTGGAACATTTTAGCTTGTCAACTGTGCACTGAAATACTACATTTCCTTTTTTAACCACGTCTATTCTTTTCTATTCATTTTCTACTTATATGAGATGCATTCACTGTTTACAGAAGTTGATTAAATGTGACCGGCTTATGTGTTGAGTAAGTTTAGTTGTTTAGATGTATAATTTGTGAGGCATTCCTGTTTATTTTCTCACAATGGGTGAGGTGTCTAAGAAGTCACAATACAGGATGAAATAAAATACACCTGTCTCCTCACAGGACTGTGAAAAACAGAGAAAAGGACAAAAAAGCAATTAACTGCATGACCCAGAAGATTACGGCCCAGAGCCAGGAACTGCAAAAGCTTTGTCCCATGGAACAGCATGAACTCTTCAGCCAGCTGATGACGTGAGACAGGGTTATGTAAGCCTGGCGGTAGCAGCATATCATCTGTCACAATGCCAGGGTTAACAGGGGTTACATGAATAGCATGCATTCTTGCCTCAGTCATGGGTTTGCTGGGGATGTTAGATGGCAGGGTACATAGATTTCCACATTTCATTATTAAGTTGTGGGAATAGGAAACCAAATTAATTCCACTAAAGCACATTACAACTAACATGTCACGAATGCCCTGTATACTATCAGAATTTTCTTCAAGATAACATTGTGTACAAAATTATATTCTGTGATATTTATAATTACAAATGTATTATTTCTTCACAAATTAGTCTCTTTTATCCATACATTTAAAAAATGTGAGGACAAGATCGATTAACTCTTATGACCACTCAGGTGTCTAAAGTCAAGGAGTCAAACTGATTTGTGAATATGATGGCTTCTGCATTACACCTCCAGGATCAGTGGATTGCCTATTGGCTGGAGTCTCTGTTCAAATAATTTTACTTTAAACAATCCTGATGAGATTGAGAAGTGTCCTCCTCTTGTCATTGAAACATATCCTCTAATCCCCTGACCATCTCAGGCTACCAATCTTAAGATACCCTTGAAATACATGAATCAAGAAATTCCTCCATTATTAAGTGCTTTGACTGTTTTGGATTTTAAATCTCATTTATCTTTACAGGCTTAATAATGTGGAAATTCTCACTGATTTAAATGATCAAAGCCACACATAAAGGACCCATTTCTGTCTTCACTTAAGGGATAAGTAAAAAACATTAGGAATAAAAAGTTAGAAACTGCCAACCTTACTGAGAAATGCCAGGATGATGTCTCAAATACCTTTTCTGAGTTGTAAACTATTTTATCAGAACTATTCTGAGGCTGCTTCAAAGTTCTTTTTTTATGTCTTCACCAAACTCCTCAAACATACTGTACAGAATCCTTTGTCTTGGTCACCATGTCATACTGTAAGTATTATGGTCACTAGCCTATATTATTGCTTTGCACAAAGTTTAGTTTTATATTTGAATTGGTGCATAATGTGCGGCTATCTCTGTCAAACCAAATTATCATTTAAAGATAACAGAAATGTTAATTGAATTTAATCAGTAAAATCTGGTGGTTTCTCTGCTGTGCTAATGTTGCACAGAAGTTGTCTTTCTTTACCTTAAAAACGTCCCTCATTCGGCCATTTGGAAAACGGCAAATTGACAGTCCATACTGACTCCTGATTATAGCATGGGAGAAATGAAGGGAGTCCACACCAAAAAGAAGATGCCCTAACAGTCAGAACCCCAATTGGTCACTAGAGAAAGTACAGTTCTCCTTTGGATCGACTGGCTAAGACAGCTGTACTCTGCACTCTGAATCTAGTGGCACAAATTCACATCCAGGACACAGTCCTGTCTCTTCTGCAAGCAATTCCTTCGCCCTCAGGTCTTAGTTTTTGCTCAACTGTATGATCTTCTATAGAAAAAGGGTGTGTGCCTTTCCTAATCTTGTGCAATCAACTGAATGTACCATACCTGGATTCCAAACAAGGCATAGAAACATCTCAATGATGAATAGATTGGGATGCACCTAAGCCAAAATTCAAGAGTCATAGAAAAGGGTCTGAATGGAAGAAGCCTGGAACAATGACATCTATTCAAATAGCTGGCTGCCCAGCCAAACTGAGCAAAGAGTGCCTTAGCAATGAAGAATGACTTGGTGGTAAAGAGAAAAACCTCAAGAAGGACAACCATTAGTGCAACACTCCACCAACTTGGTCTTTATGGCAGAGTGACCAGATGGAAGGCTCTCCTCATGAAAAGACACATGAAAGGCCACTTGGAGTTTGCAAAAAGGCACCTAAATGACTCTCATACTGTACTGTGAGAAACAAGTGTGATAAATTAAGATTGAAATGTTTGGCCTCACTTCTAAGCATAATGTCTGAAGGGAACCAGGCACCTCTCATCTCCTGTGCAATACTGTTTACAATAGTGAAGCATCAAGCTGTGGGGTGTTTCAGCAGCAGGAATTGAAAGTCTAGAGTCAAAGGAGAGCTGAATGGAGCAAGGTACACAGATATCCTTATTGAAAAACTGCTCCAGAGTGAATATGACGTCAGATTTGACCAAGGTTTCACATTCCAACAAACTAAAGACAACACAGGAGTGGCTTACAGACACCTCTGGAAGTGTCCTTAAGTTGCTCAGCCAGAGCCCAGATTTAAACCCAATCAAACATTTCTGGAGAGAACTGAAAATAGCTGAGCACCAAAGGGTCTCCATTAAAGTAGACATAATGAGCATCAGAAGAGAAGAATGGCAGAAAAACACCACATCCAGGTGTGTGAGGCTTGTTACGTCATACTCAAGAAGGCTTCAGACCATAATGGCTGCCAAAGATGCTTTACTTAAGTACTGAGTGAAAAGTCTAAATACACATGTTAATGTGATATTTCAGGTTTTTTTTTTTTAAATAAATCTTCTAATTTGTTTTGCTCTGCAATTCTGGGGTATTCAGTGCTGCTGGATATAAGAAAAACATGACTTGAAAATTAATTTATACAATTTTAGCATTAGGCTGCAACATAACAAAATGTGAAAAAAGTGAAAGAGTCAAGAGTACTTCCTGAAAGCACTGGATTCAAGTGTTTCAAGGTGTAGTATCAGTTAGCCGATGCAAGGAGATTAGGATTGGCAATCCTCACATTAAAGATGAGATCACAAAGGGAATTATCTGGACAAACTGAAATCAGTGCTGGATCAAATGGCAATTACATGTCAGTGTTTTGAAAAGGTTTGTTTCCCCTATCTAGACTGCTGCACAAGATATGGCATTTTCAAAGTTATATACTTGGAAGACTGCTTTTGAAATAATACGTTTTTAGTGACTGAAAATACTGTTTTGTCATGGACAGAAGGCCAAAACGAATAAAAAAGACATGTTTTCAATGTTATTGGGTTAGTGTAGACTGGTCCGAAAAGTGTAATTGTAATTAAATACATAGACACAAATAAAAGATAAAGTTTTATATTCTGTGGCTCAGAGTTGCCCCATATAAATTTGAATCCCATGATAGCCAACTAGTAACTTGAGAGTGTTGCCACACCAACTCAAGTCTCTCTCATGGGACAGCAGAATATGGCTAGAGAGTAAAAAGAGGGGCTTGTGAAAAACCTGGCATGGATACTTGCTTTTTGCAAAGGAGATCATCAAGAGAAGGACAGAGCCTTTACTCCCATCACCAAGCCTAATTTCAGAGGCTGATGTAATGTGTGGATACGAGACTGACTATATTTAGTCAGTACTTTTCAGATTTACACTTGAACTAGAGCCATTGCACTACAAGTGTGTTAGCTTCTACTACCAAGTTCCGACCCACTCATTGCCATCACCTGACAATAACTTGATACGGTTTGATTAATTCCAAGCTAACTACTAGAGCCACATAGCCACCAGATGTTTACAAGTGAGCATCTCCCCAGTCGAAGCTCCAACAGTGGGTCTCAATTTTAACCTCCTGACCAGTGTAGTCCATTTATAGATTATAAGCAAAACTATAAATACATGCTACACCAGGCATCACCATGGATGTATTCAGAAAATTAATTCATTAAAAAAATGTTTTACTAATGGTTTGAAGTACTATTCATAATGAAAGGTGCTATGTAAAACAAATCCTGAAATTGTGATGAATTTTGAAGTGGATGGAATGTGCTTAAAGACCCAGGGACAGAAAACAAGTCCAAGACTGGAAAATGTCTATAGTAAAAATAATGCCAATTTGAGAAAATTGTTGTAATGGCAAAGCTGGAAGATGGCCTTGAGGATACTAGATAATATAATCATAAAATGTGTAGGAGGCTTTATGCTGATAAGCACACTCTGGAAATTCAGTCCAAGAAATCCTTTCATTTTTTTTTTCTGCTTCAGGCTTTCAGCACATGACCCAGTAACCCATTTTCAGGACGTCATGCTCTGAGATACGTAACAGTTAACAGGCCACCCATCATTAGTTACTTAACTGAAACCTCATTGGCCTATTTTCAAAGGGATATAGAAAGAAAAGAAAAAAAACTCTGCTATTCCTTTAAAGCAAGGACCATATTAAGCTTTGTGGAAGGACCTTGAGATTATGAATGCCTTATGATAACTCACTCGGCTGCCTGTAGGTCAAAGGTAGCATAAAAAAGAATGCTTCATTTTAAAGCTACACTATTTAACATAAGGAAATTCTATTTTAAGTTGCTTTTGGCAGAAAAAAATCTACCATTAGAAAATTTCATAAATGTTGTAATAATGTAACATATCCAGGTAATTTGAAATAACAAGATATTTTTGCTTTTCAGCATGAAAGCTCATTTAAAAACACAGCCAATCCAGAAGTCTGCTTATAGCTGCTCATATGCTGAAAGGACTTGCTTTGTTTAATTTGCCTGTGCAGCTGGGGAGACCCAAAAGCCAGCTCTGGTGTATAATATTGATCCCTTCTTCATCTTCTAATTATTTGACGAAAGAAGGGGTGAGTATAAGGAAAAGCGGAACGTCAAATGCTGACAAACAAAATACATTTCACTATGCATATTTATGACTAAGATTTATTTTTATCAATAAACAAGCCTTTTGTTTTTATCCATATATCCATACCTTTTCCACTTTAAGGTTATATGAAGCCAGAGCCTATCAGAATCAGGCACAAAATCTAACCCTAGATGGGATATCAGTCGATCACAAGGCACAATCACACACCTGTGCAATTAACCAGCACTAATGTCTTTGAGATGGGGAGGAAGAACAGAGCACTTGAAGTAAAGCCCATTCGGACACTTGAAGAACATGTAAACCTTACAAGACTGTGGTGGAGTCAGGATTTGAATCAAGATTGTAACTGTGAAGCAGCAGTGCTGTCCTTTTTTATTTACAAGCAGATGATCTATAATTGCATGCATTACCCTTATATCCTCCAATGTGTTAGGAATGCTCTGGTCATCTGTTAGCTTTCCCATGTTACCTCTTTATTAGCAATTTAAAAAGGTGGATGTGTTTTAGAAATAATAATAATGCTGATAATGGCAAAGATCCTCAAACCATCTTAATTTAATTCAGGGTTACAAGGAGCTAGAGGATCTCCCAACAATGAGGGGCTCAAGGCAGGAAACAAATCTGAAATGAGTGAGTCTATCACAGGATTCACTTGCACACAAACAGTCTGTGACCCATTTTATGTTAAAATAGAAAAATGGCAGCTTTGTCCATAAAAGGACTATATGTAGTCAGATTAGGAGATAAAGAGATTAAACAAAGAATAATCAAAATAGAAAAAAACAGTTCAAAATCCTAAGATCAAAATTACCAAGCATCTAACCAAAACAGAAAATAAAAAACAAAGTCAAAAGGAATAAAACACAGGTAAAAAACACTGAACAATACCAGAATGCAGGTACTACTGTGCCACCATCTTTTATAGATGCAAGAAGGTAATGGAATACCCCAAGTCAGGAGACTGGCAACATCTCTAAATAATTGAAAAATTATTAGGTCACACTTGCATAACAAAATGTACAAAATGGTGGAAAAGTGAGAGAAAATCAAAATGCCACTGAGAAATTGACAAATAACAACATAGATCATAATCAAATAAAACAAATCATGACAGATGTTTAGGATCTTGTATTTGGAGATGTGAAATGTAAAGAACCATAAATGGTGGATGTTCTAAAAGGTAATTAATATGACAGTTGCACATGGTTATAGAGTATAAAGAGGGGCTCGTGAACAACCTGTCATGGATACTTGCTTTTTACAATAGATTGACCTCCCATCTAGGCTGAAATTATCAGTGTGAAAAGGATTTATTGAATTGCTAATAAGGAATAACCATAGAGAGAACTTTATTTGTTACTACCCAACACTATATAAATAAACCTATGGCAGACAACTAAGAGTTAAAAGAATTATTTATTAAGATATCTAGTGTTTTGCCTAATTGAAAATAGACACATGGATGTCTCACTTAGACACAGGCTTAAACCAACCATAAACTGATGTCCAAGAGTGACCACAAGGTCAACTTTCGGCAGCCCTGAAGGACAAATAACAACAGATTAACCCACAGAAAGTGGAAGATTATCTAACAAAGAGAAGGCATCACATTCCCTTAAGAGGTTATTGGTGTAGAAAAACAAGACAGGCGATCGACAAGAAGAATCAGATTATCAGAAAGGTCATCCCTTTAACTTTTCCTTGGCAAAATATTTCCTTTCGTCCTGGAGACAGATATTGTGTTTAACTTAAGTGAAAAACAAAGGTTCAAATCTTTTAGGGGAGGGGCATATTTTTTCTGAATGCAAATAAATGTAAGTCATACAGCATGGTATTCATTTTAGGAGATCTTTATCCATCCAAGAAAACACTGTTCTTCCTTTACCAAAACTCAGTAAAGTAATGGAAAGATTGCATTGATGGGAAGTTACATTTGAAGCATAATTGTTCATAAGATGCAAAAACAGTATATACAAATCTCTAAGTGTTTTAATCCAAACATTAAATAATGTGTAGGTTTAACAGGGTAGAAAAGGACAACTATCATGTAAACATGCAACAGATAAAAGAGCTTCTTTGCCTTAAAATGCTTCCTGCCTTGGTTTCATATTATTGTGTGCTAGAGAGTTCAGTGGAAAAAGCACACTTTTATTCAAATTAATTTTGAGTCCCGATATCTTTCAAAATTCTGCTAGTGCATTGGTGACGACTGATATGGAAGATTGTGGGTTTGATACATACAGTGCTATATCATCTGCATATAATGATATTTTCTGCTCAATTCCTTCTTTGGTAATTCCATTTTGAAAGTAAATGGCCAATAGCTCAATGGCGATTGCCAAGAGCAATGGTGATAGGGGGCATCCTTGTCGTGTACCACGTTCTACTTTAAAGCAGTTTGAAATAATGTTATTAATACAAACAGAAGCTTCTGGGCTCGTATAGAGTGCTTTAATCATTGCATATATATTTGGGTCAAACCTAAATTTGTACAATGTGGTGAACAGGTAGTCCCATTCAACCATATCAAATTATTTTTCTGTGTCCAAAGATAATATGATCTCTGGTGTGTTAGGACTTATAGTACTCTCTACATGTGTGCATCATTTTTTTTATGGTCAATAATTTTATCTCTGTGTTGGTAATTTCCGTTTTTACATTGCAAACTTCCTGCTTGTGGATTTGTTGAGCTAAGATCTCATTAGCCTACTCTCCATGTTCTTAGTATTGAAGTTGCAATTTAAAGATGAGCTGTTCCATTTCTTTAGTATAAAGTGCCTCATTTGAAGACCTGGCATATTCTTGATCTATTCTGATCAGCTCTTATTCCTTCTTGGTTTATTTTTGTGGAACACATATGAAATAATCTGTCCACTTATAAAAGCCTTCAGAGGTTCCAGAGCATTCCTGAAGAGACCTCTGAGGATGCATTTGCCTGTAAAAGCTAATAAGTTTGCTCAGAGATATATTTTGTACAGTTCTCATCAGCTAATGATGGGGATTAAGTTGCCAGCTACAAGATGAGTGTGTAGGGCAAGATGAGTGAGTAGAGATAACAATAGCATAATACTTGCAAGATTTGATGGTGGGCAATAAATTATTATCAATAAAGAAATGATCAATTCTTGAGTAACTGTGATGTACTGTTGAGAAGAATGAACATGCTCTTGAGTTTGGATTTAAAAATCTCCATGGGTCTGATGTTATGATTCACTACAAACTGTATGATTATTTTTGCAGTGTTAGATGTTATTGCCACTGTAAATAAAGTCTTATCCATGTTAGGATGTAAAACACAATTAAAGTCTTCAGCCATTATAATTTTAGGACTGTTCACATTAAGAATGGATGCAAATACACTTTGGATGAAATCTCAGTCATCTACATTAGGTGAATAAATATTTATCAAAATTACTTAAGATTAAAATGAATTACCCATGCCCTTCAGATACTATGTCTGATACTGTAAATGGGATTGTTTTGTATATTAAGATTCCCACACCTCTAGTTTTCTTTGTGTAGCTGGGGTGAAAGATTTGGCCAATCCAACCTCTTTGCAACCAAAATTGGTCCTTACGTATTAAGTGAGTCTCATGTAAAAATACTATCCTGGCATTTAGATCTGTTAGGTGAGAAAGTACTTTTTTCCCTTCAGATCGTGATTGAGACCTTTGAAATTCCAGGTCACAAAGTACACTGTTTGGTCAGAGAGACACTGCTTCTGAACCTTTTAGGACATGTTGTAAACTTAAGCAAAAGTAGTACATTGTTTCTTACAATAACTTTAAACTTGATTTCATATTTTTACTAAGTATTGTGGCTACGGACCCTATTATCATGTTGGCACTTATAGTTGTTGGGGTGAAAAGGATAAATAAGAAGTAACTTGCTCACTCCCCACCCAACCTGCCACCATTTTGCCCTCCCAAGCGAGGCTAGATCACACTTCACAAGGTCTTAATGCTCTGACATTCTGAGATAGAGAACATCCAAAACCAAACAAATCCCTGGCAGCAGTGTAGTAAAGGTGAAAAATGGAGATATCTTATGATAGTGTAGTCCAGATACAAAAAATCTTGGGTATGATTTTAACCAGTCCCCTTGGATGAAAAGAAAAGGAAAAAAAAGTCTAATAACACTTGTAAATAACTAGTTGCTTAGTGGTTACCACAATACACATATACATATATATACAGTATATATATATATACAGTATATATATATATATATATATATATATATATATATATGCAGTATATATATAAATAATAATATATATACACACACATACATACAGTATATCCTTAAATTATTTTGGTTGTGTCCGTCTGGGCTCGATATAAACAATGGTTGCCACAACTACTATATTCCTCCACAACAATCCGTGCTCCAGCCAGAGTTTTGGTCTTAGGCTTATCTTCATGTCTTCAGTTTTTCAATGTGACCAATTATCGACAGTGGTATTTGACTGTTTATTCGGTGCATACTTTGTTACTGACTGAAACTGCATTATGATACTACCATTTTACACCTCCTCTTTCCTTCACTTCAAGGTAAGCCTCCTGCCTTTGTTACTGAGCAAAACTGCATTATGACACTACCATTTTACACCTCCTTTTCTCCTTCACTTCAATGTAAACCTCCCGATAAAATGAAAAGGCACATACAGCCTAGCTGTGACCAACAGAAACGGTCTCCCCAGCCTACATTCTCACACCAACACACAGAAGCAGAAACATCTACATCATGCCAGACCAACCAGCACAGGTAAGATGCATTAGAACAACAAAGACAACATATGACAAAGAGCGACATTAACTGAAGATCAGCAGCAGCAAGTCTTTCACCTAGACAGTGAACAAAAAATGAATTACATACACAATCTTTCTGAAAAACAGCCAGACAACAAGAAATATTATGACAGAAAAACAACATGGATTCCATAACACTGAGAACTCAAAACAAAATATTCCCTTTATATTATGGTGTAGCCAATTCCCCATTCATTTAGCATATTGCATGACTATCACCAAATCACAACGACAAATGTTTAATAACGTTGGGGTTTCTTTGCCAGGCACTGTTTTTACCCATGGTCAGTTGTACACTACATTTTCCAGAATTACATTGAAACCCGGGTTAAAGGTACAGGTACTTGTGGGTTACATACGGGAATATTTTCATTACAATAACGTTTATGAAACAAATTGCGTTTTTTCGATAATTATCATAGACGTTAGTATACTGCATTACCTGACAGCCACACTTCACACATACTGATTTTCATGTGCCCTGCCTTTCCCTTCTTATCCAATATGTTCTGTTAACCTATTCATGTTACACTTTGTATTGTAAATATTCATGCTGCTGTAAGTGACTATAATAACATCCCATACTAATCATGTGAATATTCTAATATTGAGTCCTCTCACAAATCACTATATGTCCACAATAATCTCCTTTCTTACTGTAACGTGTGATGTTCTTCTCTCCCTCATCATCATTTCATGAATGCTTTTATTCTTGCAAAATTTCCGCAAGCACAATTTGCTAGTATATATTTAAAAGAAGAAATTTCAATATTGCGATTTAAAAGAAAAAACTTGCCTGAAAAGGAAATAGAATGTATAGTTACAGCAAATATAGCATTACAAATAGACCAAGTTGCAAGAAGAACCTTCTTTGCATTACCAGGGCATGATATGACTCATGCTCATAATTTAAATAATATAGGGATCAGTCTTTTTAGCTCTTTTTCTGCTTCTTTAGGAGAATTGAAGATGAAGAATTGGTTATCAAAAGTCACTTTCAATTTAGAAGGAAACAAGAGGCTCTATCTGATTTTGGCTTTGCTTAAGTATTGTTTAATGCTGTAGAATGCGACTCATTTAGCAGCTGTTGAAGGGAAGAAATCTAGGAAAATATGAATGTGGTTATTTTCAGATATGATCTCCTATTTGTGTCTGAGAATCAGCATCACATTTTCTTTAACCTGTGGTTTATTGAGACGGACAATACGGCTTCTCGGTTTTGAGGCATTCCGTGAGGTAAGCTACTGATATCTCAGTGACCAATGTAAAGTGCTCTCCAATTATTTTACAGAAAAGTTAAGCTGTGAATTTCACTACGATTGGACTTTCACAGTTTTCAGAGAGACCTTTGATTCTGATGTTGTTCCATCTATACCTGTCTTCCAACGCAGCTAGTTTATCACCGAGCACTTTGCATTCAGATTCTACAGTAGTTGCTTTTTTGTCAGTGGTGGATGTCAATTGTTCAACTGCACTAAGTACACTAATTTTATTCTCAAATGTTCTCATATTTTCCTGTATTTTTTCATCAATTCTTACTTTAATTACTTTAAAGGTTTCAGCAAAGTAATTACATAAATATCCCTCCCAGTTTTTTAAATCCTGAAACAAATCGCACATTTTTCTTGTGCATATCTTTCTTTATGTTACTCTTTATATCATTTATATTCCCCTCGAGTGCGGTAATCTTTACCTTCAGCTCAGACAGTTTGTTTACACTTTCTCCACACTCCAATGGCGTAGTTACGAGTCTGGTTGGAGCTGATGCTGTTGACTCACTCAGGGTGTTGGTAGCAGTTGACAGCGGGGATAGAGAGGCCATGCTCCTTTCTGATAATCCACCCAAGATTGGTTAAATTCTCACTGCCCGTCTCACTCTCAGTTTTGTTCCCACTTTCGCTCTCAGCTGGAGTCGATACTGCAATGTGATGGCCCAGTAGATCATTTCCTTTGCCTGTCCTTTCTATGTCAGTCTTTGGCAGGCCGTATCGTGAACATTGAACTTGAGCCCGGTTTAGACATTAATGAAGCCTTATCTGCTTTTTCCGTCTCTTTCTGAATCCTTGATCGGCTGCTCATGCTTACTTGTAATTAAATTCTCATGGGTTGACTAAATACAGGATATCTTGGAATGATACTAAAAAAAATTTAAGTAATACCTTTACCATTGGAGCTCAGTTCTAGATGTCCATCTCTCAGAACAGACGAGGCCAACTCTGGAACCTTGCATTTCAAGACGAGCTAACATATTGTATTGAATGTCTGCCTACAAATGTATTCAAAATGGTCTATTGTTTATAAATTGTGATGTAAACATACTGCAGTCTACCCGCAACCCTGCCTTGGACAAGTGGGTTAGGAAAATTGATGGTTGGATGAACATAAGGCAGTGTATCTATGTAATTATATTCTTGTCTTTCAAATTTAATGTAGAAAATAACTATGTTTCAGGGTCATTGTACTAATTTATTCTAACGTCTCTCTTTATTTTGGTGCTTGGCATGGTCATGGCATTGTGAATTTGCCAAACTGATTTTTTCAGAGGTGATGTCATGTTGTCTGAACAGTTTTGTGGGTGCTAACATTTTGGAGGTTTGACATTCATTGCTATTTCAAACTGTCCAATGAGGTTCTCTACTTGTCCTCTTCACATAGGCTTCACAGAGCACTCCTTTAAAGTTATCTGGACATGTGTGTGTTCAGAGTGAAAGCCTGAGGTCATTGAAAACAAAGGCCACCAATAATATATATCTGTCCTGTCATCTCTGGGATGCTGGAAACTGGAGAAATCTTTCTGAGATTAAAGTTTTCAATTAATACAAGGCAATAAAATTTAAAGATGTTATAAAAGTGATCTAATAGGGAGACTATGAATAAGAGAGATAATGAAGTTACTTATTTTTCTGAGAGAGAAAGAGAGAAAGACACAAATATAAACAGAGACTGGGAATGAGAACATGATACAACATCAGAAATAACACTGTTTTTGTTTGTCTCTTGTTTATTCATATACATATATATATGAATATACATACAAAGTATATACTGATAAGCCGAAACAAGCCACACTCCCATATGAATCGAAAGACGTTGACTGTCTCACAACAAAGGCACATGTCAAGGTAAGAGATATATTAGATGGTAAGCTGAAATTAGAAAGTCAAAGTCAATATGCGGATTGCAGAAGATATGGGCAGGTAGAAAGACATGAGTGACTTTGATGAGAGCATAATCATTATGGCACACAAGTGGCTCAGAGCATTTCCAACACAGGAGTTGTGGTGTCCTCATTCCCAGCACTGATAAGTACCTCCCAACAGGGGGTTGGGAGGACAAGACTCATCAGTGTGAGAGGACAATGAAAGCTATCCTGTCTGGCCTGATCCAAAAGAAATGCTATTTAGCCATAAACCAATGATAATTTAATGATAGCTACTGCAATATACTGTGTCATGGAACACAATGCATCGAACCCTGCTGTGTATGGGACTGCATATATTCAGACCAGTCACGGTACCTATGCTAACCTCTGTTTACTGTCAAAAGTGCCTACAATTGCCACACAAGCATCAGAACCGGACCTTGGATTTATCAAAATTCCTGTTGCATAACAAGGACAGACAGGTATGCGTGAGTTGATTACATGGGGAAGATATTTCACCAGGATTCAGTGTGATAAGAAGACAAGCCAGTGGATGTGGTGTGATGCTTTGGGTAGTGATCAGGGTCTGGATATTCATGTGGATGTTAATTTGACACATACCACCTATCTACATGTAGACATCATTGTAGACCAAGAACAACCCTTAATGGCAACAGCATTCCCCAATAGAACTGGCATCTTTCAGCAGGATAATTTACCCTGCCATACTGCACAACTTTTTTGGAATAGTTTGAGGAACATGATGAAGAGCTCAATATGTTGCTCTGGTCCACATATTTGCTAGAAATGAATCGAGTCAAGCATCTGCAAGATGTTTTAGAGCAACAAAGTATGATCTGCAGCAGTAGCAACACTTTGCAACTTCTAGGAGTTAGAAGTCCATATGACAATGTCCTGGTGTCAGATGCCACAAGAAACCTTCAGAGGTCTTGTAGAGTCCATGCCTCAGTGTGTTAGAGTTGATATTAGTCATATTGGGTAGGTGCTCTTGATGTATTGGTTCATCAGTATACAGCACTTCTGTAATCCTTGCAATTCTAAATGCAGTAACCTGCCGCTCTTTATATCTTCAAATGAGCATAAAGCTTCACGTATAGTACATGAGTGCATGAAATAAATTCACAAATAAACACAGTAAATAAAAAGGCCTTACCAGAACATAGTAATCTGCTGATATGGATTAAGCAAGACTCAGAATACTATGTCTAACGATTATAACAGTTTATTACAGTTTGAACAGCCAATGTGAAAGTGCTTATACTCTGATGAATATACAGTAGATAAGGCTACATTTACAGTAGCAAATATGGATGTTAAAAAACAGCTATCTGTAGATGTGAAATTTCAATTAAAGCAGCCCAGGAAAGTGCTCTGTACATTTGAAAATTAACTACCTGCGGCACCTAGGCATGTTACTCATTACACAAAAAGTTTACAGAAATTTATACAGTCAAAAAGTGATAATGAAAGTGTTCAGATGAGCAGAAAAGAAATTATGCTGTTTATTAATTAGGGAATGGATTATTCTCAATGTTAGGTACAACCAGCCAAACAAATTATTGAAATTAAAATTATGCCACATATTATTGCACATGCAATGCAACTTAAAGAATCACAAGTGTTTGCAGTCCAGCAGTAGGATGGACAAGAGTCAAGTAGGCCATACATGCCAGCATGAACATCTCAAACAGTAAACCCTCTGAGGACAATGTCAGGAATGGCTTAGATCAATAAAGGGCCACCAATCAGACACATCCAGTCAACTGCACTCTTCTTATCAGAGTTCAGTCCTTTGATGGAATGAGCTCATGAAAGCTAATGCTTCTTTTTCCAAGAAATAAGCAGTGAGCGATCATGTGCCACATTGGTAATGACTTATGCCAACCTCTGTTAAGTATAATTTTTACACTTTGGTCAATTAGCTTCTTTATAGGTTCTGACTAATCTCAGAGTGGATGTTAGACCAGCTTGTTGAGAGATAGGTGTATCTATTATTGTGGCAACCCATGGAATAAGTGTATTGTTAAAAAAAAAGTCTCATATTTATATTAGCATTACTTATTTATTTGAAATTCTTTGAAAACACATATAAAGTTATAATGGTGATGATGTTGAAGATGATGATGATGATAGTGACTTTCCATTCACATCCACCATCTTCTGTAAATGCAACCAGGGCAGTGTCACCAAATTTTAGGACAATATTTTGGCCCCACTGCATTTACATATGACACTGCACTTTAATAATACACAGCAGTTACATTTACTTATCTGGCTGATGCCTTTATCCAAGGTAACTTACAACATTTATGATGCAATTGGATCCATTTCTTTTGGTTTTCCAATTGGAGGACAGGCAGGTCTCGTGACTCTGTTAGGGTCATACATCGTCAGTAGCAGGATTTGAACCCACAGCCTCAGGTATGAAGTCCAAAGCCTTAAGCACTACACACAGCAGCCTATGATAATTAAGCTCAGCAGTTTTTCAACCCACTGACGACCTGCTTGTTTCTTTAACAACAGCCTCCCAATTCTTGCACTTGATCTTCTCTGTTTTTTGTACATACCAGAAATCATGGATAGATAAATTAAGAGACAGTGTTATTTTATGGAAATACTAGGGGGTTCACCCCCTGCTCGCTTCGCCCGCCCAGCCCCCCGGCCTGCACTACGCACCAGTCACTTCACGTATCTGGCTTTCGCGCTGTGAAGAGGGGTGCTGACCGCACCCCAAACAGACGCAGTCACTCCTCTGAAACCCCCTCTTAAATGGTGATACAATAGGAAACAAATAGTTTTTTTTACCTCCTCTTTACTTGATCAGTTTCTGACTTGCGGTTCCTGCCGTGCTGTGTGCTTTGTACATTTAAAAGCCTGTACAGCAGCTGTCCTACTCTTTGGCTTTTATTTCAAGCCCCAGGCATGGTTAAATCTCTTAGCACAAAGTCTTGTCTCGTGGGACATGAGTTCTTGATATTTTTTAGTTTATTATTTAAAAACGGAATAAGAATCTGAAAATCTAACAACATCACATTAAAGTTCGATAAACTCTGAAAAGAATGATACCAAACATATACAGTATATATAGGTTTTAAACTAAGCCTGATTTAAAGCGTGACAAAAAAGTGACATAAAAACGTCACATAAAATCATTAAAATCATTGCACATAATCATTGCACTTTTAGGCATAGGGTTTTATATATATATATATATATATATATATATATATATATATATATATATATATA
>JANRMT010062790.1:16320986-16373732 GCA_026402145.1 Polypterus bichir lapradei | reverse complement strand
ATTATTATTATTATTATTATTATTATTATTATTATTATTATTATTATTATCCATCCATCCATTATCCAACCCACTATATCTTAACTACAAGGTCACGGGGTCTGCTGGAGCCAATCCCAGCCAACACAGGGTGCAAGGCAGGAAACAAACCCCGGGCAGAGCGCCAGCCCACCACATATTATTATTATTATTATTATTATTATTATTATTAATATTATTATTATTTGTATGATTCATTTATCCTAGGAGACTTACTTACAACATTTAGTTCTTCCAATTGGATCTTAGGTAGGCTCATGGTCACACTGTGCCAGTAGTGAGATTTGGAGGGTTTATAGTCTTTAATCACTGTGCCTCACTGCCACATGCTACTTTTTCACACTGAACAAAACTAGGAATAAAGCCCAACTAAATATCAGGAGATAATCAATGAACATCACCACCAGGGGCCTCATGCATAACTCCGTGCGTAAAATTCACACTATAACATGACATAAGCACAAAACTGAAATGTGCTTACGCACAGAAAAATCCAGATGCAGGAATCTGTGTATACTCCAACTTCCCTGTTCTTCTGCTCCATAAATCCTGGTCAGCGTGAAAAGTAACGCACGTGCACGCCCCTTCTGTCCCGCCCCAACTCCTCCCAGAATTATGCCTCTTTGAATATGCAAATCAATATAAATAGCCCTTAAGCTCATCGTTCTGTGAAAAGACAATGGGAAAAACACGGGGGAAAATATAAGAATTTCAGCGAATACCAAGTGGAGGCAAAGGAAAAACATACTATTTGTTGATTTAAACAGTGGTATAAACAACAAAAGCTCAAGTTCACAAAGTCACACAGTGCCCTAAATAAAAAAGAAGTCACATATCAAAGTCACCGTGAAAAGGCGAGTTGTAGCCCACCGTCTGAGCTTATTAGGGTACAGACAAAAAAAAATAGGCACACAGTGGGAAAAAAGCACGAAATGTCAACTTTAATCTCGAAATTTCCACTTTAATCACGTAGTTTATTTTGTCATTAAAGTAGAACATCATAAACTTCATCTTAAAATCATTTAATTTAGTAGTTTCTCAAATCCCATCGTAACTAGAGTAGCATGTTAAATGCTTTGTTTTGTATTTGATCTTCAATGTGCTCTATGTGTGTGAATTACTACGTGCTTCCGTTCTTTCTCTTTCTCCGACAGGACACAGAATCCATTACATTCGTGATATTACAGCTCTCTGAATAATTAAAATACTGAGATGTATATGTGATATTATTTTCATGATGATTGGAATAAAAGCATGTTATTAAACATGGGAACACAATGGCGCAGTGACTGTTCATATCTCACGCAAGATACTTGCTGCGCCATGCACGACCTTCGATGAAATACTTTATTGTAGCAGTACTGTCTCTTTCAAACATACTAACCTGCAATTCCTGTCCTTACTTTTCTTTCCCCAAATACCCAATCGCCACACAATCAGCTCTGTAATAAACGTTAAGCAATCTGTAAGCTTACAATGACGATTCTTCAAAACATTTAAGGAACATTGAAATATCTTCATAGTACGTGTTTAATTATTCTATCCATCTATCCTTCCAGTGTCGCGCCAGCCTCAGCAAATATACAGCGCGAGGCAGGAACAATACGTGAACTTGCTAGCACTGTAGCACCGTGTCCACACATGTTTAATTATTAACAATACAGATTATTTAAATGAAGTTAAAGTTTTATCTGTATAATATAATCAACATACTTTGCTGCATTTCATCTTAAAAATGATATCGTCATCATATGTAAATACGCGCTTTATAAAGTGCCGCAGGTTGTGCAATATTATAACTGTAGTGCAAGTTTACAGTGGGGTAATTGTACTTATAAGTACAAACAGTTCTACAAGAAGCAATTGATTGAGTGCGTTTATAGTTCTTGGGATGAAACTGTTTCTGAACAGGTCCATACGGGAAAGGCTTTGAAACGTTTTGCCGTGGCTTTGGCAGCGTGTGCTTGATGCTGTATACCGATAATTCTCTTTCTGATCAGCTGCTGCTGTGATTCCCCACTCAGATACAGTGATATAAATACTCCGAGTGGTGCAGTGAGAGTAATATGGAAAAAGATGATCTGCTGTGGCAACGATTAAAGGGAACAGCTGAAAGAAGAAAAAGAAGAAGATGGTGCAGTGAGAGTAACAATGCTAAAGCAGTTGTGGTATATGGAATACTATGGCTATTCGCTGGGCCATTATATTGTTACAGGTAATCTACAATCAGATGCATTACAATATTAAACAATATGCAGTTAGTTTCAGTGTATTTATAAAGCCGCGTCAGAAGTGTGGTTCTAAGAAATAAAGGGTAACTACACAGGAACAGTAGCACTGCTTTGACGCTGGGTGCCGCCAGTCTCCAAAACCGAGCGGAGAACTTGCGTACGACAAGGTATGAGGTACCATGGAAAAGTGCGTGGCTTTACGCCAAGTGTAGGTTTTATACATCGCGATTTGAACGTGGAAACGTTCTTACGCAACATTTCTGTGCATACGCACTGTTTATACAAGACTGGATTCTGGTATCTCAGTTCTTAGTAAGATTTAACAAGATTTATTTAGAATCATATTCTTGGATTGTTCTTTGTTTACCCCACGCTCTTATGCCATTGAATATTAGAAGAAATTGATGAAAACAGGCCATTTAGCCCTACAAGGCTAAACATTACTATCCACGCAATTTATTTTTCCCTCGAGACCTATTCTCTACCACTCTAATTGGTATTTTATCCCACACGTTTGTAATTCTCTGTGTGAAGAAAAACTTTCAAATATTTGTGTAAAATGTATCTTTATCAAGTTTCAAACTGCATCCCTATGTTCTTGTTGGACTCATTTTAAAGTAACAGCCTGCATTCACTGCATTAATATCTTTCAGAATTTTGGTGAGAAGTCAAGCAAAATGACAAGTTTTATTATCTAACTAAAAAGATTATAATATTTAAGCGTTTGAAGCAACTCAGACCCCTTCTTCAGGCAAGATGTAATACAGAAAGTGGAATTCCCTGTGTTTATATGGACAATAAGACAGATATAGCATTGGAAAACCTTTAAGTGAGACATCTTAGACGTAAAAAATTAACAGACCTCTCTAGGCTAAGATTCATTTAGCAAGAGAGGAGAACAATGTATAGTCAAGATCTTTTGATAAGATAACTGTCCAAAAAAGTCTTTTGAAGTTTCTGATGAGTTTTTCAATAAAATGTGGATCTGTAGTCAGGTTGTCTGGGACAGACTGAAAGATGCAAACAATCCTCATATCTGTCGTACCTGTGTTGTTCCTCTAATATATTAATTTCTAATCCTGTCTACCCTCGTTACACTAAGCGTAAATCATAGCATCTTCAACTCCGCCATTCCAGCTCTGCTTCCTGTATTTTTGTCAGTGCCACTGTCTCCAAACTATATAACAAAGGTGGCCTCACTTTTGTTTTACAGACCTTCCATTTCACTCTTGCAGTCACTCTTCTCCACCAAGTCCACCCTATCTGCACTCTCTTCTTCACCTCTCTGCTGCACTCTCCATTTCTTTGGAATGTTGAATCCAAGTATTTAAATGTGTCTGCCTTCACTACCTCTGCGCATTGCAGTCACACTTGTTCTATCACCTTTCCTTTCATTTATGCACATCTGCTCTGACTCTCATTCCCCTTCTCTGCATTGCGTACATCCACCTCTCCAGGTTCACCTCATCCTGCTGTCTACTCTCACTACAGATCATCCGGAAACATCATAGTCCATGGAGACTCTATATGACCTCATCTGTCAATTTGTCCATCACCACACTAAACAGGAAAGGGCTCAGAGCTGATCCTTGATGTAAGCCCACTCTAACCTTGAACAAGGCTGTCATTCCAACTGTACATTTCACAGTGGTCATATTGTCCTCATACATATCCTGTACCACCCTTACTTACTTCTTTGCTAATCCGAACTTCCTCATACAGTACCATAATTCCTCTCTTGGGACCCTGTCATATGCTTTTTCTAAGTCCACAAACACACAATGCAATTCCATCTGACCTTCTCTGCACTTTTCCATCGACACTTTTAAAGTAAACATTGCATCTGTCATGAAACCATATTGCTTCTCACAGATTACTACCTCTCCTCTTAGTCTAGAATCCATCAATTTTTCCTATATCTTTTTGGTGTGGCTGATCAACTTTCTGTTCCTGTACCACTGTAATTACTGCAGCCCTGTACATCTCACTTATTCTTGAAAATTGGTACTAGTATACTTCTCCACGCCTCAGACGTCTTTTCACTTTTCAAGATTTTTTTTAAAACATTCTAGTTAGAAACTCTATTGCCTTCTCACCTAAAGATCTCCATGCCTCCACTGGTATATCATCCAGGCCAATTGCTTATCCAATTTTCATCTTCTTCTTAGCCTCCCTCACTTCAGCCTTGCTGATCCTTGGTACATCATGATTTACTGTCTCCACTTCATCCAACCGACACTCTCTTATTTTAAATATGCATAAGTCCTTCAAAATACTCCTTCCGCCTTTTTAACAAGCTCACCCTGCTTGCCAGCAAATTTCCATTTGCATCCTTTATCACCCTGACCTGCAGCACATAGTTCCCCACTCGACCCCTCTCTTTTGCCTATCGGTTCAAGTGCTTTTCTCTTTTCTTTGTGTCCAGCCTCTCATATTGCTTGGCATATACCTTTTACCGTTGCTTTCACCACCACTGTTTTCACCTTTCACCACATCTCTTTGTACATCTGTCCGCCTTCGTCATCTCTCTGGTTATTCCAATTCTTAATCACTAACCTCTTCCTCTTTATTCTTTTCTGTACTTCCTCATTTCATCACCAACTCTCTTTGTCTTCTTTCCTCTGTCCAGATGTCATGCCAAGCATCTTCCTAGCTCTCTCCCTTACCTCTTCAGCTCTGGTATTCCAAGCATCTGTCATGTTATTACCACCACCCAGAGCCTGTCTCACTTCCTCTCTGAATTTCATACAATAGTCTTCCTCCTCCTGATCTTTGGTTCCATTCTTAGTCTCTTCCTCTTTTTCACCTCAAAATGCATCCTGCATACCACCAATTGATGCTGTCTAGCTACACTATCCCCTGACACCACTTTATAATCTCTAACCTCTTTCACATTTCATCTCCTACATAAGACATAGTCCGCTTGTGTGCAACTTTCTCCACTCTTATATGTCACTCTGTTCTTCCTTCTTTTTAAAACATGCATTCACCACCACCATTTACATACTTTTTTCAAAGCCAACTACCATCTGCTCTTCAACATTTCTCTCCTTAAAGACAGAGAGCATCTCCATTAATAGGAAAGAAAGGGAGAGCGTACAATCTACCGTTATCCAATGGGGTTCTCCCAGCAGAACCTGATGTGGCCCACATGCTAAAAGACTGGTATTTCTTCCATTTGTTGTTACTTTATTTTGTTCCCAGTGTGGGTTTTGTAGTGAATTGTGAGCAGAACTATCTTTCCACAGTGCATTTCTCAACATTGAACCTTCTTCATTCATGGAACTAACATCTCCTGCTGGATGCAGGCACACAAGGTTTTTACAAGCTCACAATCCCACCGGGGAGATATTGAAATGCTGACTCTGGTCACATTATAGGGAAATCATTTGGCTGGCGAAGGAGTCTCTGAGGATCTCCCAGGAAGAGCACACAAGTGTTGCTAGAGATAGTGTGGTCCATCCTCAACAACTCTCTGTCTTACTTCTGCAACCCTCACTTGGAACAGAGGGTATAGAGTAACAAATAAGTGAAAAAAATTGATTACAGATTACACCACTAAACCAAACTAAAACACTTTACACAGTGTCCAGCCTCCCTTTAGTCAGGGTATCCATTATTCCAGGCATCTGCTCATGAGTATTAAATGTCATCATATTTTAGTACCATACATGTCCTGTAAACCTAGACCATTGTGGCTGTGAATACACTAAAAGCACAGAATAAAGATGTGAATTGCATCCTAACTGCAGGTTTCTTATGAAATTCTCAGAACTCGCTGGAAGTCCTATCAAGAGGCTGTGAGAGCAGCAAAATCAAATTTTTTATCTTGTCTAATTGCAAATGCTGCCTCGAGACCTAGGGTGCTGTTTAGCACCATAAACGCTCTCTTAAACCTACCTGTCAACGGCTTCCCTGGGAGTACGCCTGAGACCTGTGAGCTTTTTCTCAACTATTTTAAAAATAAAATCCAAGTCATTCATTCCAGAATTACAGTTCCAGGTGTTGATCACTGTGGGAAGACACCAGCCCCTCTAAGGCCAGTGCACAGCCAGTTTACTTCAAATTCAACCTATTTCTTCTTCTCAACTAGCTGATATAATCCTGTATATAAAACGTTCTAAATATTCACTAGTTATCTTACCCTCAAGACTATTTAACAATACTTTCAAAGCTTTTAGTCCAATTGTTTTGGCTATTATTAACAACTGTCTAAAATCTGGTATAATGCCAGACAACGTTAAACATACAATTGTTCAGCCTTTGCTGAAGAAGCCCACACTTGATCAAACGACTCTTTCAAACGATAGGTCTATTTCTAAGCTTCCATTTCTGTCCAAAATTATGGAGAAAGTGGTTTCTTTGCAGTTACTTTCATATCTGGAAGATAACAATATATGTGATGTGTTTCAGTCAGGTTTTAAAAAACTTCATAGTACTGAATCGGCTTTGCTGAAGGTGACGAATGATATTCTATTAACTTTGGACTTGGGCTCTTCTGCAATCTTAGTCTTATTGGATATTAATGCGGTATTTGACACAGTGGACCATGGGGCTCTGTTAAAATGGCTTGAGGATGAAGTAGGCATTCAAGGCTGTGCATTGAAAGGGTTTGAGTCCGAACTTAAAGGCAGATCTATGTCTGTTAACATAGATGGGAACTTCTCTCAGCCAGCTCATCTCACGCAAGGCATCCCACAAGATTCTATCCTGGCTCCCTTTCTATTTTCCCTTTATCTGCTCCCCTTGAGGGCTAACTTTTACAAACATGATGTCATGTATCATTGTTATGCTGATGATAAGCAGCTGTACCTCAAAGTTAGTCCTGACATCATTTCATCTGTAAAAAAGCTGTTGAAATGCTTTGAGGATATTAAATATTGGATAGCAAAAATTTCTTACAAATAAACGAAAATAAAACAGAAATCATTATTTCTGGTCCTACCAGATCTGCAGTTGAAATCAGCACTCAGTTAGGCTCCTTGGCAGCAATGATTCATAATGATGTCAGAAACCTAGGTATCATCTTCGAGTCGTCACTACGTTTTGAAAAACAAATCTCCATGGTTGTAAAATCTAGTTTTTACCAACTGGGGCAAATTTCTAAATTAAAATCCTTTCTCTCACAGAAGGACTTGGAAACAGTCATTCATGCCTATATTACATCTTGGCTAGATTATTGTAATTCCATATATGTGAGACTGCCAACATCTGCTCTGTCGCTCCTTCAGCAGGTTCAAAACGCTGGAGATAGATTCTTAATTGGGCCAAGAAAAAGGATCTCCCCCATTTTGGCCTCTCTCCACTGGCTATCGGTGAGGTGTTGCATTGATTTTAAGATATTTTTGTTTGTTTTTAAAGCCTTGCATGGTCTCACTCCAAAATACATCTGTGACCTCCTTCACCCCTAGGTGGCACAGACAGCATTGAGGTCACCTGGACAACTACTCCTTGTAGTCCCAAGATCTCACCTGAAGTTGAGGGGAGACAGAGCTTTCTCAGTTATTATTGCTCCTAGGCTTTGGAATGACTTGCCTTTCCACATCAGGTCTTCATCCTCTATCAAGGTTTTTAAAAGTCGTTTTAAGACCTACTTGTTTCCTTTTGCCTTTAGCTATGTATAAGGGGATTGTGGTGGATGTTATAATTGGTTATTTTATTAATTTGCTTCTGCTTGATTGTTTGCATTGTGTTTATTTTAATGCTTCTTTGTATAGCACTTTGGCACAACCTCTGTTGTTTTAAATGTGCTTTTATAAATAAATAATCTAATCTAACTTATGCTGTTACTTCAGTTACATGGTAAACATTTTGTTACAGTAGTAGCTACAGAACAATTATTAATTATGGATACCAGCACTAAGTGGGCCAGCACAGTTGTGTAGTGGTGATCACAGCTGACTCAAAGCTCTTGCAAACTGTGGTCAATTCAGCTCAGTGATTGATTGTGAGTTTGTGTATTTTCCCAATCCCAAAGATTGTAGGATAGTTAAACTGGCTCCTCTAAACTGGCCCAGCGTGTGTGCGTGCATGCATGATACAATATCCCATTCAGTTTTGCTAATTGTCTTGTTTCTTGATGCTGTTAAGGTTAGACATGGCTTCCCTTTAAATTAAAATGGGTTAAGAAAATGAATGGATTAACCAAAGTGGCACAGCACAGTGGCCAAGTGTTGCCTCTTCACTACACCAAGGAGCAGGTTTGATTTCCACCTCGGTCAGTGATGGTTTAAAATTTATGCTTTCTTCCTTTATCTATGACAGTTTCTCTTTGCAGAACTCTGATGTACTTTCATTTGTTAAGCTAATGGGATCCCTTAACTGTGCCCATAATATTGGTTGTGTCCCATCCAAGACCTGTTGCAGCTAGCATCCATTGCAGGAATTTTAACAAAATGCCTTGCTTGCCTTTAAGAGGCACATAGTAATTTAAAGAGATTCTGACTCTATCCAGTTGAAGAACATAAAATGATTCAGTAAGCTTGGATGAAGAATTAAGTGCTTACTGTACTGAAGCTGAAGCAAAGGCTAAAGCATGCCTAAAAGGTGCCAGAAGAACTCTTGAGATAAAGTTAAGGGAAAGAGGTTAAAACACAAGTTGAATGGCTTCAAATATCTCATAAGGCATGAGAGTCTGGAATTTGTTAGGAAAAATAAGGATTCATTTGGACAGAAGGAACATTTGCTGTATTCACACAGATGGTGACCAGGGTGGTGCACAGCACTCTGGAGATGTGAAGCAGCAGAGTCACAGTGATTTCTTTGCTCCTGTCCTGAAGAAATAAAATCATAATTTTGGAACTGTATAACCTTAACTTTAGAAAGATCAGATAGTTTACAGCCTAACAAAAAATGGAGCTGCAGACAGCAGGAGTAACCAGGATCAAAGCTTTCAGGCAGAGCTGTCCATTACCTGAGTAATTAGCCAATCATCTGTGTGTAATCTCATAAGGTCCGGAATTCCATGCAGCTTTTGGACATGAAGAACGACCCATTCATAGAACTTGAGAGAAAAGGAGAGATGTCAGAGAAACTTCAGTTTCATCACAGGGACTTCATTTATCTGGATGTCAAAGACACCATCCATACATCAGTATGACTGCTGAAATGAAACAAGCCACCCGGGGAGACATCCTGTTTTGTTGACTGATATTTACTTTACTGCTGATCTACAGTAAGCTTTCTAACTTTAAAGAAAGGTTGTATTTTTATTTTGGACTATATATCTAGACTATGCTATCCAATTGTATTTTCTATTATATTTTTTCTGCTGCCATTACACTGTTCTCAATAAATACTACTTTGATGTTACATGTCTGGAGTATCTTTAGTAACTGAGAAAAATAAAGTAGATTCAGGGCACCTGGTGTGGGGAGATTGCTACTTACATTCTGACAGGGTTAGCAAGATGTCGAAGAGATTCCCAAAAGAGAGCAGCACATAGTATGTAATGCATTGATGGCTGGTAAGTGGCATTAACCAAAATGTTTCAGCATACACGTGTCTAGGGAACACCAATGTGTTGCTGATGCTGAAGCTAGTGAGTCCCTATGTAGAGCACAGAGGAGTGATATTCTGTGCAGGCATCACTTAAAATTAGCACTTATAATGGTTAGGATCTGGGTATGTTTGTAATAAACTTAGGGTGCTAAAGAAGACCAATCCAAAAATAAAACTTGGTGCATTTGACTCAACCCATGATAATACAGCCACCATTATGCCCTATAAAGAACCATACCATACAATAACATACCATATAATTCATAGACCGGCTTAATCTAAATCAGGATTGCAGGGGACTTGAGATTAATCCATTTACATCAAACATAAGATAGGATCTTTGAGCCCATTTTGCACAAACCCACATTCACATTCATACTCCTACAGGGTCAGTTTACAGTTGCCAATAAACCTGCTCTGCACATCTTTGGGGTGTAGCAGAAAAACCAAAGGGCTCATCTAGAAAATAAAGGTTAACAATTAGAAAAATGCTTTCACCCATCCATCCATTTACTGTATTTTCTAACCTGCTTTATACAGTTCATAGTTATGGGGATCAGGGCCTATGCTGAATGGGATACCAGGGCACGTGTGTGCATAACCACACTCACTCACACAGATGGAGTGAGCAATTTAATCTAACATACTTATATTTGGGATGTCATGAATCATGTCTTTTTCTAACATGCTTAATCTAGACCAGGGTTGGGGGAGTGCAGAGGACTATCCCAGCTAGTACAGTATAGGGTGCAAGGCAGGAACAAACCCTGAACAGTGAGAGATGTGAGAAACAAAACAAAAACAAAACAGACAAACATCCAGAAGACATAGGGAGAACATGCAAATTTCACACAGACAGCAACCAGTCAGAGATTTAGAGCTAGTCCTCAGAAGCTGTGAGGAAGCAGCACTAAGCACTGCACCACCTTAAAATACAAAAACACTATTAAGAACTTGTCTGTCCCCTCAAAAAAACTACATTTAAACTGTCAACATCTCTGCAAAAATAGAAGTTAGTCAGGCGGGGGGGGGGCTACTTACATGTTTGAGAAGTTTAGGAGTCATGAAAATCTGCAGCCGCACTGCTAGTCCAGCATTAAATTTGCTCATCCCTGCTTTAAATGTAATTTTATTTTGACAATTTACCATTTAGTACAACATTTATTGGTAAAGGCTCACTAATGTTACATCTTTTCCATAAATTCAATTTTCACAGATAATGTTTTTCTCTGTGGTCAGGCTAAAGCATTGATGAAATATATTTGTCTTGTCTAATTTTCTGTAACCTTTATGCAAAAACAAGTGGTTATTTAAAGGATTTAGTCACTTTATACAATCATTTTCATGAGGATGAGTCAGTATTTTTTGTAAATTTTCACTGGAGTCATACTATAAAAGCCTTGAATAGCAAGTCTATTTATATTAAAAAGAGAAAAACAGGATGAAATCAGAGAAATAACGTAATTACAAAGGAAATGAATAATTTAAAATCTTTTGATTTGTCGTGCAACTTAAAATAATACAAAAGACGTGAGAAAGATTAGAATATCTTATTTATGCATGGCCTCCTTAATGGCCATGCATAATATTCAAGACAAAGACCTGGATTACTCCCTTACTATTCTTAGGCCTTTCTCCTGGAGGTGCCATGAATCCTTTTTATTTAAAGTCACAATTAAAACATTTGAACAAAGCACACATGTTGCATATTGGTCAGATATACCAATAAGAATAACACTGCACTCTACACACGTGACATACCACTGCAACTGTTACAACAACTGCTAATACATATAGTAACTCCAGATCTCCACTACTTCACAACTATCTGACACAGTCTGGCTCGTCAGCAATATTTATCCATACATTTTCTTAGTTTCAATAAAGGGTTGTGACGATGAATAAAATCTTTCTTTATATTATCAACATAAATAAAATCATAATTTGTGACTGTATATACTCGCGGATAACTTCTCTCACAGATAAGTCGGGACTTGATTTTACCGTATAATTTCCGGTATTTTATAATGTCGGACGTATAAGTCGAATGCGGAAAACTCGCTATTGGTCCAAGACATTATGATATGCTAATGCCCACCTGAGAGAGTAACCACGAATCACACTGCCTTTTTTTTTCTATATATTGTGCCTATGTGATCACACGGTAATACCCAAACTATTCTGAAGCAACGTTTATACTGTTTTGTGTTTTTTGTATCTCACACCCTCATACATTTTTATCGTAAGAGCATCCCTTACCTACGATGGAGTGTTCTATCAGAAGAAAATATGAAGCTGGTTTTAAATTAAACATCGTTGAAGTAGCAAAAGAAATTGGTAACTGCGCTGCTGCAACAAAATCCGATGTGTCTGAGATACTGATGCTAGATTGGAGGAGGCAAGAAAATGTAAAAAAAAAAAAATGTAACTGTCGCATTTTTGAACGGGCGTATAAGTCAGGGTCTGATTTTATGATCAATACATGACTTATACATGAGTATATACGGTTCACCAATCAGGGATTTTAACAAAATTTTGCATATGCATTTGCATTGGTCCCACTTGAAATAGAAGCTATGTGTCATATCAGGGTGAGGGTTTTAAAAGGAATGATACAATGCAAAAACCAATTCTCGACACAAGGACTACCATTCCCACCAGGCAGCAGCAGTGTGCTAGGGTTGATGGGAGGACAATTACATCAGCTCACACAAAACCAGCCAAAAGCATCTGCTACCAGACAAAGTGGGATCTCATCTGGAACTGCAGATCCAGTGTTTTCTTCTCATTAAATAGCAATTTTATTGTTTCACTGAATTAAAGAGTTGCATCATAGGTTGTGTTTACCCATGCTGAATTCCAGGAGACTGTTTTCCCCGTTTATTTACACTTAGGCAACATCAGGTACTTCAGCTAGTTTTTAATAAATAAAGAAATGAACGAAGCCTGCTTTTGAACAAGTTCAGGTTCAGTTTATTATTGTATGTACAGAGTTGTTAGCTGTTTACACTGATTGACCATCCATCCATCTTTTCCAATTTTGGGTTGTGGGAGACTGCTGAGCATGCTGGCAGCACTTTGGGTGCAAGCAGATAACCAATCACAGATGGAGTGTTAGTTCATGGCAGGGCACACTCACACACACACACTCACATAGGGCCAGTTGACAAAAATCCTAACATGTACAGTTTTGGTAATTTGAGAGGAAAAGCAGAGTACCAAAAGAAAATCCCATACAGACGCGAGGAGAACATACAAACTCCACACAGATAGTGAGTGGCTCCAGGATATTAGTTAGATCTAAGGGTCAGCAGCCATAACCACTGTGTCTTCATGTTTGTCTTTCTTCACTCCCCAAATGAAATACAGCAATTGTAATGATCGTGGTAATCCAGTAGGCCCAGAACATTCAGTTTTTCCTCTTTGTTTTGCTCTTAATTCTTTAAAAGTGCCCGCACTTTATATACTCACCAGCCATCATCAAAACTACTCTCCTATAGCTCTGCAGTTGAAAATTGTCTCTAGCATCACATTCACATAGAAAGGTTTATTTATAAAATTTATAAAATAAATTTTGCTTCTTGTCTTCTTTCCTCTTGAGTAACCAACAAGATATTATAGGGTCATTGGTCATTATTGTGACATTGTGAGTACAGCGAAACTCTTACTTACACGTCCTAAGTGACAAATGACGCATGTCCCCTTTCAAATGCTATGATTATTTAGCATTGTTATCCAAAATAAAAGAAACTATGAAACAATCTCATAATCTCAATACATGTACTGTATGTCCTGTTAAGTGCAGCATTCCCCTCTAAGTGAGAGGTTCTCAACCCACTGGAGTTCTCTAACCAACTCTAATTACTAAGCCCTATGGAGGAGCATACTGGTTATTGTTTCTACCTTACAACCTATATCATGGAGTTGAATCCTAGATCAAGTGCCTTCTGTGTGGAATTTGCACATTTTTGTGATGGCTGTGTTTTTTTAGGATGCTTAGGTTTTCTCCAGCATCCTGGCGATACCTTTTTAGATTAATAGGAACAACCTACTGTTAGTGCAGGTGACTGCATGCCTGAGTGTACCACCCAAAAGACTGGTACTCTGTAAATGGCTGGTTCTTAACTTGCCCTTTATGATGCTGGGAGAAGGACCAGCTCCTCATGATACTAAAATGGATATGCAGATTTAAACATGAATGGTGTGAACCCTCTTCCCATGCAGTAGAAACAAACAAACAAAACAAACAAACAAACAAACACACTTGCACATCGTCATTCATGGCAGGAGTTGTTTACTGCTCACTAGCATTCATTTATGTAATGTAATGAGCCATCTCATCTCTGCTGCAGTTCCATAACTGCACACTCTGTAAATCGTCCAAAAAGCTGCCCGGAGATAAGGGATCACGATAGTATTTGTGTAACTGGGACACTGTGTCTCATTGCGTAAGAATGAGCTCTGCGAGGTAATAGTCGCTGGCCTGTAGAGTGACCAACCTTTCATGTTTTCAGCCTTCTTAATTAACCTTAGCTCAGCACAATTCAGCCAGGCCCCGCAGAGAGTTTGTTCATTTGTGCGTACAGAATTCCTTTCTTTCACATATAAACAAGCAGAGCAGGCGACATTGTCATTCAGTTCTGTCTGGTATTTAACCTTATAATAAAATGCATGGTCTTTTATTCCCTACAAAGTTATTATATTGTATATACAATAATGCATTTCATAGTCAGACAAGCTGGTTTATTGAATCAGTCTCTCTGTTTATTAATTAAGCAATTGTGTTATTTAAGTATCAAAATCTGGGCATAGACAGAATTACATGAAAGCATGAGTAAAATGCAAGATTTCACAGGGTATGGTGCATATAATACTCATATGTGAGTGTGAGAAGAAATTCGTGTAAATCATTTTCAAATAAGAAATACAATATAAATAAAAACACTTAAGATTCTCTAATCTGCTTAATTCAAGTGAGGGCCACAGGGGACTGCAGTCAATCTGAGCAATACTCAGTGCAAGCAGAAAAGAAACCAGATCAGGACACAAAAAATATTCGCATAAATAATATTTTATTTGTAATTACGAGATACTGTTCAGTAGCAGGGAGCAGCAGAGGACTACAGGGAAACATTGGTTTGAATGCCTGGTCACTCCCTATGTGGACCTTTTCTTCCCATTTTTTTGTGAGCTTTTCTCCAGACACCCTGATTTTCTTCCACAAATGTATCATGTTGATTAGTGATTCAAAATGTTTTCCATATGGGTGAATATCCTTTAGAATTGATTTGAGGACTGGTCCCTGCCTTATATCCAATACTACTGAAGAGTTTGCACATCCACCCTAGGTTCACGTGAAGTTCTCTGATTTCTTTCTACATCTTAAAGATGTGTCTGTGTCCATCTGAAACTCTAAAATTACCACAGTATGGCTGTGCACATGCTGTACGTACGCTTTGCAATTTATTTCAATCTCATCCTGATTGGTTTCTGGCTTTGTTCACCATGTTGCCCAAGTTTGTACCAAATGGATTCTGTAAATCAATGGAACAATGGATTGACATATAGCCAAGAAAATGTAGAGGTCAATTTACTGTTATCATTGCTTTTATCCTAAATGCATCATTATGTTCAAATTTGCAATTATTAAAAAAAATCATGTACATGCTAATGGAGGTTTCTTCCATTCCTTAATATTTCTTTCAAAAGTAACAGTGATCAGACATCAGGCAGCAGGTAAAATGACAGTGTAACGTAAAAGGGAACTTCCATTGACCCTTGTGCACTCTGCTTTAACAATGCACACCATGATGAAAATATAAGATAGAAAAATATCAAGATGCATCCCAAGGAAAAGAAACCCATTTCTCAGAATAAAACAAAAATCCCTTCTAAATCCATTATAAAAAGTTTCTTACAGGAAATTTCCTCAATGACACGTTAAATATATTAATTTTCTATTTTTATTCAATTCAGCACTGCAGGGAACTGGTGCCTGGACCAGAAGCTCTGGGCACAGTGTAGAAACCATAGGAACCAGTGCTCAGTGGGCTGTCAATTCCAAGTAAAAAAATAACATCAACAATACAGTACCATCACCACAAAGCTGGCATTGGAAAGCAACTCTTTGTTTTGCGGTTGATTCATGGAAATTATCTTTCGTAATCTGATACTTCTTGAGTTCTCAATGATGAAGATCAACAGTGCATCTGATTACCAACATTTGAAAATGGCTTCTTAATCTTGTGGGTGATTACCACATCTCTGGTAGTTGGTGAGGTGAGGAGCTCATCCTCCTTGTTGTGTTTTCTTTTCCAGTCTGCTATGGACCACTAGCATCCTTGATTTGTCAGATAGATTCTATTTTTTTCATATGTTTTGTATTTTATGTATATGTATTTGCAAATTAATATGATTTTATAGCAGTTTTAGAAACCTGGCTAGATCAGTGCTACGAGAGGCCTATGGGAATGAGATCTTCCCATGCAGACACATCCATCTTCCAACACAAATTATTAAAAAAGATTTTTATGCATGTACATATTTACACAACAAAAATTAACTGAAAAAAATTGTAAAAGGCAAAAAGGTGACATTTTTCCTGGAGAGCAATACACTGTGATTTTGGGTGGCCATGACCAAAGTGTGCAGGGACAGATGTCCTCACGTTGAAGGTATCACCTCACATCTTCTGCCAGAATGCTCACAAAGCTGTCTTTCCAGTAGTACAGCTTGTGGGTTGCTTTTTTCCACTTTGGGTAGATGCAGTGGATGCAGTGTATAAGGGACATTCAACAAGTTTCCAAACTTTTATATTTTTGTTGGAAATAGTAAAGGCGGATGGAATAGTAATTAGGCATTAAAAAGTAGGTACGACACTGGGAACATTGCATTGTAAATTGTGATGAAAGTGATGTAATTTGTTTCTGAAATTCTTAATAAATAGAGTTAAAAAATTGTGGAAACTTTTTGAATGTCCCTCGTAGAAAACAGCAGGAATTTCATTTAGATCACACATACAAAAATGAAATATCACTAGCCTTAAATTGTGTGCCTTTTGATGATGTTGACATAATGTCAGCAACTTTACCTTTTCCCTGACATGTTTCTTTGGATCATTTATTTTTTATGTGGTTTTTGAACAGTGTGGAACTTTATTTCACTTTTGTTTTTTGTTTTTATTTTATTTTAGTTTTGTTTTTTTAACACAGCTCTATCTTGACATTTTGAGTGTATGGTACCATTGTACAGTGTCTTGATATCATGGAATGTGGCTTTAGAGGTTGTGATGTCATCAGCATAAAGGCTTTTATGTTTATCTTTGCACAGGTTTGTCTGGAGACCTCAGCCATCAAGCTGCTTTCCCCCATTAGGCCATTCCACAGCTGAGTTAGTGCTGGGCTAGCCAATCTGATGAAAGGACCCCTCTACCCCATGATTCCTGCGATCCTCCAACAGAGATGACTTTATCTTAGGCAGGCAAACAACTTGGCAGGTGGGCCGTGGCACCAAGTGCCACATTTGAGTACCGAGAAAAGAAACAGAATAGGTGAGGGTTAGTAACAAATTATAACTATCATGTTACTTATGTTTTAGTGCTAATGGCTAACAACAGAGATGCAGTCTGTGCAGTTAATCAGCAGCTCTAGTCAGGATATGCTAAACTGAAGTAGTGAGTCTTCAGCTGGGATTTAAAAGCTGAGACTGAAGGGGCATCTCTTATAGTAGCAGGCAGACCATTCCACAATTTAGGGACCCTGTAACTAAAAGCTTGACCTCCCACTGTTATTTTATTAATCCTTGGAATTATAAGCAGCCCGGCATCTTCAGATCTTAATGTGCACTCTGGTTTGTAAATCATGATAAGTTCAAACAAGTAAGCCGGACCTTGGCCATTTAATGCTTTATATCTTAAACGGAGGATTTTAAAATCTCCCCTAAACTTAACTAGGAGCCAGTGTAAGGATTTAAGAACTGGAGTTATGTGTTTGTATTTTCTTGTTTTTGTAATAATTCTTGCAGCAGCATTTTGGATTAACTGGAGGCTGTATAAAGAACAGTGTGAACATCCAGTGAACACCGCACTGCTAGAAATAAATGCATGAATTAATTTCTCACAGTCCTATTTATTAAGAAAGCGCCTTAATTTCCCAACATTTTTAAGATGGAAGAAACATGATTTGGACAACTTTGTAATATGTGCTTTAAATGACATGCTAGAGTCAAAGATAACTCTGAGATTGCGGGCTGATTTGGTAAAATTAATGGGGATTCCAACTGAGTTAAATGATGACAAAATATTGTTGTGATCAGCGTCATTCCTTCCACCAATTAACATCTCTGTTTTATCTGTGTTTAAAGATAGATAGTTCTCATCCATCCACTCCTTTAATTCACTAACACAACTAATTAAAGACAACATTGGAGGAACATCATTTGATCTAAATGAAAGGTATAACTTGGTATCATCTGCATACGAGTAAAAATTATTATGATGTTTCCTAATGATAGATCCCAGTGGAAGCATGTCAAGTGAAAACAGCAAAGGTCCCAGTACTGAGCCCTGCAGGACACCATATCTCACTTTTGTGTATAACGATGAAGTACTGTCAGCACATTTCTGTACACATTGGAATTGATTTTATAAATAAGTGTACTTTTGATTTTCAGAGCTCCCATTGAGTATTCAAACCTAACATTTTTATTTCCTATGTGTAATATTTTATACTTACTTACATTAATTTTCCTCTTCCTTACATAACCCAAGCTTGTATGCTGTCAAAGTCCATCTGTAACAATTTAGCTGAATCTGCATTATCTGCTCTCTCACTTAGTGTGGTATCATCTGAAAACACACCCAAGCTTATTGATTACATTTTTATCAAGATTGCTTATGTACAGTAAATTGAAAAGGCCATCAGCCCCACTACTGATCCCTGAGGGACACCACTTTTAACAGAATCTAATTCTGAAAAAGTTCCTTCATCATTACCTTTTGCTTTGCTGAATCTGAGCTAGTTTGTACCCACCTACCCACTGTGCCCTGAATTTCCACGTCTTTTAGTTTACTGCCACGTATTCATCAGGCAGAACAGAAGTGTCTGGTGCTCTTGAATTGCTTGTGAAAATTTCCACTCTCGAGCTGCAGGCATCCAAATCAAGATACATCCAGCTTCATCAGTTAATACCGACATATGGACAGGTGCCGCTTTTAGACTTTTGGGAAAAGATTACACACAATATGGTGGAATAAATGGCACAGTACAGTTAACTTTTTATTCACAGGGTTTTGTGATTCTTTTCCATTGTTTGTCATGTTTCTTGTTGTAGCTTTGTTTAGTAAATTTTATTCTGCCACAGTTTCTTTTTCATTTTTATTATTTTTTACAAAATAGCGTTTATCCATTACTTTATTTGGTAGTGAAACCACAACTCATGTGAGACTTATATATAAATAATAACTGAAGTTATATTTGTATGTGTACTATATACGGAATGGAGAAATTATTACTAATAGGCTTTACCTTAACTCTGTTTATTTAAACATAATTAAGCACATTTGCTATTGCGTGGTTTTCTCTCCATATATTTGTTGATGAGTGCCATGTGTTTTATGTTTGTATGTGCCCATGCACCTATGGGTACCACATTATGCATGTTTGATAAATATTACCTCTGATTGGTTTTTGAGCTGGCATTGAGATTTGTATGAAGACGGTCTGTTTACTTTAGTTTGTTGCATTTGCACTCTTGCGCTTGTTGTGTATAAAATGTAGTTATGCATCACAACACAGACACACACACTACCCATATGAGAATCCAATGTTTCCCCTGCTAAATGTGTTCTGCCACTGTCCCTGGCTCTTCTATCCCATCCAGAGGTAACTCCTGATACTAATCTACGGTAATCTCTCACCCCTCCAGTGGGTCTGTAAAATTAATTGTGGAAGACAAGGTATTTTTCAGAATAACGTGATGCCACAGTGGCTAGCATTTCTGCCTGATAGTTATATAGATCTGCCTTCTTTTTCTAAGAATGTGAGGTCCTCATGTTCATGTTAGATTTCTCCAAATATTCTGACTTACTCTGACATCTCTGACATAAGTGGTGACTCTATGATTGACTGAACATGCTCATGGACTTGCATCCCAACCTTGTTCACATTTACAATTACATATATGGCTGACATCTTTATCTAAGGCGACTTACAACATTTGAGATACAATTGGTTACATTTCTTGTTTTTCCAATTGGAAACACAGGCAGGAGAAGTGACTTGCTCTGGGCCACACAGTGTCAGTAGCAGGATTTGAACCCACAACCTCAGGGTTTGAGGCTCAAAGCCTTAACCACTACAACACACTGTACCCACTTATGCTGAGATAAGCTACTTGTGACCTTAGTTAAAGTAGGTCCAATAAATATGCTTAAAAATGTAAGAAAGAAGCCAGTGAGTGCATTTAAGGGAGGTAATGTAAAGAAATTAATTAAATAATAAACTTTGCAATCTAAAGACATAATATCATAGTTTTGTGAAGCACAGTAGGCAGCACTGCTACCAAATAATTCCAGAGATTTGACTTTTAAACCAAATCTGAAGTACCGTTTAAGTGGACTCTGCATGTTCTTCCTGTGTTTGTGTTAGTTGCCCCCATGTACTGTACTCCAACTTTCCTCCCACATCCCAACAGCTTTCAGATTGGACTGAATGATAACCCAAAACTGACTTGGTATGAATGAGCAAGGGTGTGTGAATAATGAAAGGATGTTTCTTCCAGTTTTGGATTTTGCCTTTTATCTAAAGCTACCAATATAATCCCTGATCCACAGTGACCTTGAAATAGAGCAACAAATACTCAGCAAAATGGTGGGCTAGTGGTTAGCACTGCTGTCTCTCCTGCACTTGAATTCAAGCCTGGTCACTGTCTGTATGGATTTAAAGTGTGTGTGTTTGTGTGAGTGTGAGTGTGCCCAGTGATGGACTGCCCAGGGTAGATCCCTGTCAGGATGTAGCTGGGATAAGCTCTAGGTCTGCATAACCTTGGAATAGAATAAGTGAATTCAGAAAATAAATAATAATACTGTATATGGTCTGCTTATTTTTATTCTATTTACAAAATAAGCATAAGCCACTCATTTCTACCTCTTTTACTTGCTGTTTTTATGTGTTATGTGTTATTAAGCAGGATTAAGAATCCATTGTATTTGTTTCAGATGAGGGTAACTGGCAATTCAAAAGTGGTGCAGTACGACTGAGTGTCAAAGTGTGTAAGTGTGCTCATGGGTTGGACAATATGTGTCTGAAAATGGACAATGTTGGAGTTGCTGCAATAGAGTGTGGTGAGTAGGATCTAAAACTGTAGCTTCTATGAGCTTGCAAATTGACCAATTAATCTTCATATTAAACTTCGAGCCTTTGTAATTAATACTACTAAACCACTACTAAAAATAATGCTTTACATTAACATCCAATAAAACTGTAAAATACATAAAGTGTTCAAAGAGTTCATGAGAGCCATACAGTGAGCCTGTTCTTTGCTGCCATTTCAGGTCCAGCTGGCGTTTTTACACAGGCTTTACATTTGTAATATATTTCCGGAGAAAATAATGATCACTTATCTTCATTCACAGTTACTCTTTCTTTTATTTCTAGTATAAAATTCAGGCGTCACATACAGTTTTGATAGATACAAAAAAAGCAAGACGTCTTTATTTCCACATGAGGTACCTGCACGTGTGTGTTCTTTATTGAGCAATACTGTGTGTCAATGTGTGAAGAGTCCATCAAGAGAGACCGGGCACCTTGTCAGTCCTCCTCAGGCCTGCCTTGGTTTTGCCTTTTCACACATTAGACAAAGAACACATGACTCAGTGGTACATTATTGGCTTTTTCCATCACCAGCTAATCGTCAGACAAATTACACCCAACACTCTTGGTTGCTGACTGACAGTTTTGTTTCATTTTTTTTTGTAGTGTTTGAGAAAGTCTGGTAATTAAAGTCCTTCACTGTTTAGATGTTCTTGTCAGCTTAGCTTGCATCATCTTAGAAAGGTCCACTCAGTCGAAAAGAGCCCCTTTGTGAGGAAAGTAAAATGCTAACAAGATGAAAAGTGCAGCAACACTGAGAGGAGGGTGTAGTGTGTGAACGCCACTGCCCACACAGGATTGTGTTGGTGAGTACACGGTGATGTCTGTACATACCGTATGTAACTGCTGGCTTTTGTATTTAAAGAAGTGTGACACTTTACAGTTATATAAATGTATATATATTTACATGTAGATGAGAAGTACACGTGTGCAACTGAATTGGTAACATCATGACACTTGATTGGGCATGCAAGAGGGAATTTCACTTTTCGACTTTATATTTGCAATATTTTGTCACCAACAGTGACAAAAATGTGTAATATGCTGGAAATAAATTGATGCCACATGTGTGGAGTTGTTAATCTTGCAGGCAACGATTAATGTGATACCTACTCAGGTATGTAGATGTAGTTGAAGGTCCCAGGTGACATGCATAGATGTTTAATCTCCTCCGTGGGTATTGATAAGCAGTTTCTGGGCTTTTTATTGACACATGTATTGATCTCAATATTGTTAAGACATGTAGATGTATAAAGGTGTATATCAGGGCACTCATATGACATGTGTGTGAACAATAGATATGTGACTGCTATATTCTGATGATAGATACACAATTTTATCCACGTTCTATAGTGGCTACAGAATGGTAGTCATATGCCAGATCATTATAGAGGCCAACAGCTACAGAGGCAACATCAACATGCCACATCCTTCCAGTGGAATGGTTTAAAGATATTTAGGAAATATTACCTGAAAGGGAAATTATGAAGTTTATTGCACTAAATGGCCCGTTCTTGTCAAATTTTTTGTTATGTGTATATACGTGTAACTGCTAGTTGCTGTGCTGATTTCACACACAAGAAGTGAGGTTAATAGTCCATCCATCCATCCATCCATTTTCCACCCGCTGAATCCGAACACAGGGTCACGGGGGTCTGCTGGTGCCAATCCCAGCCAACACAGGGCACAAGGCATAAACCAATCCTGGGCAGATGCCAACCCACTGCAGGGGGTTAATAGTCTTTTATTAAAATTATGAGTGTGGAGTTGTGCAGTTGCTAAATTCAGCAAGTGGGGGTCTATGTAGTCATGTAATTCATGTAAGCAGACCATGTAAGCTGGTCATTGTACCCATGGCACTTTTAAGAGCATGTACTAATGCTTGTCACTGAGCTTATATGATAAACATACAGTACCTATAAAAAGTAATCACCTCCTTGGATGTTTTTCACATTCTATTGTTATGAAACTTACAGTCACTGTGGATTTAATTTTCTTTACACTGATCAACAGAAAAAGACTCTTTCTTGGCAAATTGAAAACAGATCTCTGCTAAGTGGTTTAAATTAATTACAAATCTAAAACACGAAATAATTGATTACATAAGTATTGAGCCCCTATAATATTCCTCCTCTAAATCACGACTGGTGCAGCCAATTTGCTTTAGAAGTCCCATAATTTCTTCAATGGAGATCACCTCTCTGGGGTTTCAATTGATTGTCGTATAAATGCATCTTATGTGGAAGGCCCATCTTGTGGTGGGTCAGTATGGTGGACTACACAATGAAGACCAAAGAACAATCCAGGTAACACTGTGAAAAGGTGATTGAAAAGCACAAGTTGGGGGACAGAGACAAGAAAATATCCAAGTCGCTGAATAATTGGAGTCCAGTTAAATTAATTTTTAAGAAATGGAAAGAGTATGGCACAGCTGTAAATCTGCCAAGAGCAGGCCATCCAGTAAAACTGAGCGATCATGTGAGAAGAAGGGGACCACCAAGAGATCTCTTAGAACTCTGAAGGAGTTTGAAGCCACTCTGGCTGAGACTGAAGAGACTGTGCAGACAACTGCTATCTGGGTGTTTCACCAGTAGCAGCTTTATTGGAAAGTAGCCAAGAGAAAGCCACTGTTAAAAAAAAAACTAAAAAAAAAAACTCTTGGCTAGAGTTTGCCAGAAGGCACGTGGGAAACTCTGAAGTCAACTGGAAGAACATTCTAAGGTATGCTCGGACAAAAATGGAACTTTCTGGCTATCAGACTAAATGGCATGTTTGAACACTGCCTAATGTCAAAAATACACCATGCCCTCTATGAAGCATGGCGGTGGCAGCATTATGCCAAAGGGATGAGTCTCTGCAGCAGGTCCTGGAAAGCTCGAAAGGATAGAGGGTAAAATGAAGACAGCAAAACACAGGGAAATCCTGGAGGAAAACTTGATGCAAGAATCTGCAAGAATCCTGCACTCTGGCAGAAGATTTATTTTCTAGCAAGACAACAACAAGCAAAAAAATCAAAGTTACACAGGAATGGCTTATAAACAACAAAGTTAATGACCTGGAATAGCTTAGTTAAAGTCTGGATCTCAATCAAAATGTGAATTTGTGGCGGGACTTCAAAAAAGGCAGATCACTCACAGTCTCCATGAAACATGGCAGAGCTTGAGCAGTTTTACAAAGAAGAATGGGGAAACGTACAGTGTACAGATGTATAAAGAGAGAAATCTGTGCACACAGACTCAAGGCTGTCATGGCTGCCAAAAGTGTACCTACTAAATACTGATTTGAGGAGGGTGAATACTTATTTAATCCTTTATTCTGTGCTTTATATTTATACTTAATTTGGACCACTTTGCAGAGATCTGTTTTTACTTTAAACTCAAAGTGCCTTTTATTCTATTGACCATCGTTAAAAAAAGGCAAACAAACTCTACTGGAATTCAACACTGTATAACAATAAATGTGAAAACTTCCTTGAATACTTTTTACAGGCACTGCATATAGATGTGTAACTGCTTGTCTCAGTGTTGATGTCATACATGTGTAACTGACAATCAACAAGCTTATGGAATACAAGCAAGAAGACTGAAGTGGTTGGTCTTTGTACTGATGGCGCATGTGAGCTGCCAGTGTCTGTGTTACTTTAATGAATGTGTGTAAATGTGTAGCTGCCAGTGCTAACAGATAATGGTCTCTCTCATGATGCCATGTGTGTAGATTGTATGGCGATGTGTCCACACCTACATCCACCGTCTCTTATTTTCAGCCCATGATGGCATTATAATAACAACTTCAAGCTGCAGTAATTGAGGGAAGAAATTCACTGGTGGAGTTAGGAGTTGGAAATCTAATTAAAGTAATTTGTGCTCCCCTGAGGTAAAGGATCATGTTGCTGCTGTATTGATTTGTGAAGCACTGCGTCATCCGTGAAGGCATGGGGGTGGTTGAACAGCACAAGGACATTATAAACAAGATGAAATGGTAGCTGAGCAAGTAAAGAGTGTTAAATAAAAGCCTTGTCCTGTTTTTTTTAGTAACAACATGACATCAACAACCACTCCAGTACTGTAGATGCTTGAGAAGTCTACATTAAAAGTGCTTTCAAGTTCAAAGTGACTTGAGATCACAGGAGTCAGTGCTCTTTGTTTACTAGACTGACTGCATGACATGGTGGTTATGTCTGCAAAAGCCACTGGACAAATCCTGCTTGTGATGTAGCTCTTACGGCCCACAGTAAGAAGGTAAAAGTGTCTAAAGATAGGAGGGGTGGCACGTTGTGCGGGGCTTAGCACTGCTGCTTCACAGATTCAGCTGTCTGAGCTCAAATCCTGTGCCCCTTGTCTGTATGTGTGCATTCGTTGAGATATCCATCCATGTGAGGATTCTGAGCGTTATTCCACATGAGAAAGACATAAGTGATATTAGTTACATTTATAAGAATTTCTTATATGAACAATTCGAAAATACTTCAGTTTTTCTTTTTTCAGGCACCTCCTGACTCACTGGTATGAGAAAAGTCCCTTATGATATATCGTTTGACTCATCTTTATGTCTAGTTATGTAACACATTGGGCTTTTGTCCAATTTATGGCCCTCTAGACCCCAAGAAAACCCTAATTTTAGACCATTTTGGACCACATTTTGTATAGGAAATGACTCCCTTATGACAAAAAGTAAACCAATAGATGTTATCAGCTAAAACAGTTAGAAGGACTTAAAGTTATGAATGCCACATCAACTGACCCCAGGGGTTCGCCCTGTAAAAGAATACAAGTGGTCACAGTTACTTAGTAATATAGACATATGGAGTGCTATTTTAAGGTTGCTGATCACAATGATGATATTTTTCATATTTCACTGTACTCTATTAAGAGCCACTCCCAGAAGGTTAGAAATAACAAATTTCAAACATAAGCATGTAGGGTATCATTTTAGACTACCTCAAGGTCAGTGATAATGAATATGATGTTATTTTTGACTTTTGATCTATTACTAGCCACCTATGGACCTCTACCAGAGAGTGAAAACTGACAACTGTCTATTACGAGGGGTGTCCAATTATAAACAGGAATTTTCATGCTCTGCTTTTATAAAGACTGCAAGGTAGGCCTGACTCATTGGACAAATGCACACATATATGAAGTTGTCATTAGTAGTGCTAGCTGCTCTTTCCCCCGTTTCTGTCAGTTGTAATCAACATGTCGGAGTAGGAGATACACAGTAGTGTTGCGCAGCGCATTATTATTCAATTTTGACAACTGAAGGAGTCATTCTATCTCAGATTTATTTGAGACTTAAAAAACAGTTTGGGGATGAGTGTCTCTCTCTCTCAGTCTAGAGTGTATGATTGGTGCAAGTCATTCAGAGAGGGGCTATCATCTCTTCGGTCCACTTAAGGAATTTTTAGGAGGGATGATTTCAAGTCAAATGAGAAGGTTATTGACGCTGTGCAAGAATGGGTCAACATGCAGTCAAAAGACCTTTGCTCTTCTGGGATTAAGAAGCTTCCTGAGCACTGGAACAAGTTGATTGCAGTGGCAGGAGACTATATCATCTTCTTTCAGCTGCTCCCATTAGGGGTTGCCACAGCTGATAATTTTCTTCCATATCTTTCTGTCCTCTGCATCTTGTTCTGTTATACCCATCACCTGCATGTCCTCTCTAACCACATCCATAAACCTTCTCTTTGGCCTTCCTCTTTTCCTCTTCCCCGTCAGCTCTATCCTTAATATCCTTCTCCCAATATATTCAGCATCTCTCTTCTGCACATGTCCAAACTAATGCAATCTCGCCTCTCTGATTTTGTCTCCCAACCGTCCAACTTGAGCTGACCCTCTAATGTACTCATTTCTAATCCTATCCATCCTCGTCACACCCAGTGCAAATCTTAGCATCTTTAACTCTGCCACCTCCAGCTCTGTCTCCTGCTTTCTGGTCTGTGCCACTGTCTCCAACCCATATAACATAGCTGGTCTCACTACTGTCCTGTAGACCTTCACTTTCACTCTTGCTGATATCCGTCTGTCACAAATTACTCCTGGCACTCTTCTCCACCCACTCCACCCTGCCTGCACTCTCTTTTTCACCTCTTTTTCACAATCCCCATTACTCTGTACTGTTGATCCCAAGTATTTAAACTCATCCACCTTTGTCAACTCTACTCCTTGCATCCTCATCATTCCACTGACCTCCCTCTCATTTACACACATGTATTCTGTCTTGTTCCTACTGACCTTCATTCCTCTCCTCTCTAGAGCATATCTCTACCTCTCCAGGGTCTCCTCAACCTGCTCCCTACTATCGCTACTGATCACAATGTCATCAGCAAACATCATAGTCCACGGGGACTCCTGTCTAATCTCTTCTGTCAACCTGTCCATCACCATTGCAAATAAGAAAGGGCTCATAGCTGATCCCTGATATAATCCCACCTCCACCTTGAATATATCTGTCACTCCTACCGCAGACCTCACCACTGTCACACTTCCCTCATACATATCCGGTACAACTCTTACATACTTCGCTGCCACTCCTGACTTCTTCATACAATACCACAGATCCTCTCGAGGCACCCTGTCATATGCTTTCTCTTTGTCTACAAAGATGCAATGCAACTCCTTCTGTCCTTCTCTATACTTCTCCATTAACATCCTCAAAGCAAACATTGCATCTGTGGTGCTCTTTCTTGGCATGAAACCATACTGCTGATCACTAATCATCACCTCACTTCTTAATCTAGCTTCCACTACTCTTTCCCATAACTTCATGCTGTGGCTCATCGATTTTATCCCCCTGTAGTGGCAGGAGACTATAAACAGTAGAAAAATAGTATGTAAGTCGCTAAATTGTATTCAATAAATAAAGCATACAGTAGCTCATAAATTCCTGCTTATATTTAAATGCCCCTCGTACAACTGAGAATAGTTAGACTTTAAACACTTCAATTGGAGCACACATTTTAATATTTCAAATCTATGACATAACTATTCTTGTTTATTATGTACTCATACCTCATGACGTAAATCATTACATTTCTTACAAGCACCTGAATGAGGGTGGTTTACACCAATTCAGACATTTTGGTGGTTTCAAATTCGCCCTTGGTAAGTGTATGAGTGTTGTATGGATGGGCCTGTAATGGACTGGCACCTTATCCAGGATGGTCTTCTGCCTTGAGTCCAGTGCTATCAGGATAGGCTTCAGTCCCCATGACCATGAATTGAATTAAGCAGGTTTGACAATGGTATGGTATGATAAAGACAGAGGAAAAAAAAATAGAAAAGCAGTCCCCAAGCCTAGGCTTGATTGTCTCCTAATTTTGACTAGTGTCTTCTGGCCCTCATTTCTTGCTTATTGCCTATGTCATTAATTTTAATTTTCTTTGAAGAGAAAGTATGGTTTGGTGCTTCCTTCACCCACCACTTCCCAGCTAAATTCCACAGTAACTATTTTTTATGATCAGTTCCTGGGTAAATGTGTGAGACATATGGCATAATATAAGGCAGATATGTTATTATAGTATTATGCTTCAGTACCCTTGTGTGAAAGTTAATTCAGTTATAAGTCTTGCATACTGCAGAGCCTTTTCGATATCTGTCCATGACAAACCTTAGAACCTCAGATTTGATATCCATATTGAAGATGTTCCTCTTTTTATTACCTTATTAAACTGACATCCTTATGTATAATGAAGCAGAGGTGGTATGGTTTAACACTACAACCCCTTAAAGCCCAACCACATTTGCTTGTCCCCTCCATGTTGGTTTCACTGAGTGCTTCAGCTTTCTTACAACCTCCTAGAGACATGCAATTTAGGTTGCAAAGGAGACTCTAAAACATCGTAATGTATGCATGTATTTGTCCCCCTGCAAATGGATGGATTGATCTTCAGTCAACACTGAGAATGACAGAAGATTTGCTAGTAATGTTATCTCACAGCTCTAGGAACGCAAGTTCCATTCCCAGCTGATCCAAGTCATTTTCTCTGAAAGGTTGTGTGTTTCTTGGTTTTTCTGGTTCATCCCAAATTTAACAGGCAGTTTTGATGAGTTTCAATCATTTTTTTCTGCAACGGTCTACTGTTTATTTCTGCGTTGTTCTGGCTCCCCAGAACACTGTAACAGAAAAAGTATGTTTTGAAAATGACTGACTACTTAATCCATGAACCTTATTTTCCTCTCTAATTTGTGATGTCATGCTGAGCATTTTAAATGCCAAATGTTTGATTCATCTTCTAACACTTTGTGATTAGGTTTTCTTAGTCACATTAAATAAATCAAATTCCATAACTAACACCCAACCAGAGCCACACTCATCATTCGGGGTCCTCAAAATCTGAGCCTGCATTTTGACTGGAGGAACAGCCTTTTGGTGTCTGTTTTAACCTGCAATTGCTGAGTGCTTTGAGTAGTGAGAAAAGCGCTATATAAATGCAAAGAATTATCATTATTATTTACCTGAACAACACATTTTCAATTGACCTGGTGGCTAAGTATTGGATTGTAAATCACAAGGTTGCCAAAATGGTCATCAGCCACTGACTCATTTTATAACCCTGAGTGAGTCACTTCACTTGCCAGCTCACAGCTGCCAAAATATGTAAGCACTTAGGATTTCAAAGGCAGTTTTCAACTGAAAATAAACAAATGCAGAAATAAACCTATCACCAGGATGAAAAGCCTTGAACACACTGAATTGCCAGGGTTTCATTGAATCAGACTATGGAGACAGGTAGCAGTAATGACGTCATGAACTAGGAAGCCCATAGCTTTTTGTCATCATTTAATCAATCACCTTCTCTGCAGATTATTTGTAATAGTAAGAAATGGAGAGAAAAGACATTCCAAGCTGATATTGTTGTACACTCCCACGTGGAGATGAAAAACAGTGGAAGCCTAAACTTCCTTTTTCTTTTATAATATTTTCTTTTTGGTCTTTAACATATTGTGAAAGAAGCCCGGCTACAGACAGACACCAAGGACACACAATGTTCAAATTCACACTCTATCTATTTTAAAGTTCTTTCTTGCACATAACACAGTGCCTAAAACAGTCACAACAATAACTCGGTGCTTTTACTTTCCTTTCCTTTCTTTTTTTTTTCTGCCGCCTCCTTTCCTCTCAAGCTCCATCCTCTGCCTCCCGACTCTGGTTCCCTGAATGGAGTGAGGCGGCCCCTTTTATTGCTCACCCGAATGTACTCCAGGTGCTCCCTGATGACCTTCCTGCAGCACTTCCTGGTGCGGTGGAAGTGCTGCATACCATGGCTTCTGAACCATCCAGACGTCCCCTGGCGGTGGTCACAGTTCCCCACAAGGTTGGGCTTCCCAGGTCCGTGGTTCCCATGCAATCCCGGAGGGCTGCCCTCTCGCCTCCTAGGGTAGGAATTGCCCCTCTCCCGATCCCCTGCTTCTCCAGGCCTCCAGGTGGGGAAAGGTCCCCGGCTATGTATCACAATTTAAATAAATGAAGTCTCCTCTGTTCTGCAGAACCTGCCTGTTTTAGAAAGCTATCCTATTTGTTTTCTTTCCATGCCACATTCTTTCTCTCAGTCAGACTCCTTTCCTTCTACTTTACATACTCACTCGTTTTATGTCTTAATTCATTCATCCATGATCAGTTCATTAGCCATCTTTATGAAGAAATACAAATGTTTCTCTTTAAATAGTCTGAGTTTTACCAGTGCTGAAGCATAATAGGTCAAAACGACTCTCTGAGTGGTTTTTGTTGGAGTCAGATGCTAAATGTGCCAGTATCAAACTTCATGAAGGCAAAGGTGAAAAAACTAGACTACTCAGCCTTACGTTTACATAAAAACACTGAAAAATGGTAAAGAGGAGAAAGCATATGTTAAGGTACTCACTAAATCAGGTTTTAGTTCTAATTCCTAAAAAAAATAAAAAGCTAAATAAAATCTGTTAAAAGTATACCTGAAAAATACAGCCTGTTTTATAAAATGAGGCAATAATGGGCTCTCACTTATTGATCTGGACACTGTCACACATGAATAATTGATTTTTAGATAATGAATCATTGCTTCCCTAGGGTATAAATGTGAGATGAATCATTATACAACAATGTATTAATTTTATTTCAACAAAATAGCACATTTGAGAATACAGTGAAATGTTCAACTGATAAAGACACTGCCACTGCAAAGATTAACATCTAATATCTAATATCGTAGTGAGGAACTCTTTACTAGACTCACTACACAACTGATATTAAGGTGTTAAAGCAAATTACAAAATTAGCAACACCAGGGAATCAAGAAAAATGAGCACTAGCATTAGGAAAGGGAATTAGGTGGTCTATTTTTAAATCTACTGGGGAAAGTCATACCTTGGAGAAGGTGCAATCAGGAAATGAAGTTAAGAAACAGCAAACCTTTGTTTTTCTGGCGATCAAAATGACTTTGTAAGCTCATTGTCATCATTGTATGTTGCACTTATTTAATACATTTTCCATTTATACTCATAATAGCAAAAACAGGCAGAATAACCCAGGCACATCTGAAAACACAATATAGGGAAAGGTGTAAATAAAAAGATGTATCAAATTTTGTAAATCAATATGCTTTTTTAAAAGATTAAACAATAAAGGAACAGAACTGATTTGCCAAATATGTTTAATTGTTTATTTATTGAGATGCAGAATAGATGTACTATTTCTACTCCTGTATTAGCGTGTGTTTGTTAGGTAAATGATGATTTTTTTTTTTTTAATTTTATTGCAATCCATACAAATCAATCAAGTTTTTACAAAAAGAAAAATTGAGTTAAGGACAAATCGATCCCCACCCCTGAGAGAGAGAGCAAGGCAAATGGCGTGAAATTTAAGGCTTGTAAACATACCTAAATTAATAAATTCTCTGTGCTTTATGAGCTTATTTTAAAATATTACTGGTTAGATCCTACCATGTTTTGAAAAAAGTCTGTACGGATCCTCTAACTGAGTATTTGATTTTTTCCAATTTCAAATAGTATAACACATCAGTTTCCCACTGACTTAAAAGAGGAGGGTTTGGGTTCTTCCAGTTTAGCAGAATAAGTCTGCGTGCCAAAAGTGTAGTGAATGCAATCACAATTTGTTTGTCTTTCTCCACTTTAAACCCATCTGGAAGAACCCCAAACACAGCTGTTAGTGGATTAGGTGGGATTGTGAGACCAAGGCTGTCTGAAAGGTAATTAAAAATTTTGGTCCAGAATAATGTTAATTTGGTGCAGGCCCAGAACATGTGACCCAGTGAGGCTGAGACTTGATTGTACCGTTCGCAGGTTGGATCATGCCCTGGAAACATTTTGGAGAGTTTTAGACGAAACAGATGTGCTCGATATATAATTTTGAGTTGTATAACTGTATGCTTTGTGCATTTGGAGCTCGAATGAATTCTCTTCATTGCTACTTTCCACTCCTTTTCTGATATATTAATTGAGAGATCTTTTTCCCAGTGTCCTCTTGGATCTTTGAAAGGGAGGGATTGTAAAATGATTTTATATATTGTAGAGATGGTGTCTAAGTCCTTGAGATTGAGCAATATTTTTTCCAGCATGGATGAGGGTGCAAGATGAGGGAAATCAGGAAGGTTCTGTTTAACAAAGTTCCTGATTTGAAGATAGTGAAAGAAATGTGTAGCTGGAATGTTAAATTTGGAATTTAATTGTTCATAGGATGCAAAGACATTGTCTATATAAAGATCTCTAAGCAAGTTAATTCCAAATTTTTTACAGATATTAAAAACTGCATATGTTTGTGAAGGTTGAAAGAGGTGGTTCTCTTGCAGAGGTGCCACAGATAGAAGCTTCTCCGTCTTAAGATGCTTTCTACATTGGTTCCATATTCTAAGTGAGTGAAGTACAATTGGGTTATTAGTATATTGCCGATAACTTGTGTTTATTGGAGCACAGAGCAGGGAATACGAAGAAGTTCTGCAGGATTTTAGTTCTATTGTGGACCAAGCCTGTATATGTTCTTCTATTTGTGTCCAGGTTCTTACCGCCTGTATATTTGCTGCCTAGTAATAAAACTGGAAGTTAGGTAGAACCATGCCGCCTTCTGCCTTTTGTCTTTGTAGGGTCACTCTTTGGATGCGTGGATGTTTTGAATTCCAAATAAATGAGGTTATTGTTGAATCTAATTGCTTAAAGAATGATTTATTAATGTATATTGGAATGTTTTGGAATAAAAAAGGAGCTTAGGAAGAATATTTATCTTAACAGTGTTAATTCTTCCAGCTAGTGTGAGATGAAGGGTCGACCATCTATACAAGTCTTGCTTAATTTTTTCCATGCAAACGGCGAAATTTTGTTGATAAAGAGCTTTATGTTTACTTGTGATGTTTACCACTAGGTATTTAAACTATTCTGCAATGATAAAAGGTAGGGTATCTAATCTAATATTATATGCTTGAGAATTCACTGGAAAGAGTACACTTCTATTCAGATTAATTCTGAGACCAGAGATCTTTTGAAATTCTGTGAGTGCTGTTAAGACTGCAGGCACAGAATTTTCTGGGTCTGATATATACAGTACCATATCATCTGCATATAATGACATTTTCTGTTCAAGTCCTTCTCTGATAATCCCCTTTATCTGATCAGTATTTTAACAATGTATTGCCAGTGGTTCAATGGCAATTGCAAACAGTAGCAGTGACAAGGGGCATCCTTGTCTAGTACCACGTTCTAGTTTAAAGTAGTCTGAGCAAGTGTTGTTGATACAAACTGAAGCTTCTGGGTTAGTATACAGTAATTTGATCCATGCACAAATGTTCAGGCCAAACCGAAAACTTCTCCAATGTAGTAAAAAGGTATTCCCATTCAATCATGTCAAATGCTTTTTCTGCATCCAATGATAATAATATTTCTGGGGTGTTTGATTTAGTCGGTGAGTATATTACATTAAACAGACGTCGAAGATTTGAAGATAAGTGTCGGCCCCTAATAAATCCAGTTTGATCTTGTGATATTACCGAGGGGAGCACTTTCTCCATCCTTCTAGCTATGATTTTAGAGAGTATTTTAACATCATTATTCAGATGTGAAATTGGTCTGTATGATGCACATTGTAATAAGTCCTTATTTTGTTTTGGAAAAACGGTGATTAGTACTTGGCGAAAAGTTTGAGGAAGAGTTTGGTTATCTCTGGCTTCTGTAAATGTTGCTAATAGGAGGGGAGCTAGCTGAGCGGAGAATTTCTTGCAAAATTCTGCAGGGTAGCCATCAGGGCCTGCTGCTTTCCCGCCTTGGAGTGACTTTATAGCATCTAGTAATTCTGATAACGCCAGAGGTTTATCAAGTTCCTCCACACTAAAAGTGTCTATTTGTGGTATTTGTAATGTATCCAGAAATGCATTAGATTGTGTATTGTCTTCTTTAAACTCAGTAGTATATAGGGATTTATAGTAGTGTCTAAAAGTGTGCATTATATTTTTGTGGTCGACGATTTTATCTCCGTTCGCATTGGTGATTACTGAGATTGCGTTGCGCACTTCTTGCTTGTGAATTTGTTGAGTTAAAAGCTTATTAGCTTTCTCTCCATGTTCATAGTAATGATGTCTGGATTTATAAATTAGTTGTTCAGTTTCTTTAGTTGTCAAGAGGTTTAGTTCTGAATGTAGAGCCTGCCTTTTTCTATGTAGAGCCTCGTTTGGTAGTCTGGCATGTTCTTCATCTATTCTAGTAATTTCGCTTTTTATCTCTGCTACTTTCTTGGTTTCTAATTTATTTCTTTGGGAAACATATGGGTTTCCCAGAGTATTCCTGCTGAGATCTCTGAGGATGTATTTGTCTCTAGAAAGAATTTGATTTGTTTGGATATAAATTCTGTACAATTCTCGTCTGCTAATAGAAGCGGGTTGAGACAACATCTGCGGGGTGAGTGTTTGGGGCTTAGTACCTTTAGCTCCAAGATCATAGGTGCGTGGTCAGAAATAACAATAGCATTGTATTTGCAAGATTTAATCATAGGCAAGTTATTGTCTATAAAGAAATAATCAATCCTTGAGTAGCAATGATGTACTGGTGAGTAGAAAGAATATGTTCTTGAGTTTGGGTTTAAAAACCTCCAGGGATCTGATACTGTAAGTTGTGATCAGTTATAAACTTTGTAATTATCTTTGCGGTGTTAGATGCCGTTCCCCCTGTGGAAGAAGTCCTATCTAAGAGTGGATTTAGAACACAATTAAAGTCCCCAGCCATTATAATTTTATCAGTGTTCAGATTGGGAATGGATGCAAATAAATTTTGTATGAATTCCTTATTATCAACATTAGGTGCATAAACATTTATCAAGATCATTTTATGGTTAGATAAGTCTCCCATGACCATTACATATCTCCCTTCAGGATCCAATACTACATCTGATGCTACAAATGGGACTGTTCTATGTATGAGAATTCCCACATCTCTAGTTTTCTTTGTAAATCTAGAATGGAACATTTGGCTAGTCCAGTCTTTTTGCAGCCGGAACTGATCCTTGCTTAGTAAATGGGTCTCCTGTAAAAATACTATTTTAGCGATTAGACCTGTTAGGTAAGAGAGTACTTTCTTTCTCTTTATTCGTGATTCAGGCCTTTAACATTCCAGCTCACGAAGTTAACTGTCCCATCTTGGAGACATTGATTCTGAGTTTTTGATGTCATTTTATAGTCTTAACCGGAAGTGAGACAGCTTCGGCTTTAATTTTCTATTTACCCTAGAGTTATTGCCATGCAGCCTATTATTACGTTGGTAGTTATAATTATAAAGATTAAAAGGATAGATTAGGTATAGATCAAGCCTGGTCTCTTTCTTTCTCCCCCTTAACCCCCCACCCTCCATTTTTGCCTCCCCACGTGAGGCTAGAACCCACTTCACACAGTCCCGGTCCTCTGACATACCCAGAGACAGAGCATGTCCAAAGCAAAATAAGCCCCGACACAGTGGTGTTTTAGGGTTAAAAAATAGAGATATCTAATACCAATATAGTCTAAAAAATTGTGCACTTAAAATATATATAATCTTCAGCAATCTTAGTGTATTAAGATAATACACCCGGATAATAAACCCGGGGAATGGTGTTAGAAATTTGTCCAGAATAAGCATAATAAGTCTTATTGCAATAATAGCAATAACAATAAACCAAGGGTATCATGTTGAACAGTCTCCTTTAGGGTAGAGAGAAAATAATTAGATAATAAAAAAAAAAGAAAAAAAGGAAAAAAAAAAGAGAAATAAGAAAAAGTAATTAAGCACAATAAAACATAAACAGATAGCGCCCTAGTAATAATGAGTAATAATGAGAATATATGATGATAAAAACCCGTATTTTAAACAAATAGATCAGACAGTAGATTATTAATCCTTGCCATATCATTAACGGCCATGACTCACTATTATGTATCAGAATAGTCCCGGGATCAGCTTTCTTAATTCCTTTCCTGCTTCTTCCTTGCTAGTGAAGACATAGAATTGACCCTGCAATTCCACTTTCAGTTTGGCCGGATACAAGAGACTGTAATTGACGTTGGCTTGCCGTAACCGCTGTTTAATGTTGTAGAAGGCTGCGCGTTTAGTAGCTGTTGCTGGAGAGAAGTCAGGGAAGATACAAATGTGGTTGTTTTCATATATAATCTCTTGCTTGTTTCTGAGGAGTGCCATCACCTCTAACTTAAATGACAATCTTTCAAAGCGAATAATAAAAGATCTAGGTCTAACGGTATTTGATCCGCGTATGCGGTAAGCCGCTGCTATATCAGAATCTTCTTTAAAGTCCTCCCCAATTATTTTAGAAAAAAGTTCAGCTGCGAATTTCACAGGGTTTGGACTTTCTCGATTCTCAGGCAGACCTTCTATTCTGACATTATTCCTTCTGCTTCCATCTTCCAAAGCAGCCAGTCTGTCTCCGAGTTTTTTGCATTCGGAGCTGACATTTACTGCTTTTTCTTCGGCACTGGCAGCTACATTTTCTGCTATTTCAATCCGAGTCGTGAATGTCTCCTTGAGATCCTCCAGTTGATCAGTAAGCGTGCTCAGTTTAACCGAGTTTTCCTGAATGTGCTCTTCAATTTTACCCAGCACCTGTCGCAGATCCAGTTGCAGCTGCTGTCACAGCCTTTCATTTGCCTGTTGCAGCCTTTCATTTGTAAATGATGATTCTAATTTGGCCCATGTGACTGAGTGTGTGTGTCAGACTACTACTCTTGTCTAATAGTGAGTTTTTATATGAAAATGTACTCTTCTGTATGTAAAAAATAATGTTTATATAAAACTAAACAGGTGTCTTTTTTTGGCTAAAAGATACTTTTCCAACAAGCATAATTTTGTTTTTTGGCCAGATTGGTTATTTAGTACTGGAGGTAACTCAGGGTTGCAGCTTGAGCATACAAGCAAAGTTGTTAATGTAGATCACTGATAATTACACACAGAACATCGTTTTTCAAAAATTACAATATGAATATCAGAAACAACATGGAATTATTCCCATAACTGTTACTACAGACAAGATAAGAAAAGACCTTACACCCCAATCCATTATTACAGCAGAAGAACAGGACATGCACTAGCATTAGCCATTAAGGAGATGCCAAGCAGAGTCAGACTAAATCACAAGTACCATGTTTGTTCACTATGGATGATGTGGGCACAGACAATCCTTCAACTACAGACAATCCTCAACAAGGTATATTATTCACATACTGAGGAGCGCAACGTGAAGTGAGTTGTCAGGTACGTCTGTCTCTGCACTGCTGCATGTGTGCACAGCCCGCAACCACTGAGGTGTTTGTACTGCTTTTACTGTACCAATATATTTTGTCGGCCTGAAGAAATCCTATTCTGATTTTAAGTGGGTAATTATTATTTTTATATTATGCCCACGCCATCTGCTGAGGTATTCAAAACATTTAACTGTGGCCTGTGGGGGGAGCTTTGCAATCTCCAACCCCAAAATGCCAAAGAAACTAAAAATATAGGGGAAGGAATCTTTAATTACGACAAAATAAAGAAGGTTATAGGACTTTGGAGGTGTGTAATAAGTGTATAAGTTTAATATGTCACTGTGCTCTGTGCAAATACAATTTATAAATCTGCCTTTTTCTTCACACATGCACATTTGACACAGAGCCAGATTTAGCACAGGGGTTCACCATATAAGAACTGTTAAGCAAGCTTTAGAGGACAAGACCGTTAGGGACAACTGCGAAATGGGCAGTAAGACTGAGGACCATTACATACAATTTTTGCATGTCAAAGTTAGCATAAAACTGTATCCTCTTTTGCCTTGTTTGGAATGGCATGATTCACCTAAGTGGGGGCCTGCACATCAAGAAAGAGTATAAAGCCTTGGAACATTTCCCGGCACATCTTTGAAGCCGACGGATGGATGGGAGATAACGTCTTTTCTCTCCACCCTGGCCATTGGACCTTACTTATTCTATGTTAATTAATGTTGACTTATTTTTATTTGTTATTGTGTCTTCTATTTTTCTATTCTTCATTTTGTAAAGCACTTTGAGCTACTTTTTTTTTTTTTTGTATGAAAATGTGCTATATAAATAAATGTTGTTGTTGTTGTTGTCATCCGATCCTGAATATCCTTCCACTGCAAGCGGTGAAAATGGCAGACTCTACACATCGGGCCCCCACTCCCGAATTGGGTTCTTACCATTGGCTTTCTTTTTCTGTTATGCAGCGTAAGCCGTCATTAAAGAAAGCTAAGTTATTTCTCCTATGTGATTTCTTACCGCTGTATCACTAAGGGAGGGGTATCGCCTCTTTATAGTATATCTATATAGTTTTGGATAATGTAACACGCCGCAATTACAAAAGAACTCATTCCAACAAGGGAGTTAACTCCCCCTGCTGGATACAAGGTGAAACACAACAAATGATGTAGTAAAGCAAAAATGAAAAGATCCTCCCCTGTCAACACCCTCTACTTTTCTCCCTTCTTGCTCCTCTTGTCTTCTCCATGCTCCTGCCAAGTGAACTCTCAATCACACTCCACCCGATTCCAAGTTCTTCAAAGTAGTGGCCCCTAGCCTTTTTAATACCCAATCCCTAGACCACTTCCGGGCTCTTCTAAAGTGTCTCTGGGTCAGGCATAACCCTACAAAAGCCCTTGGGTTATCTGCCCAGTATTCCCTCTGAAAGCCCGAGGTTATCCTGCTAGAATGCTGGCTCGTTTGGAACTAAAGGCCGAAACAAAGATGCAGGGACCTTAATATAAGCCTCCTGCTGCCAGTAGCTACAGGGCTGGAAAATGTGCACTATTTTATTGTGCTCTCCCCACTGTTCTTCCATTATATTGACATCCTGCATCTCCACCTGGTATCGGTGTTGGGGTTATGTTTGGCCTTCTGTCTCGGAGGTGTTCCTGTGCCTGTTGATACAGGCCCTGACCTCGATCACCTCTGCAATGTGTTTTGTCTGTTTGGGTTCGAGTGCAGCTCTTCAGGTAACTCTACTGCAGCTTCCGAGTATAAGATGTCTTCTCTTAGAGGTACTAACTTCTTGTTACAAACCATCTCTTCAGTCTAGTGCTTAACTGATTACAGCGTCAGCATCATTACTGTTTATTTAATTTAAATTCTTTTGACATCAATGTTTTATTAAAGTAGTGCACATAACCTGGGATTAATTAAGAATTAATTTGACTTTATATAGGAAATTCATAATGACAAAAGACTGTGTCACAATAATGAGACATACTCTGATAAAGGTTTGGGGCAGCCACCTGTATATTCTGGTATCCTGGCTGCAAAGTTGTTTTCATCACTATAAACAGCACTGATGTGCATACAAATGAGTCCAAAACAAGACTGAGGGAAAAGGGAAAAAGGGCAGGCTTTTAAAGGGGAAGACAGGAAGTGAGGTCATAAGGATCGGGCCCATGTTCTTCAATCATTGGATCATGCCCGGACATGACATCACAAGGGGCCGGAGCCGGTAAGGTCTACTTCCATTGGCTCGGTCCCGGAAGTGACGTCAAGAGAGCCAGGTGGAATCTCCCGGGAATGGTCTACAGGAAAGGGAGAAAAAGAGTCAGTGCCCTCTGCCACATCCCGGCATGCCTCAGAACTGCCTTCACTCAAGCCCATTAGCTGCCTCCCATGCGCAAGTGTGCGACAAGGCCCCCCCCCTTAGCCCAGACCCGTCGGGTCGGGCGACCCTAGCCGAGAGGTCGTGAACCCGAGAAAGAGCATCAGCGTTGGCATGGAGAGCGCCTCGGCGATGAACGAGCGAAAACTTATATGGCTGTAGGTCAAGAAACCACCGGGTGACCCGCGGATTCGACTCCTTGTGCAGGGCCATCCACTATAGAGGTGCATGGTCCGTGACAAGGGTGAATTCCCGGCCCAATAGGTAGTACCTAAGCTGAGTAATCGCCCATTTAATCGCAAAAGCCTCCCTTTCCACCGCTGCATACCTGGTCTCCCGGTCCATAGTTTCCGGCTCAGGAACATGATGGGGTGTTCCACACCATTGACACTTTGGCTCAGCACGGCCCCCAGGCCTGTGTCCAAAGCGTCCGTCTGGAGGATGAAAGGCGAAGAAAAGTTAGGTGCCATCAAAATAGGTGCGGACGTAAGGGCCTGCTTTAAGTCACCAAATGCAGCGCCTATCTTCTCAGTCCATACCACAATGTTCGGGGCCCTCTTCTTTGTCAAATCAGTCAAGGGCGCCACTCTCTCCGAGAACCGAGGTACAAACCAGCGGTAGTACCACGCTAACCCGAGATAGGCTTGGACCTGATGCTTGGTTCGTGGACGGGGCCATTTCAAAATGGCATCAACTTTGGAGCACTGTGGCCTTACGGTACCCCGACCCACCAGGTAGACTAAATATTTGGCCTCGCTCAATCCAAAGAAGCATTTCTTGGGATTAATCCGGAGTCCGGCCTCACCAAGTGTCCGCAATACCGCTCGGACATGCTGTAGGTGTTCTCTCCATGTGCTGGAATAGATGACCACGTCATCCAGGTAGGCAGCACTGTATGAGTTATGAGGCCGGAGCACTTTGTCCACCAGAAGCTGGAAGGTTGCCTGGAGCCCCATGTAACCCAAATGGAAGGACACGATACTGCCAGTGTCTGCTAGGGGTACTAAACGCTTTTTTTTCCTTCGCGGAGTCCATTAAAGGAAACCTGCCAGTACCATTTTGTCATGTCCAGTGTGGTCAAATACCGAGCCTGTCCAAGCCTCTCGAGGAGGTCGTCCACTTGTGGCATTGGAAAGGCATCAAATTGGGAAACTTGATTAAGCCGACGGAAGTCATTGCAAAACCTCCAACTCCCGTCAGGCTTACCGATGAGCACAATGGGGCTGGACCAGGGGCTATAACTTTCCTCAATCACACCTAGTTCCAGCATGCGCTTGATCTCAAGCTCCACTTCAGCCCTTTTTGCCTCGGGAAGACAATACGGGCGTTCTCGGACAATAACCCCGGGCTCTCTCACAATGTTATGCTCAACCAGAGAGGTCTTTCCGGGGTTCTCACTGACTACCTCCCGAATGGCCCAGATAACTGTTTCCAGCTCCTGCCGTTGTCTGGGACTTAAGTCCGCACCGAAGTTAAGGCTGTGTGTGTGAGCGAAGAGTGAGCGGGGCTGGCTGGAGGAGGGGTCGGGATCCCTTTCCTTCCACGGTTTCAGCAGGTTCACATGATAGACCTGCTCCTTCGGCCGACGATTGGGTTGACTCACCAAATAGTCGACCAGTCCCTTCCTCTCCTTAACTTCGTAGGGGCCTTGCAAATGGGCAAGCAACTTAGAGTGGGAGGTAGGCACTAGGACCATGACCCGATCTCCCGGGTGGAACTCCCGAAGAGACGTGCCGCGGTTGTAGTAACGGACCTGTGCTGCTTGAGCCTGTTCTATGTGACTTTTAAGGAGGGACCGTATCTTTCCAAATCTATCGTGTAACTGCGCGATATACTCTATGTTTGTAGAGGGAAGAGCCTCTTCTTCCCATCCTTCTTTTAGAATATCTAATATGCCCCGGGGTTGTCGCCCATACAGTAATTCAAAAGGGGAGAACCCTGTGGAGGCTTGTTGGACTTCCCGATAGGCAAAAAGGATGAGGGGAAGGAGCTGATCCCAGGTCCTTCCATCCTCGCTGACTACCTTACGCAACATTTGTTTGAGAGTCTGATTGAACCTCTCCACTAAACCATCGGTTTGAGGATGATACACCGCAGTCTTTAAATGCTTTATTTACAGTAACCTGGCAGTCTCCTTGAACGTCTCGAGGTGAAAGGTGTCCCCTGGTCAGTCAAGACTTCTTTGGGGATACCCACGCGCACAAAGACCCCTAGTAATTCCCATGCGATGGCTTTAGAAGTGGCTGAGCGCAACGGAACAGCTTCAGGGTATTTGGTAGTTTAATCCACAAGGACTAGAATGTACTTGTGTCCTCGGGCTGAGGGCTCTAGAGGTCCGAGTATATCGACCCCAATTCGATGGAAGGGAATATCAATCAGGGGAATAGGAACGAGAGGAGCACAGTCCTTTTTTGGAATTTGTCGCAGTTGACACTCCAGGCAGGAAGCGCAAAAGCGACAAACCTCCTCATTGATTCCCGGCCAGTAGAAACGGAGCTTGATCCGCTCCAGGGTTTTTTCGGTGCCCAAGTGGCCACCTAGAAGGTGGGCGTGTGCTAACTCACAGACCTGCCGCCGGAAAGTCCGCGGGATTAGCAGCAGCCTTCTCTCCTGCCCGTCATGCATTGCTACACGATAGAGAAGGTCGTTGTCTAACACAAAGTGAGGACCCTGTGGCATTGACTGGTTTGTTCGCTGGCCGTTGACTAGGACCACTGCATTTTTTGCAAATTTCAAGGAGTCGTCACTCCATTGCTCCCTTTTAAATGAGGCCAGCATCTCTCTAAATTGGAACCGTAAAAGGGAGAGAGGGTCTCAATGGGCGTGGTTTCCTCCCACTCCGCCGCGGCGCTGGTGGATGACGTGTCAGCACACAACGGCCCGGGAGTTGCCACGTCACTCAGGACGGCCGCTTCGTCTCTCTCCACCGGCTGATTACACGGCGTGGAGGCAGCTTGAGACGGCTCATCTCCGTCCGTAACTAGGCCCAAATTAACCCCAGGAGTTGTATGTGTCTCACCGCTTTTAATATTAGGCCAGTCCCGCCCTAGTATCACCGGGTGTGGAGGATCAGGGACGATTACCACGGTTAATTTCTGAACTGATCCTCCGTAGCTGATGACACAAACGGTGGTCCTGTACCAGCGGGTTTCCCCGTGGACACAGGTTATACTGGCCTTAAATTTCAACCACTGTTGCGGTAGCACAATGGAAATGTTGCTGCCGGTATCGAACAGAGCAGGTTTTATACCCGTTAATGATTACCACGCCTGTGTGTGAGACCGCCAACGGGTTTGTCAGAGCACACCAACCCCTCCTCCCCCTCCACCTGCATTCCACCTCATTCCCCAAGCAGTTTGTGAGACCGCAGCCTCGGGGACGTCGGCACAAGCTCTGGGTTGTACTGGGGGGGGGGGCTAGGTTTTAGGACGTACTCCGGTTGAGTTCGGCCAAGGGACGGTTCAGCTCCCCCAGATTGTGAGGCCGTCCTTTGTCTTTCTACGAACTCTATGAGCTCTGCCATGTTTCTGAACTGTCTACCCCAGACTGGCTGGGTGAAGCCCCGGGGTAGTGTGTCCAGAAGCAGATAGCAAGCCACCTGCTCTATTATTTGAAAGGGCTTGAGTTCCTGTGGCCGTTGCCACTGCCCTACCTTTGCCCATAGGGTCCAGGCTTGTTGAGGGGTCGGCCGCTCTGGGTCAAACCTCCAATTTTTCAGGCTACTCACCTGCCAGTCTGGGGCACCCCTAGGTGGAAATCGGGGCTCTGGCTTCACAGGGAGGCGGGCACTCTCCTCTGAGAGAGCATAAACAGCCCTCTTTGCCTTCCCCTTCCGAAGCAGCCCAAGTCTGTGAGCCCCTCCCGAACACTCCCTGGCCTGCCTAGGTTGCCCAGTGGAGCATGCCGGGAGCAGAGCCTGTACCCGGCCACTCTGAAACACGGGACACCCTACCCGCCTGGAAACTCAGCCCCAGTACACTCCCACCTGGATGTGTTGCAGGTCCTGTCCCCTTCTCTTCCAGGACTTCTCAATCCTGCCGACTACGCCAATGTCACAATAATGAGACATACTCTGATAAAGGTTTGGGGCTGCCACCCGTATATTCTGGTATCCTGGCTGCAAAGTCGTTTTCATCACAATAAACAGCACTGATGTGCATACAAATGAGTCCAAAACAAGACTGAGGGAAAAGGAAAAATGGGCAGGCTTTTAAAGGGGAAGACAGTAAGTGAGGTCATAAGGATCGGGCCCATGTTCTTCAATCATTGGATCGAGCCCGGACGTGACATCACAAGGGCCGGAGCTGGTAAGGTCTACTTCCATTGGCTTGGTCCTGGAAGTGACGTCAAGAGAGCCAGGTGGAATCTCCCGGGAATGGTCTACAGTAAAGGGAGAAAAAGAGTCAGTGCACTCTGCCACATCCTGGCATGCCTCAGAACTGCCTTCACTCAAGTGTCACAGAAACACAAATACCCATTTTAAGGTTTGATTTGGGCAATGCTTCTGAAATAGTTTATTGTTTCACATTTCGGCTGAGAGAGATTATTTCATCTTGTATGTTTTATATACAGTGTTTTTGTCTTTTCCGAGAGCTGCTCCTGTCAGCAAACAGATCCCTGAGTAGTGAGTACCACCTATTGAAATGCCTAAATATGTCACCTGTGCAAACAGCGACACAGAGATCTGAACAAGTCTCATGTAACACACACCCATGTTAGAAAATGTTTAAATAACAAAATTTATTTATGTGTAACAAAAATGATTTCTTGTGAAGAAAACAACAAAATGAAAATGCTGCAATTTTCAAGATATGACACAGTTGTGACCCTAAAAAATACAGTTATTTTTTATGATTTGCTCCAGCTCACCTAGCCTAAATGTCCAACTCTGCCCATGGCCTGGACAAAGATGTCTGTTTTGTTTTTTCTTCATTCATTTGGCATTTCAATTCACCTTAGGTTTGCTCCGTAACCAAATGGTGCACTTGGATCATAAACCACACATATCCAATGGGTAAGATTTATGCATTTTTGACGTTTCTGTGTGGATAACAAACTTTGATACAATGATCTGAAAAGGCTAGTGTGGATGGAAAACCTAAATGAAAATGGTGTTTTCATATTTATTAAGGTTAGTGTGGACTAAGCCTGCATTAGTCCAGCATCGGTATGTATGTGTGTAGTTTCTGTCTCTGTACAAGCCTCGAGATTCGCCTTTAGCTCCACACAATCATCAAACGAAGGCAACGAAGATTCAGAAAATGAACAGAAGGTATTATAAAGAAATAGCTCTACTCACAACTGTAAACCAAAAGTTGTTCAATAGCCCATGAAGTTTCATTTTTTTCAAAGACAGTTCAGATGCAATATCATTTGGCTCCCAAGTTCAGTCCTGGGTGAACCCTGTGACTGCAGGTTTCATTCCAACCAGTTTCACATTCTTACTTTTGATCTCATCGTTTAATGAGATGTCATATTTTATTTTTTTATTCTAATAAATTCTGAAATATTTTATTTTTGCCAAAACTTTAAGTTTCCTTTCTCATTTTCATTTTCAAGCCATTCTTTTCTATACAGCTTGCTTCCTAAATTGCACCCAAATGCTGACAACCACGAACTACTGAAAGGGAAGAGTTACTTCAGCACCATAGTCACTTGTCTCCTCATTTGTAGGAAATCTTTCGTAATGAGAAGACAAGTGAAAATTGCAGTGAAACAGTTGCTCCCATTTAGGATTCAATGTTATTTGCACATGTGTCTGCACTGTCCACTGCTGTTTCTTTTTTGGCAGGCAGTGTGGTGGACACGTGAAAGCTTTGGAATTCAAACCCTGAGGTTGTGGATTCAAATCCTGCTACTGACACTGTCTGATCCTGGGCAAGTCCCTTCACCTGCTTATGTTCCAATTGTATCTCAAATGTTGTAAGTCACCTTGGATAAAGGCATCATCCAAATATAAGTAAATATAATGTAAATCTAGTCATCAGCATTTGGACAGTTAAGGGAGAAAATGTTACATAAAACAACAAAAAGAAACATTACCATTTAAAGCTATGGCAAAGAATAAAAATATTTTTGAATTTCTTAGAATTACTTGTAGTCCAGATGACTAAACAATGAGAAAAGTGAAAAGTTAGAATAATCCTTGGGGATCTTGAAAACCACTGTTTTGGAAAGCCTAGAATTTACCTGTTTATTGTCCCATAAGCACCGTGCCCCAGATCTGCATCTAGCAAGTCTCTCCGTTCTGATCAGGTGAGACAAGTGCTAGCACTTTGTGCAGCTTAATGCTATAAGAAAATCATGGCGCGTTAGAGTTAATCCTCTTAATAAGGATGTTCTATGATTCCAGCATAATGATTTGAACTTCAGGAAGCATTTGTGGAGGTTTACGTGTTAGTCATTTTTAGAAACATTGATTGTTTTCCTTCTCCTTTTAAATTTTGCTAAAAATAAAATGAAATAAAAATTCTTGCTATGATGGATATTTCCTACATTTATGAAAAAAGACAGACTAAATATAGCATTCACAAAATTATATCTGAAGAGTGAAGCTCAGTTAAACAATTCAATCCAAACAGCAGGAAAAATTTTACTAGTATACTAAAACTCCAAAACGTTCAGGTTTTTAGAAAGGGCACTGCTATTAATGCCTGCGTTATGTTTTTTTATTTTAATGTTCTATTAAATCCTTTTTCTCAGTCTTGGCCGCAATGGGTACAACTCATAGATCAACCTTGAATGGGATCAGTGCTGTGATACATTGAGAAATCACAAGAATTTAACATAAAGAACTGAAAAAGAAAAGAAATAAAAGTGAAGGTTTAAAGGATTTAATGGGATGTGGCAAAAAAATAGGATTTTTATTCTATTTATATTTAAAGCAGTTCAGAATAGGGACAGCCAAACGGCATGGTAATTATTAAACTGAGGTTTACAAAACATAAAGGTGTTTTCAAGTTAGAATAATAGGGAGACTTTGTGTATACACTCTGCATTGTATTATATGAGACAAGTTTAATTTAAAATATTGCATGCGTGATTTATTTTGTTACCCTGCAGTATGTAGATGGGCGCACTGGTTAACAGGGTAAGGTGGTCCAGTCAAGAAGAAGGACCTACTTTGTATCCCCTGTGGTTGGCTATATTATTGAAAGCAGATGCTGTAACAGTTTCTTCTTAAATGTCATGGTACTCAAGATATAACAAAATTGGCTGGGAGTCTGCCTGAATGCACCATTGACATATCAGCTCAAGTTCTGCACCAGAAAACACCATTTAGGAACTGTTCAAAACTGCAATGTGAAAATTTAAAAGAGATATCTTTGACAAAAATGTTGAACAATCTGTACTGAAAGATTTGTGCGATTTGTAGTGTGTGGCACTTCAGCAAACTAGACATGTCTCATGCCTACCTTCAGACGCAAGATGGTGAAAAGTTATAAAAGCTCCTCAGTTCCTACTTACATGCAGAAAGGTTTGTTTGGCTATAATCACCTTCCATTTGCAATTATGTCAGCTCCATCCATACAGTATTTCAGATCAGATACTGCAATAGCTATCCAATACTCACAGCTATTTGAAGGACAATCCTTTTGACAGAGCATAATGATGCTGAGCACAAGGAAAATGCGGCCTTGGGATATCTTGATATGTTGGTAAATGAAAATGTGACTTTTTCAAAGATTTGAATTACTTTGCTCACATTATTAAAGCTGCAGGTGTGTGTAATTTATTTGAAAACCAACAACAACAACATTTATTTCTACAGCACATTTTCATACAGATAATGTAGCTCAAAGTGCTTTACATGATGAAGAAAGAGAAAAGAGACAAAGTAAGAATTAAAATAGAATAAAAGTAAGGTCCGATGGCCAGGGAGGACAGAAAAAACAAAAAAAGCTCCAGACGGCTGGAGAAAAAATAAAATCTGCAGGGGTTCCAGACCATGAGACCGCCCAGCCCCCTCTAGGCATTCTACCTAACATAAATGATCAGTCCTCATTGTTTTTAGGGTTCTCATGGAAGGACTTGATGATGATGGTCATGTGGACTTCTGGCCTTTAATCCATCAATGTAGGAACATCACGGTGCTTTGATTAGGTGGTGGTGGCGCAGGTCGCCACCACAGAAAACTGGGAAGAGAACAGAAGAGAAAGTAGGGGTTAGTATGGATTTTGGAGCCACCATGAATAGTTATGATAATTAATTGAATATACAGAGCATCAGGATTAAACTAAAATGAAGTTATGGGAAAGCCATGTTAAAGTAATGTGTTTTTAGCAGTTTTTTAAAGTGCTCCACTGTATTAGCCTGGCGAATTCCTATTGGCAGGCTATTCCAAATTTTAGGTGCATAACAGCAGAAGGCCGCCTCACCACTTCTTTTAAAGGGCAATAGTCAAGCTGGATTGTGCTTCACTCAATTAACTGCTTCATACCCATGCTGGCAACCATTCTGAATCCAACTGAAAATTGTCCATACTGAAAAAATGCAAAACAGCATGTTGTGTTACACCGTGTTGACTTGAATGTCTAACGTCTCACTTGCAGTAATAATGGGCAGTGGCGTTTCTGAGCACACGCACAGTCTCACTAAATCTTGTACTAATAAGTAAGTGTCCCTTTATAATTTAACTTTTTATTTAAAATTTTATAACAATGTTCAATTTTGTCTTATTCAATTTTTTCCCATTTTTCATCATATGCTCAAAGCAACGTAATTACTTATTTAAAAAAATATTTCACTTTATAGTATGTGAAATTGTCTTTGAGCTGGGAGCTGCAAGCCAGTTTCCAGCTGATGGGCCAGTTCCAATTGCTCCTCCAGTGTTCTCGGTTTTCCCTTGGGTGTGTGCACATGTGCATCTTGAACTTTCCGGTGAAAAAGCCGAGCTTGAAAGGTTCAGCCCCTTATTCTCAGCAATAAAATTAGGACAGCCCTTTGCTTTAATGATGCATTTGCACTTTTGCTTTGAGCTTTCTGCATTGAAGGTTATGCAGTGCAACACAGTAAAGAAGTAGGAGATGAGTGATATTTCTGGTGGTCCAGTGAGGAGAACCATGTGATGATGCTAATATGAAAATGTCAGCAAAGAAATCTTGGAGGGGTCCTTCCACTACGTGGAAGAGAAGCGAGCAGTGTGATCCCCACGTTTCAAAGAAGCACAGAGTCCTGGTGTGAAAATAACAGGGATTTCGAAAACAGCTTTTTCAATTGCTTACAGGCCTCACATTATCCACCAAATTCCTTAGCCAAACAGTGCTTAATACTGCAACCAAACAGCCCTAGAGACTTGTGCTTGATTCATGCAGTGTGTGTAGCCTGCGTGTTCTTCCCTTGTTATTGTGGCTCGTCCTTCTTCACCCCCAAGTTGTTTGATTCTAAACTTCAGGTGTTGAAAGTTCATTGCCAGTATATTTTTCTGGCAGTGGTTGCTTGCGAGTTTCTTAGTTTAGTTAACATTTACATCTACACTCAATGAGCAAACTCTTAGGTGGTCTCGTGGCCTCGGAACCCCTGCAGATTTTGTTTTTTTTTTTTTCTCCAGCCCTCTAGTGTTTTTTTTGTTTGTTTTTTTTCCGTCTTAATGGCTCACAGACCTTACTTATTCTTTGTTACTTAGTATTGCCTAATCTTATTTTTAGATTTTTCTTTTTTCTTTCTTGTAAAGCACTTTGAGCTACATCATTTGTATGAAAACATGCTATATAAATAAATGGTGTTGTTGTTGAATGGCTAGATGAAAGGCACTCTAAAGTAAAAGCCATATGACAGACCACTTAGCGTTTGCCAAAAGGCATTTAAAGGTCTCTGAGTTTCTTTGGTTTGATGAGACAAAAACTAAAGATTTTGAACAGAACTCCAAGCACTGCTCGTCCCCTTCCTAATAGAATCCCTATGGTACAGTAGCAAGGAAAAAGAGACTGGTCAGAATTGAGGAAGGAAGCATGCAGCCAAATAAAGAGAAGTCCTTGAAATGCACATGACTTCAGACTGGGATGACGGTTCTCCCTTCAACATGACGATGAACCATGAGCCAAAGGCATACAGCCAAAACAATGCTGGAGTGGCTTCAGGAGAAGTCTCTTAACAATCCTTGAGTGGTCCAGCCAAAGCCCAAATTTGCACCCCATAAAACATCTGTGGGGAAACCTGAAGATGGCAGAGCTTGTGAGGATCTGCTAGAATGAATGAAAATCCAGGTGTGGAAAGCTTGTAGAGGCTTATCTAAGGAGACTCAAAGCTGTAATTGCTACCACAGGGGCTTCTACAAAGTACTGAATTGAGCGTCTAAATACTTACATGAAAGAGAGATTACAGTTTCTGATTGTTAATAAATTTGAAAACCTTTCTGAAAACATGTTTTCCCTTTGTCTTTATTGATTATTGAATGTAGGTCGATGGGCAAACATGTCAAATGTACCCATTTAAAAGTAAATCTACAACACAATAAATTGTACAGGAAGTGAAGGGGTCTGAATACTTTCTAAAACCACGGTATGTGATATTGCTTTACATATGAATTACACCAGTTTGGTGATGTTTTCTCTTTTTTCCCCCAGGAAAAACATTGGAAGGCCATGTGGTTTTACTAAGGATTCACACCATACTAGCATGTCTCCCTCTTTTCTGTATATTATCAAAGATTTTTGCACAGTTCTTTCTTTCTTTGTTGTGAAAAAAATTATTTCATTTACAAATTGACTAATGTTTATTTGTTTTTTTTTTTTTCCTCTTGGAGTTTTTACCAGTGATCTAAAGTAGTTATGTGTAAAGAATGCTTCTTAAAGCATATAAAATGGCAACTCCCTGAAGAACATGCCTATGCTGTTTTCAGGTAGCCAAATATTTCTAGGTTAAGTGCTTATGATACTTCCAATAACAGAGAAATGGAAAAGTGACGTTTTCTGGTAGTGGATCTTCAATGTGATTGTGTTTAGGGTAAAACATAACTGACAACAGTACTTGTAAATGTAATGTTAGCAGTCCTCTAACATAGAGGTCTCCTGCAAATTACAGCAGGGGCACTTCCCCTGAGGCACCCTGCTTCTCACACACTTACTGGTGCTATGTTGTGTCAAAAGCAGGACTTTGCAAAATCCCAGGAAAGAAATGAAGTGCGTCTGAAGGATACAGTAGTACAGAATTACAGGATTAGTTGTCCCTGCAACTAATGGCAAGAACTAAAGGAAAATGAGATCCATATTCAAGCTGTGCATCACAATTTGGGTTAATCTTTACATCTCACTAAACTACAGGATCTCAAGTAAAGTATGCAAAAAGAAAAAAAAAAAAGAAGCTAGCTGTGCTAATAAACAGGCATTTTTTGGGTCCATGCATTCATGACAGCTGATACAATGCTGCCCACGCTTTAAACAGCTCTTACGTCAAGCGCTTTGTCAAAGGCCGGTCTGCTCTTTTTCTCTTAATTTGTTTCGATTTGTGATTAACGTGGAAACATGCTTATGCAAGCTTCCTGGAAGCTGAGCGGCTGGTGTATGGTAGTGCTCACTGTCTGTGACCTCTGGCAGTACGAGAGCGGCAAAACAAATGAATACAAAGAGGGAGGCATCTGGAAGTGTTTCAACTCAAAGGTGAATTTACATGAATGGAAAGAAAAATGTTTCTGGGTCATGCTCTCAAGCAGCATGTTCCCAGCTACATTTTAAAAATATCACCTTCTCAAATAAAATACAAACCAACACGTAATGATCATTTCTCAGTGGTTTGAAGATGGTTTAAATTGTAACTCAATTGGGGGAAAAAGACACCCTAATTCATGATGTACATAAGAAATGTAATAATTTACTTCATGAGGAGTAGATAATAAACAAGAACAGTTGCATCAGATTTGTTACACTGTATTAATCCCTAAGTTATCTGAAATATTAAAATGTGGGCTTTAATTAAAATGTTTAAAGTTTAAGTATTGTCGATTAAAGATGAAGCATGGTGGTGCAGTGGTACCACTGCTGCCTTGCAGTAAGGAGACCTGGGTTTGCTTCCCGGGTCCTCCATGCGTGGAGTTTGCATGTTTTCCCCGTGTCTGTGTGGGTTTCCTCCCACAGTCCAAAAACATGCAGGTTAGGTGCATTGGTGATTTTAAATTGTCCCTAGTGTGTGCTTGGTGTGTGTGTGTGTGTGTGCCCCCTGCAGTGGGCTGGCGCCCTGCCCAGGGTTTGTTTCCTGCCTTGTGCCCTGTGTTGGCTAGGATTGGCTCCAGCAAAACCCCGTGACCCTGTAGTTAGAATACAGCGGGTTGGATAATGGATGGATTATTAAAGAAATTTGTAATTTTTCACCCTCTGATGGCTAGATCCCTAGTAAAGGATCAAAAATCTAAAATAACATCATATTCACAATCATTGAATCTGAAGTAGTCTAAAATGATACCCCAGATGCTCATGTTTTAAATTTGTAATTTTAACCACCCTTCTGGAAGTAGCTATTACAACAGTAAAGAATGAAATATCAAAAAGAGAGATAGATAGATAGATAGATAGATAGATAGATAGATAGATAGATAGA
>JANRMT010062790.1:16304203-16320976 GCA_026402145.1 Polypterus bichir lapradei | reverse complement strand
AGATAGATAGATAGATAGATAGATAGATAGATAGATAGATAGATAGAACTTTATTTGTCTCCAAATGGAAACTGAAATGTTGCCTATTATCATCATTATTACCAACCATGAAATAATATAAATCAACATTCCACATTCCTATATTACCAATCCCAATTTGTTCAAAGTTTTGTGAAAGGAGTAACTTTGACTCCTCATAGCCCATTAGAGGGTGAACCACTGCTGCCAGTTGATGTGGCATGCACAACTTCAAGTTCTTCTGACCATTTTTGCTGATGACACTTATTGGTTTACTCTTTATCATAAGGGTGTAATTTCTTGCATAATATACTGTTCAAAAATGACCTCAAAATTAAGGTTTCTCAGATCTAGAGGGCCAAAAATAGGAGTGAACACCAAAAACCTTGGTGTCTGGCACAATTAGACATCAAGATGAGACATTAGAACAATCTAGACAACAACAGGCCACTCAGTCCAGCAAGGCTTCTAAAATAACGTCAGGTCTAGTTTTGAAAGTCCCTAAAATCTTACTGTCTACCACACTACTTTGCCCTTTATTCCATGTGTCTATGGTTTTCTGAGTAAAGACAAAATTCCATATGTTTGTTCCCAATTTAAAATAACAGTCTCGATCCCCTATTTCCTTTCAGATTTTTAAACACTTCAATCATATCACCTCTTAATCTTTTTTTGTTTAAACTGTATAGGCTCAGCTCTTTTAATCTTTCCTCATAATTCATCCCCTGTAGCCCTGGAATCAGCCTAGTCACTCTTCTTTGGACTTTTTCCAGTGCTTCTTTGTCTTTTTTGTAGCCTGGAGACCAAAACTGCACACAGTACTCAAGATGAGGCCTCACCATCCTCTTTAATAAAACCCCTGTGTGCATCCTGGTGTCCGTGTGTGTGTGTCTTCTGGTGAAGTATGCATGTGCGGGCCGCGCCGCACATCGCACCGTGCCCCGGCACCGTGGACGCACACACACTGGAAGCTGGGCGCACAGTGAATGGCCTTGCCATGGCCGTGCATGTGAAATAAGAAATAAAGGACACCATTGCTGGGAAGAGTGCTGATTGGGTAGTCGCGACCGCGCACATAAAATCCGTTGCTGGGGAGACGCCACACATAAAATAATCAGCTGCACGCCCCCACAGATTAAAATACTTGCTGGGGAACTGCACAGTACTTGCTGGGGAGATGCCACAGGCACGATTATAAGCAGCACGCCACACATTACATCAGTTGCTGGGGACACTCTGCTGATTGCCCACTGTTGTGACAGAAAATTAAAGTCATATTACGGTCATCAAAGCCAGTATTACTGTCAGAGAAAATTACAAGCATTCTACAGAAATACAAACCAGTCTTACTGCGAGAGAATATTAAAGACACACAATACAGTGATGCATATTACAGCCACATACAAGCCAGTATTACTGTAGAAGAAAATATTATGGATGTATCTACTAACAACATGCCACCCAAAAAAAAGGACACGTCAAGTAGGACAAAAGACATAGACATTCAAATCCTATATAAGCAACATCTCCTGGAAGAACGATCAGCTCAACAAGTAAACAACAACAAAAGAAAGGCTGAAAGACAAAGAAAAATACGAGCAAATAGATTGATTGAAAAATGCTAAAAGAGAAACCTTAGAAAAAGTTGGCATTTACTTGCCAGAACCAGTATTCAGCCACGGTCAGTTATATGTTGCATTATCAAGAGTTAGAAGTTTTCCAGATGTTGTTGTCAAGGCTGTAGAGATTCCTGAACAAGGCAAACTGTTGCCAAACTCAGACAGAATATTTCAAGAAATGTTGTCTATAATGAAATTGTATAGAAAAATTTCATGAGCTAAAAAAATAGAAAATTTTACCTAACCTATTTTTTTCAGATATTGTGTCTTACAGATTGTTACAAAGTTTTACACTAAGACAATATTAATTATACTTACTGTATTGTCATATACGTTTCTATTTTATTTTTATTATTATTTTACTTTAGGCTTCTTGCAAAAATATTTTTGACAAAAAAAAAATTAAGACAAGAAACAGAATGAGGTCAAGGTCCCTTGCCATTTAATATAGACTGTTCCTACTAATGTTTATGCACTACTGTTCTAGCGCCCGTTATTGTAACAGGCTTAATGTCTAGTTGTATTATAAAGCTTAAGCAGAACCTCCTTGGACTTGTACTCCACACTTTGTGCTATACAACCTAACATTCTATTAGCCTTCTTAATGGCTTTTGAACACTGTCTGGTAGTTAATAATGTCAAGTCCACTACAAATCTTTCTCATAACTTGTGCTATTGATTTTCCAACTACCCATTGTGTATTCAAGCCTAACATTTTTACTTCCTATGTGTAATACTTTACATTTACTTACTTTCGGCTTCATCTGCCAGAAATCTGCCTAAGTCTGTGCTGTCCAAGTCCCTCTGCAATGATATAATGGATTCCAGATAATCTGCCAATCCACCTATCTTGGTTTCATCTGCAAACTTAACCAGCTTGTTACTTATATTCCTGTCTAAATCATTTGTATATATTCAAAATAGCAGTGACCCCGTGGAACATCACAACTAACATCAACTAATTCTAATAAGGCTCCTTGCACCATAACCTTTTGCATCCCGTGTCTGAGCCAATTCTACACCCATCTAAAATCATCACCCTGAACTCCCACTTCTTTTAGTTTGACACCCAACCTCTCATGTGACACCTTATCAAATTCCTTCTGAAGGTCGAGATAAATAATATCATATGTTCCACTTTGATCATATTTTTTGTTGCTTCCTCATAAAAATTCCTCACAAAGAATTAAATTATGAAAACTGTATTAGGCTCCTGCCAAAATCATAGCCTGTCAGGCTCAAATGCCCACAGTAAAGAGCATCGGAAATACAAACTGTGCTCTGGCCACTGAAATAGCATCACTTAAAACCACCACTTTAGTAAAATCCAACATTATCCTCCAAATTATCAAACCCTAGGTGAAAGGGTAATCCTTTTTTGGTTTTGTCTGAACTGATTATTGGAAGAGAAATTCATAATCCCATACTCAGTGATATTAAACTCTATTGCAAGAGACAAAAATAAGCAACTGTATTTTCGTGATAACTAACAAAGTCAAATCAGCAACTCTGTGGGCGAGTAAACACTCCTCATTTACAATTGTAAAAAAGAAAATCCAATTTTTGCATTTCACATTTTTTAATGTTCTCATTTTCATTTTCTTCTGCCTAACAAATCCAGTGCCCTGGGTTCTAATCCAATGCCTGTGGCCTAATGTATAAAACTTACTTGTGCTCGTAAACACGGGTAAGCAATTTCTTATGCAAAAGTCAGGATTTAAAATAAAAACTTGGCATTGAAAATGGGTTAAAGTTACAGAATGATTCAATCTACTTTAATCACTATGTAGACATTTTTGGTGTTGGTATTTTAGGGACTCCAGGCAGCAGGACAAATAGAGTGAACAGAAAATCTCATATTGATTGCACATTTCAATAATGCATCAGTCACATTGTGATATCCATCCATTCATTTTCTAAACGAGGTTGTTCTATACCTGTAATGAAACAGGAATCGCATGATTTCTGTGTGATGGTCTCTGAACTACAGGCTCCAATTGAGTATACAACTTCAAGAGGAGGACTGTCTAAATCAGTTTAAAAGTCTTGGTCATCATCATCAAAAGACGGCACAAATACCATTAACAATATTTGAATGACAGAAAATGTTGTTTTATATTTGTTTGCTCACATATATGTGGTAAAATAATCACTTTCTTGTTTTAACAAGTTGTAAAATGTATGCATAGTGTCACATCTGAGTGCCATGTATTTAACTGATTTGAAAATTGAAACATTTTCCATTATTTATTTGATTATTCAAAGAAACAGGTATCACATTTTTATATATATGGACCACAGGGTGGTCCAGATTTAATTATGCAGATTCAGATTGTCTGGATGACTTTCATTTATGCGGGGACGATTCCAGTTCGGCATGAAGACGATTCTTCATGTCGTCAGTTCACACACTTCTCGATGGTGATCAGGTGATTTTCTATGTAATAAACTTAATAAGTTATAATGAAATGAAAATTGCATAATTAGATTTGGACCACCCTATACATATATATATTTATATCTATACTAATAAAAGGCCTCACTGACTGACTGACTCACTCACTGACTCATCACTAATTCTCCAACTTCCCGTGTAGGTAGAAGGCTGAAATTTGGCATGCTCATTCCTTACAGCTTACTTACAAAAGTTAGGGAGGTTTCATTTCGAAATTCTATGCGTAACGGTCATAACTGGAGCCATAGCCTGCAGCTCGGTCGCCGTGTGAGGCGGAGTTGCGTCCTTCATTGTCACGCCTCCCACATAATTGAGTGCCTGCCCATATAAGGCCGTCCGTCAGCGGCAATCCAATAGAAACACTCTGCCTCCGAGTGGCTCATGTGAACTGACTGTGAACTCAGTACGCAGACAAAAAGCAACAGCTCCAAAGAGAGCTGAACAAAAAAACACATTACACTATTGAGAAGGCAGCAAAAGAATATGAAGCGAGTGACGCATACAAGCATATTAATAAGTGCAGCTACTGCGGAAACAAAGCCCGGTGTAAACCGTAAGTTTAAATTAAGTTTATAGACATGCTCCCGCTGCCGTTTATCATGCCTACGATGAATACGATATTCGCGAGATACAAGTTTAATGAGAAGACGCATTGCCGGGTCTGAGCTAACATCGCAACATCGCATGAGATAGCACAAGCACAGCTGAGAACCTTCGATGCATGTACTCCAAGTGGCTCACGTGAACTGACTGTGAACGAAGTACGCAGAAAAAAAGCAACAGCTCCAAAGAGCGCAGAACAAAAAACGCATTACACAATTGAGAAGGCAGCAAAAGAATATGAAGTGAGTGACGCACACAAGCATATTCATAAGTGCAGCTACTGCGGAAACAAAGCACACAGTGTAAAAAGTCAATGTCCAGCTGGAAGACAGTGTAAAAAAAAACTGTGCATGCAGTATGTGATGTCTCAAATAAAGAGGAAGACGAGCTGTTTATTGATGCAGTAAGAAAGGAATCGATAAATGAAACCTGTTGTCTTTACAACGGTTGACAAACACGGAATGTAACTTGAACACAACACATCCTCCAAATACGAACCTGATTGAAAGAAATAATGATAATCAAATCCTTGATGACAGCAACACTCATAACAGTCACAAAACAATTACATTAACAATCATGTTACGTTATTTTTAAAATGTTCCCTTTTCTTTATCATAACTTCTTTAACACACTACTTCTTCCGCTGCGAAGCGCGGGTATTTTGCTCTCTATATATATATACCCCGATCTACATACTGTCAAATAAACGGACCACAAGCCGTGGCGCAACACAAGAGGCTTTGCCTCTAGCGCTGACGTCCGAGGTTTGATTCCCGAGAGGGGGTGCAGTGAGTGTGTACGCCTGATGAGCCCAGAATTAGGGCTAAACACGTGTCGCGTGTAAAACTATTTCAATATATATATATACACATATATATATGTGGATGTATGTGTGTATATGTAGATATATATGTGTGTGTATATATATATATATGACAGCAACACTCATAACAGTGACAAAACAATTACATTGACAATCATGTTACGTTATTTTTAAAATGTTTCCTTTTTTTTTTTTTCATTTCTTCTTTAACACACTACTTCTCCACTGCGAAGCACGGGTATTTTGCTAATATATATATATATAGTGGACTATGGCCAGCAGCTTATCCTGGCCAAGACCCCCAAGCCGCCAGATGGAGCCCTCCCTGCAACGTGTAGATGATGGAGTTTTGATCTGACCCGGAAGTGCTAGGAAGATCACATGGACTGAGGGTTCAGAAGCACTTCCAGGTCACAGACTATAAAAGGACTGTGGGAACTCCCAGACGGCGAGCTGAGCTGGGTGGAAGGGTGGCAACGCGTCTGGGAGTGGTGGATTGGTTAATTGTAGTGTATTGGTTATTATTTATGAGAATTGTGGAGAGGAGGGTGCTTTGTGCACTGTTATTAATAATAGAGTCAACTTATTGGACTTTTACCTGGTGTCTGGCGTACCGTCCGAGGGTTCAAGGGAGCGATACCGCCCTTTATTTGTCACTAAATATATATATAGTTTGTCACAGGGGCCTGTGTGACAGAGACTGGCTCAGACTACCATGTTGCTTTTGTAAAGACACTCAGGAAATGGGGCACTAAATTTGTTTGCTAACAGAAACGTCTATCAGGAGCGTAAAAGACGTAAATACTGTATACAGCATATTCAAGTTAAAATAACCTCACTCAAACTAAATCTGAAATTGAACAGAGTATTGCTCTCTCTGTTTTCAGCATATGTGAGGTGCAAGTGACAGCTTCTTGGGACAGGATGAAATATATATAATATTCATTCATCCATCTATCCATCTTATAAACCCATTTATCCAAGGCAGGGGATAGGTGAAGCTATACCAGAAAGCAACATACACAGCCAGGAAGAACCGCTGGACAGACTGCCAGCCCATCACAGTGTGAACACACACACACACACACACAACAGGAGACAATTTAGCATTACCAATTCACCAACCTGCATTTCTTTGGACTATGGGAGGAAACTGGAGCAAACCCATGTGCAAACTCCACGCAGGGAGTATGACCCTCAGACGCTTTAATATAATACTTAAACTTTAAACATTTTAATTTAAGCCCACATGTGCCTGAGTCAATGATTAACATATTTACATTACCCATGGCCTTTAAAAAAATAAAGAAAAAAATTGTTTATTCCAGATTTATTTTAGTAACATAAGACGTTTTTCCACTGCTGGAACTTTCTTGTGAGGAAACAACGTGTACCTGTACGATGTAGGCTCTCGGCTACTTGTAGCCCCTGACCACTTTCATGTGCTGCATTTTCACCACACAACATGAACTCTACCCTTTTGAGTGATGCAATGTTAAGTGAGGCGTGTCCAGAAGGTCATGGGACCTCTTGTGTGCAAACACCACGTTTTTGCTTCAAAGTGATCTCAACTTTTTGGGGGAGATTAATGATGTGATGTGGTGAATGGCATGGCAAACCAGGGAGGTGGTCATGAAGTGGTGCAGTGAGAAGTGTAGTGCTCCATCTTCTCCGGTCCATCAATCAGCACAATTGATCACCCAAGCCCCACCCACAACAGTTGCTGGTTGAACGAAAAGTACATACCCTGAAGTATGAGCTTAAATATACCAGAACAACCTACTACAAACTACAATATGGCCTAAGTTCCTTCCAAAAGTTCCTGAATTTCTATAAAGTTCCTGGCGATTTCCAATTGTGGAAAAAGTGAATGCACCCTTGGTTCTAATAGCTGGTATTGGCTTCTCAGGTAGGCATTTATTATTAACTTTCTACCAATTTCTGAAATTGAATAGGAGAAAGATTTTGCCCACTCCTCCATGCAGAATTCATTCAGCTGTGTGATGTTTAGTTCTTGTCTGCTGTGCACATCCCTCCCACAGCACCTTGATGGGGTTAAGACGGACTTACAAATGTAATCCTTTACAATCCTTGTCATGTACTCCATTGCCTATTTTTCATACAAATTCATCCAATGGAATTAAACATTTTTTCAGAACACATAAATATATGCTCTCCAACAACTGTGTCCGTGTGGCACTGGACATGTGAGCCATTTATTAACTAAGTTCTCCTAGCAATTCAGTAGTTTAGGAACATGTGTAAATGTCAAAGAGATGACAACTCTGCTCTGGAATTTATTCATGCTGCACAATATATGTTCTTTTCAGCAATTCCTTAATGGACTTTTGTTTAAGAGTTATTGTCAACTTACAGTGGAGCTTCGATCTTCTGACAGATAATATCACATTACCCTCAAGCACCCTTTGGTATACTGAAGTATTCATTGTGGATTCTATGATGGTGAGCTGCCCAGGCTCTGAAGCAGCCCCAAACTGTAACATTTTCACTGGCATGTCTCACACTCTGTAGCAGATACACCTGGCCAAATGCTGCCTTTCATTTTTGGCAAACATATCTTCTAGCAGTGTAGCCAAATAACTCTGCCTTGTCTGTCCATTACACATTGTTCGGGAAATCCGGTTCTTTGCCTATGTGTTCATAGGCAAACTTTAGTCTTGCCCTGATGTTCTTTCTGGACAGCAAAAATGTTCCTTGTGTCACATTTATCATGCAGATTTAACTTATGCAGCCTCATCATTTCAACATCAACAGTGTAAAGAGCTACCTGTAGGTCCCATGATAAAATTAGGGAGATGTTAGATACTTCTTTTTGCATTTGCATTCTGCTCTTCTGACTAACCTTATTGGGTGGCCTAGCCTGGACAAATTGGCACTTGTTTGAAATTTTCTCTACTTGTAGGTAATCCTCCAGATAGTAGAATGGTTGAGATCCATTTATTTTGAGATCTTTCTCTAAACCGCTTCCCAGACTCAGTGGCATCAGATAGTCTTTTGATCCAGGCACGACAATAACGCAAACTTCCACAACAAGGAGCAAATTAAACATAATGTCGGAGGTTAAATAAGACAGGTTCAGACAATGTAGGGTTATACTTAATTCATTCAGATCTGAAATTTGCATTTGTTTATTTGATTTATACAATGGAATACAAAATATAAATGCAGTAGTAATTTTGTTATCTCACCTTATTTATAGATACTGTTTAAATAAAGATCAAATCTTAATATATCCACATATATTAAGAAAGAGAAAACATTTCATGGGGTGTACTTACTTTTTCCCACTGTGTCAGCGAGTGCATTTGTGTGCTCTATGATGGCCTTCTGCCAGAGCAGCAAGGATCTGTCTCAGCTCCCCATGAGCCTTAGCTGGAATAAGTGGGCTTGAGAATATACAGTTACAGTGTGTATGCAGGCTTGGTGAAGCAATCAGCGGCACTTTAGACAGGAAGGCATTTTCAAGAAACTTTTTATTTAACATTATGAATAAACAATATACCGTGGTGGGCTGGCGCCCTGCCCAGGGCTTGTTTCCTGCCTTGTGCCCTGTGTTGGTTGGGACTGGCTCCAGCAGACCCCCATGACCCTGTAGTTAGGATATAGTGGGTTGGATAATAGATGGATGCAATTAACAATATAAAAACACACATTATGTGCCTTATTTATTGAATTCCTTTCAAAAAGGTGAGAAATATTATACTTTTAGAAATTTGGTATGATGTAGTTTGCTCCACCTTGGCACTAAACGAGCGTACAAGAAAAAAAACGGTACATGCACATTTCGCATTTTAATGTCACATGCCAGTCCAAGGTATTGCCATTTGCAAAATTAATAAAAATTAATTCATCTGACAAATGCAACCTTACAAACATGAATAGCACTTACGTGGTAGCCTCAAATTCTTTACAGCCCAAGAGGTCTGCAAATTGTTGAGCACATGATGACCATTACTTAAAGATGGTTTCAAAGAAATCATCACTGCAGAATGCGTCCACCAGCAAATTATACGTTTGAGGCGTAACATTTCAGAAAACACAGAGGAACAGTTGTTTTTAGCATTCCACATTTCTGTGAAGAGGAGCAAATTTAGATCAAAATGGAAAAATGACATTCAAGTTAAATGGTGAGCACTGTCATGTTGCTGGACAGCTCGATATTTAACCCGGAAGTTCGCAAGGTGGCTTGCAATAATGGAAATAGTACAATTATCTTTTTTTTTTTACTATAAACTCAAACTGCAACCATTTAAATTATATTTAGGCCTTTCAACTAAACAGACTAGCCTAATATCAATGCAATCAAAGAATAATGCTTACCTCTTACATTTACCCATGATTCATCTTTACCCTGTCATTACTAATATATGGAAATAATACAATAGTATTGTCCAATGAATGAATGGCATCAGGTTTTCTAACAATGGAGAACTTTTTAGTGTGGCAGGAGAAGGAGCGCATGTGAAGAGTAGAATCATCAAGTCACTGATGGTGCTGAAAAACAGAGGACTTGCAGAGTTTTAACACGAGGCTTACTGTAAGACCATTTGCTTATACTTGGAAGTGGGGGTGCATTTAAAGCTCCAGTTGTTTAATTGTACTTTGCCATGTGTGTCTCCTATTCTACACCAGTTTTACGGTTATGATTTTTATTATTATTGCTGATTATTATCAACATGCTGTAGTCTTTCATTTTTGGCCTTCGTCCCAATGTTTATGACAAGTTGGTGCACATGCATATCACATTGTATATATTCTGACTATGTGATTTTGTTTAAAGTATCAGTCACAACTGATGTCTATTAAATGTTTTCTAAGCGTTCACACTGAATTATAGTTACCAGGAAAGAGTTTGAAATAATTAAATGTTTCACATTAAACATCTGAATTGTTTTAAAAGTCAATTTTGAGATGTATTTTTTAAAAACATAAGTAAAATATGTATTTATTTTTATTGTTGTTCAGAGAACAGAGAAGACTGTATATCAATAGGTAACATACATGTTTGTGAATTAACAGTATCATCTGATTCCTAAGAAAGAGATACCTCGGGTCTTGAAGGGCACTGGCCAGGGGGGCCCACAATGTTTTTTTTATGCCTATGTATGTTTCTGGTTTGCTGTCAGAACAGGGGCCACAAAACACTCCTTTCCCCAGGGACCTATGATGCTGTTAAGACGGCCCTGCGGTTTGTGTGTGTTGGGGTTGGGTGGGGATGTGGAGATTGGCTGTTAATTGACATAGTTATTTCACATGTCATCTCTGCATACTTTATCTGTAAATATTATAAAGTTTTGTGGACATCTTTTGTGTTAGCTTAAATGGAAAGTTAACTTATTGCTTTATCCATCTTGTGCTACAATGCTGAATACTTTGTAAACTCTCAGGCATAACTGCTTATTATGAAAGATGCAACATAATAATGAAACACCTGAAAGGGACACGAGTGGCTCAGTAGTAATTAACTGATTTCTTTGAGTACATAGCTCTAGGGTACTGGTTTCAAATTAAGTTCCAGTCACTGTCGGTTGGTTGTGGCAAAAAAAACACTCTTTTGAATGCTAATCTTGATCAGAGGTTGAAAGATATGTAAAAACAAAATTCAAAACAGGGGCAGAAAAGTACAGAGAAATCCTGATGTTTTGAAAGAGATTTGTGAGATTACTCTTTTGGCAGAAAAATAAACTAAAACATCAACCTATACATAGCCTGGTCAAATCTCACATGATTCCATTAAGATTATGAGGAGAAAAATGAATATTACTATTCAGAAAAATGAATAAATGCCAGAGCAGAGTTCTCATCTGAAGGAGCTTCTGACATTTAACACATATTTCTAGACTTCTGAATTGCTAGGAGAGCTTAGTTAACAAATGCTTCACATATCCAGTGCCACACAGATACGAACAGTGTAAATTTTATATTTCCCGTTTTCTGACAAAAATTGTTAATTCTATAGGATGAATTTGCATAAAAAATGTGCTATGAAGATTTACATGACAAAGAAACTAAATGATTAGGTTTTTATTCCCATCTAGTTTTGGAAGGTCATACATAGTGATGAGCAACACAATTTCTCAAAATTGAATATGCAGCAAAACACTAGCTTTCCACAAAATGGTTGTGAAACTAAGGGCATTTTGCTTCCAGTTAAATTTATGTCTTTGATACGAGAAAAAAAGATATTTAGTTCCTGACTAGAAGTGCTTTCATGCATTAATATCACATGCATCTGCACGTCATTTAGTATTTAAATAAAACAGTTCCTTGAAAAAAAAAAATCACCAGACTTTTTTTGTTGCACCATCAGCCATGTGTTGGGGTTGTTTAGGCAGTATGGCTTATAGTGCCCACTTTGCCAATTATGAGGACTACCTTGATCACTGCAATTCTAAAGATGTATTTGAAACAGAAAAGAAACTTTGCCTGACGTGCTCCTACCCTCAACCAGGATAAGGCGGTAACAAGGGTGTGGGGGATGATTTTCGGTGTAGCGAGTTTATCAACTGTAAGTTGCACATTGGGGCATTTTGAGGTGTCTTTGTATGGGAAACATGCACCATGTCATTTTTAAAAAGAACACTATGCTACACTGTGGTGATGTTAACGGTAGGCACAAACGGAATTGATTTTACTGCAATGTGATGGATTACATGTGTAGTGCTACTTTAGAAAAGAACACAGGTACGACAGAAGAGTAAACGCAGCTCAAGGGAGTGATATTTCTTGTTTTCTAAACCATAAAACCTTTAATGCTGTTTTTATGCAGGTGTGCCTTTGGGACCACCATCCTTGATCTCGCGAGGTAGCCAGTTCTACTCCAAGATAAGTAACAATATCTTCTCTATCCCCCCATAGCATCAAAATGGCACCCAAAGATGACACCCAGCTCTGCCCACAAGGTTCAGAGGAAACTGCACCCCTTCCGAAGACAATGATTGAAAAAGGAGACAACCAGGGTAAGTGGCGTCACTCTGTAGCCAACTATAGGTATAAGACGAGGTAATTAAGAGATTATTTATTTTCATTTTCACCAGTGTATGGCTTTATTTTTTTGTTGTAACCTTGGGGCCTTGCTTGCCAACCCAGAACCCCACCCCCCCAGCCTGTGCTATGTGCCAGCCACTTCACGTCTCTGCCACTCGCTTATGTGGATTTCACTTTCACCAAACAACAAATCTTTTAATTCTCGCGGATAGGCCTCATCATTGGGAAGAAACACTACTTTTCACTGATGGCAACACGAATTAGATGATCTACAAGAGACTCCAACTTAAAGTTTAAATCCAAACAATATATTCGATCTTTTTGTGGTATTCTGTTATTTCATCGAGTAATAATTTCCATTTGTTTGCACTAATGCGATCTTTCTTTCATTTTTTTGAGATTTTCGAATTTTAGTACTTTCATTATCGCTAACCTGCTATGCATGTGTATCGTGCCAATGTTTTTGAATTCTTTACGACATTCTACTTTGTCATCTACTCTTTGTCTTTTATTTCCAGCCCCGGGCATGGTTAAATCTCTTGGTACAATGTCTTGTCTCACGGGACATGAAAGTATCTCTCTGAAAAAGTCTTGTCTCGTGCCTGGATTTTTTATTATAATAGAGAGATAAGATGGGGCGGCCCATCTGGTGACCCAAACCTCTGCTTTTCCACCACGTTACAATTGCCACAAAACTCTATTTAGTGACTTTAACAGTTGAGAAAAAGGAAACTGCCCACAAAACAACATTTTTTGTGTTAGTTTCCAAAACTGTATGCGAATCGAAACTTACCTGTTTCGGGCCCTCACTAGATTCATATTAAAAAAAAAAAAGAAAAAAAAAAGCAGGTGCGACCAATATATTGCCATATATTGCTGCATTTGTGTACAACAGGACCTTTGGGAGATATTTCTTATGACATCTCATCCTGTCATTGTCATGATTTTGGGAGAAATGTGAAGTTGCTGTTTATTAGTAATTAAGCAATACTTTAATTTTTATTTCAGCACATCTAAAAAACAAATTAAACACCTGTATTGCATCATTCCAAACACAAGATGGCTATAAAATGCCATTATTAGCTGAATTAGTTACTATTTTTATTTTATGTTATAGAGTGGGGTGAGAATCCACAACATCCAAAATGCCTGAACAATGTATTTTGTTACTCACATGAAAAATTAAATGGAACACCATTGTTAATTGGTTTATGATCTGTGTGATTCTTGATGGTCAGCCAAACATGTAACTACAAAAGCTATTGATATGACTACGACACTAAAAATGCTGATAATGATTCTTAAAGGAAGACTCTCACTTCCATTGGGAATATTCTGGGAATCTAATACAAATAACACAGTGGGAAGACCAGTAGACAGTGTAACTACTACAGAATCAACTTCAGAATCAACTACAACAGAATCAACTACTACAGAATCTACAGACACGCAGTGTCCTCCCTGATACTGTAAGCTGGTAAACAACCAAGTCACCAGTTAATGACTTTCAAGGGTGGGTGGTCAGATCTGTTCAGTTATACTGCAGCTTTACATTTAAAGGCATAGACATTCGAACAGAGCAAGTCCAGGTTATTGTATCCACAAACTCAACAAGCTAATTGAAGTCTGTTAGTTCCAATGTTCCCTGGTTAGGTCAACTACATTCTAGGTTTAGAATAATTCATTCATTACAATATTAGTGCAGAATGAATAATTTCTGTCCCTGCGTTAATAAAAATAAATTAGGATGATGTGACTTATCTCTCTAGGCAATAACATGGACAAATTCTGTCAGTATTTCAATACCTAGATAACACAATTACTGCCTGCCCCATAAACTCCACCATTCACCATTCAGCACTAGTAAAACTCTGAGCCGCCATGCATAGACGATTGCATCAACAAATAAAGGGACTTTAACCAGGACAAAATAAACCTAGCATTTAGAGAGGCTCAGGCCAAAAGGATCACTTACTTATGGTGTTTATTTTAGTCAAACAGAGTTTGACAAAGTTATGTTTTATGATAAATGAATGAGGATTCTAAGAAAACATCTGAAAATGCTCACCCAGCTTAATCAGGCTTCATTAAATAGCAGGCAGCAAGGTGCAGGATTTAAATAACATAACACAAACATGTCTGGCATTAACTTATGGATGAACAGACCTTTGAGATTCATCCAGCTGCTGAGCTTTTAATGAACCATACCAGTTAACATTTACATGGCACTTTTTTCTCCATTGAACCTATCACAAAAGAGGGCATTAGACTATAACAATAAAGTACTGGTAATCTACAACATAACGAAAGCACGATGAAACATTATATACGTACAGTATTACACATTATTTTAAGATAAATTAGGCAGTGCTAAGTTCAAAATAGCTCTGCCCTTTAGAGGTTATTAACTTCACATTAACATTTATTTCCTTGTTTATAGTCACAGAACATACCCTGAAGGTGAGCATGGCTGTGTGTGTGACCGATTAGGAGCTGTGACAGCCTTGCACCCACTGCTGCCAGGGCAGACTGCATTATGTATATTTCAGAATGTCCACTGCACAATGAAGGCATGAGATACACAACAATGATGTGTTCAGGCACAGGCAGTGCCCCACTTGTTTTGTTGTGTTAGGGTCCTAGGTTGACCCTATCTTCCTCTTTATACTCATTATTATGTAGACATTAATGGCATGCCTCAAATTCAATTCTCTTACCACTCTTTCAGGTACAGCAGTTCAGCACTACCCCCTTAACTTTTACATGAAAACATGAGATTAAAAATTATTTTGGCCATCACTACAGACTGCATGCAACATATAAAAAAAATATCACTTTGGGCGGACATGCTTATAGTTTAGCTATATATGCATGCTGCAAGTCACGTGATCATTAATCACAAACATTATGGGAGTAATATAGGAGAGTAATTCAAAATGTAACATTTTCTGAATCAGTTTAGTCATAAACTTAGTCATGCTTAGTCCACTGCTCTTCACCCTGCTGACTCACAACTGCCTCAGCCACACACAACATCAACCACGTGATTAAGTTTGCGGATGATACGACGGTGCTGGGACTGATAAGCAGGGATGATGAAACAGCATACAGAGATGAGGAGGAATGGCTGTCCACATGGTGTGAAGACAACAATCTATCTCTCAATGTCGACATGATTATGGACTTCAGAAAATCACATCCTGCCCACATCCCACTCAGCATCAATGGTTTAGATGTGGAGACTGTTACGAGTACCAAGTTCCTCGATGTGCACATAACTGAGGAACTAACATGGACGCATAACACCTGATCACTAATCAAGAAAGCCCAGCAGAGACTACACTTCCTGAGGCAGCTGAAGCAAGCAAGTCTTCCCCCTTCCATCCTCACCATGTTCTACAGAGGAACCATTGAGAGTGTTCTGACCAGCTGCATTACTGTCTGGTATGGCAACTGCAACATATCCGACCGCAAGCGCCTGTAAAGGATAGTGAAGACAGCAGAGAACATTATTGGGGTGACTCTCCCTTCACAACAGGACATATTTTACAAACGCAGTATCCACAAGGTCTGCAGCCTTGTGCAGAACCCCTTACAACCCTCACATTGACTTTTCATACTTCTGCCATCCAAGAGAAACTTTTCAAATTTCTGCCATCCAAGAGAAGATACTGCAGCATCAGAGCCAGATCTGCAAGGCTGCAAAATAGTTTTTACCCCCAAACTGTCAGACTCCTTAACACCATGCTGCCCCATGGGATCTTCCACACTGCCTTAACCACCTCTAAAAACACTTTCCTGCAAAGACTAGTGTGCATGTAGAAAAGAACTGAAACCCTCATACTGACCTTTAGGTATTTTGCACACTGCACTTTGACATTCTTTGATATCCTTCTGCTGTGAAACATTCTGACCTGTCATTGCTTACACATGTCTTAAACAACTATTATCATACACTGATAATTTCTATACTATCTATATCTATTATTTATTTATCATATTACATATTTATTGACGTAGAGAAAAGCCAAGCAAAATAACACCTTTTATTGGCTAAATAAAAGGTGTCATTTTGCTTGGCTTTTCTCTACATTCATAGTGGCTAACACGGTACAACACCCTAGTACTATATTTATTGACTATATTTATGTATCTAGATTGCATAATACCATACACTGCTTCAATGTTCATATAAAGTATCTATCTATCTATCTATCTATCTATCTATCTATCTATCTATCTAT
>JANRMT010062790.1:16227313-16304193 GCA_026402145.1 Polypterus bichir lapradei | reverse complement strand
TATCTATCTATCTATCTATCTATCTATCTATCTATCTATCTATCTATCTATCTATTGCTTACTACACGTCAATATTGCTGTTACTTCTTTGTCTTGTCTTTGCACAATGTCTTGTCTTGTTTGTGTTTTAATTTAAATTTTAATTCTATTTTAATTTAATTTTAATTTTTTTATTTGCACTTCATGTTGTTACACTATGGACCCTGAGCTTAACAATTTCATCTATCTGTATACATGTATATGGTTGAGATGACAATAAAGTTTGCTTTGACTTTAATAAAAATAATTGTATTTATAAAATTATGTTCTGAGAAAGAGGGTTCTTTTAATGAGAATAGACCAGATGAGAGATATGGTCAGAAAAATGCACAAAGTTTGTTACTCAGAAGGCAAATCAATCTTTCACAAAACTCTAAATGCTGAACCATAAATCAAGACCCTGAAATGAAAGCTAAGCCTTTTAAGATCTTGGATGATGTAGGATTGCACAAGTTGACCTTTCTATGGTCATGTTAATGACTACAGCTGCCGCGCACTCCAGATGTCCCATGGTAAAAATCACAGCAGCAACAACCATGCTATAGTATCTTGAGATAATGCAAAAAAAAAAATTAGTGTCAAAAATTGATTCCGTCAGGTAAAAAAATGTATACTTTATCCAAACAATACAAAGAAAATCCACAAAAAAAATAATGAATAAACATATATCATAACACAAACTGCAACATAGCATCAGCAAAAGTAGAATATAAACTGGTATAAAACTGAACAGCAAATGACACAATAAAAACAATTTACGGCTTTTGGTATCAAACAAAAACCAAGCGGTGTAACATATAACATGAAATCATGCAGATAAAATATAAATGAAAAGGGAGAAACAGACCTTAAAAGATGATAGAATATGTAAAAACTGCTTTGAAAAGATGAGTTATACAATAAATAGATTCATTTTGAATGGATATTGATAGGCTATTCCACAGCTGAGAATCAATGTACAAAAATGCACACTCGGCCACAGTTCTATTTATGATGGGGCTGTTGGAGGGTGAAGGATCCAGCAGGACTGAAGGAGGTAATATTGAGCTTTACCAGATCACAGATATAGTGAGGGACTGTGCCATGGACAGCTTTGTACATGAAGATAAGAGATCTGTAAGTAATTTATGAAAGAACAAGGAGCCAGTGCAGTTGTGTCAGCACAGGGGTGATAAGACAATACAATGAGGTTCTAGTTATGACACCGAGTGGCACATATATCATAGCGGAGTTTATTTTGAGATTTCTCAGGTAGTCCAAAAAAAAAAAGAGAGAATTTCAGTGATCTAATCTGGAAGTGATGAAGGCGCTCAATAGGTCCTTTAGCAAGAAACTGTAAAAGAAATGAACCAATTCTACCAATATTGTAAAGGAGATAGAAGGAAATTTTTATAATGCCTTAGTTGTCAGTTTATATAGGGTTCTATGAATACAGTAGGTAGTGGGTGATATCTGAGTAATACCAACTGAAAGACTAAAATAGTCAACTTGTGTTTAGTTGAAGAAGTGCCAATTAAAATAGCCCCAAGCCTTTGAACAGCTTAGTTTATTGTGTACCAGGGATTGACAAACATATCCTATCTCAGCAGCTTCTAGCACAAATGAGGAATCAAAGTGACACCAGCTCACTGCAGCGTAATATAACCCACACAGGGTCAACCAAGCTATCCATACAGGAGAAAACCTGAGTACCTACTGAAACTCCAACTAGACAGGAGGAAAAAGGAGTAAACTCCACAAAGCCAGTGTTAGAAGGTTTGAATCTAGGCTGTGAATCTGTGACAAAGCCACTAGGTCACCCAACATTAACCTTATTTTTCATAAAAACGGCAGTGCCCCCAACTGAAATATTTAATGTTGCCACTGTTCACAAATGTAGTTTCAAGCATTTCATTTTTTTGGTGATGTGGCACATCTGCAGTAGCCATGGAGGCTGCAGGAGTCTTTAGCACAGTGATCACTTATCACTGAAAAGGTCACAGAAGATCTACACACATAGACACATAGCATGAAGTGAAATAAAGCAAATAAAAATCAGGAAAGGAGACAAGCAAATACCAAGGTTTCCCAAACCTTTTTTTCATACCAACATTATTTAAAGAGGTTATCATTAGGTCTCTCCACAGCAGGGGCATCAAACTCTAATCCTGGATGACTGCAGTGGCTGCAGGTTTTTGTTCCAGCTACTTTCTCAAGGAGTAACCAGTAAGTGGTGCTAATTAACAAACTTCTTTGCCTTAATTATAATTGATTTACTTATTAAATGGCAGGCAAACAATAAAGATGACAAACTGACACAGAGTTTTAAGCAGTCCTGGAGGGCCACCATTTTCACTCCAACCAAGCTCCTGTGTAGCTGTTAATGAAACACTTTAATTCTATGGCTTGTAGGTGTTCTTATGCTTCCACATCAATCATTTCTAAAACTTTTTTTTTTTCCTGAGGCCTGAGATCACCATCCAAATGCTTTGCAGACCACTGCAGACCAATATTTCTCTGACCCGGACATTTTTCTTTTCAAGTATTTTACTGAGACCAATATTGTATGAAAGACAAATGTGATTTTGGTTAGCCTGGTCATCTGTTGGCTCTCTTTGCATCTCATTATTGATAGGTTGCTGGGTAAAGAAGAAAATGAAGCAAATAACATGCAAGTCACTTAAAATCAAGACAACACAGCATGCTCCATCAGAATTGACAAGTGGATTCCGAATGGAGAAAGTTGCTGGAATGAAAACCAGCAGCCACTGCAGCCCTCTAGAAACTGTGTTTGACACCCCGTTCTACAGTATTAATTTTATTTTAAAGAAATATTCCAAAATTAAAGGGAATAAGTGTATGTAATATACGTTAAACAACAATGCATTCAAGGCAAAGGCAGTACATCAGTACAACCCTTTGCATACAATGAATTCACCTATGGAGTTAATCTAATAAAACTTGTTTAAAAAATATCATCAATGGTTATTCTGCATTCCTAGCTTAATAAACATGAAACTTGTCACTAAAAGTTGGTGTCAGGATCATTTTGAAAAAGCACCACCAATGAGGTTATCCATTGGAAACACAACTTTTATAAAGTACAAAACAACAGCAATGTCAATCATTTTTGAAATGTCTCAATAATGAACACTTAATACATAAGAAATATTGAACATTCTGAAGACCATCTACACATGAAGACATGAACCAGCTCTGGTGACATGGCACTTCAATGCAGGCCAAGCTCACACAAGGCCAATGTAGCGTCACTATTATCACTGGGATATAAAACTACAAAAAGCTAAAACACACTTGTTTTATTATTATGTCATAACAATATCAATGAAAGTGCTAATAATAAAATCATTACTGACAATTAATCTGTCTTTTTTTGAAGTGTTCTGTAACAAGGACATTTTCGCCTCAGCTATGATTCTTGAATAGAAAAATAGAGAAATAGAACCTAAACTCAATACGTTAACTGCCAAGCCTAGTTAGACTAAAATAACTTTAGCAGATGAAAAAATGTGCACTTTCTGTACCTGAAGTGCTCTTAACTCGGAACGTTTTTTTTTTGCCTGGGTGATACCTTCATATTTTAAAATAAATTCACACTGAAATAAAGATATAATTATACCTACTAAAACAAAGCAAGACTGTTTGTTTGGTAACAGATGATTGTGAAACTCCTTTATCCTGCTTCTATTTGTGGTAAAAGGATTATCGGCCACTTGTTAAGAGCTTCAGTTCAAACGTAACTGAACGCATGTTTACGAGCTAAAAATAACGTGAGAGCTTGAGCTGGTGCTGACACTCAAAACTGGCATGGATGAAGACTACTTTGAGCATTCATTAAGAGATTTAAGTTTTCTTTTTGTTATCTAGAACTCTGAAAATTAAAAAAACAAGCATGAGGAGAGTTACTCTAAACTTACTGAATAAAGCACCAACTGAGAATATAACTGAAATCTACATACCAAGTATGTGAAAAAGTAGGCAGTTTTAGAGCAATAGTTATGAAGGTATGGAATTCTGAAGATAACCATTTGCTTTAAGCTTTAATGTTATTTCACTGCCACATTTGAGATACTTACATTAGTTTCAGACTTCTCCATTTTAAAAATCAAAGGGTTTAACCATGTAACAGTGTAAAGGTAACTCGTTTACAAAAAACTGAGAGTAGAGTTTTTTTTTTGTTTTTGAAAAGCACATGGCTCTATTATCAGTGGGTTTCAGGGATGTTTGAACATGTGGGTATTTATTATGTAGATAGTTTACTTTTGTCTCATCAGTCATTAACATTTTACTTAAGAATTCTTTTAGTTTGTCTTTCTATGGGGGCTTCTTTATAGCAATAGTAATAAGTTAGCGTAATGCATCACTGTGACTGTGACAGACAAGTTGGAATTTTTCTTTCTTTTAAAATTTCTTGCTTTGTAGTCATTCTGGTGTGTGTATATTTATTTATCTGTTTATTATGTATTTATTTAAAGATCTTCTGTAAAAAGCCAAATTTCCCATTGGGAACAAGTAACTTTCAATCTATCTAACATAAATTAGAATATAGCTTAAAGGTTTGCATTTCAAAGTGCAGCCTTTGAAGTTATCTGCAAACTAAAACTTGTGATAAATTTATCCATGACCTTTTTTCCCCAGAATCCAAATTACTTGCTTTCTTTTATAGCTCAAAAAGCACACAAATAATGAGGAAAGTAACATTCTGTACCTCTTCATCATATTCACCTTAGATCTGAATTACATGAGAATAAAGTAAATCAACAGATTTAACTTCACTGTATCATTACTTTTAAAGGACACTGCTTTTTATTTTGCTTTCACATTCCAAACCAAAGTGGCTCACATGAAAGAAGACACAGCACTACCTGCCGATTCCCCTAAAGTATTACTTGATATTCATGTATTCTGAATTTAAAAATGTTAAAAATGTTTGAAAACATATAACATGGTTACAGTTAATCAGATCAGGTTGAGGAGCATGCACTGGTACAGCACGTTGCTGCACCCACCACACAACAAAACTGCTCGGGATCCCAGCTGGCAACTCCCCAGGCAGACACGTGGTCCAGTCCCACCCACTGGAAATGACCCTCTATCTGCCACAGCCAGGTGTTAACGTGGGTGTCCCCTTGGCCTGGTCCAGCCACTCGGGTCCTCAACAATGAGGATCTTGCTAGCTGGATCACCCTCAGGGTATCGTGCCACATGGCCATAATGCCATAACTGATACTCCCTCACAACACAGATAATGTGCCTCATTCGGGACTCCATGAGCAACTGCTTATTCGACACAAAGTCAAACCAGCAGTACCTAAGGATTCTCAGAAGAGACAGAGTACAACAGGAGTCCAGTCTTCATCTCAGGTCACTGGATAGCATCCATGTCTCACTACCACATAGCAAGACGGGAAGCACCAGGACTCTAATGACCTGGACCTTTGTCCTTTTGTATAGATATTGGGAGCACCACACATCCCTTTCCAGTGACCTCATGACCCCGCATACTCTCCCAACCCGTCTTCTGACATATAGGATGAGTCACCAGAGACCTGAATGTTGCTGTTGAGGTAAGTACAACAACATTTATTTATATAGCACGTTTTCATACATACAAATGTAGCTCAAAGTGCTTTACAAAATGAAGAATAGAAAAATATATAGAAGACACAATAAAAAATAAACATAAGTCAACATTAATTAACATAGAATAAGTAAGGTCCAATGGCCAGGGTGGACAGAAAAAACAAAAAAAAAAACTCCAGAGGCTGGAGAAAAAAAATAAAATCTGTAGGGGCCATTAATGGCCTGGATCTTGGTTTTTATCTAGGACACTCGCAATCTCAGACACTCAGACTCCTTGCTCAGCCCCGATCAGAGCCTCCATTGTCTCCGCGAAGATCACAGCATTGTCAGCAAAGTCAAGATCACTGAATCTTTCTTCACTAACAGCTGCCCCATAGCTGCTGGACCCCACGACCTTGCACACCCAGTCCATGCAAGCACTGAACAGATTAGGAGCAAAAACACATCTCTGACAAACCCCAGAATCAACTGGGAAAAATATAGAGGTTCTGCCCCCACTCTGTACAGCACTCACAGTACCAGTGTACAGGCCGGCCATGATATCCAGCAACCTTGAGGGGATCCCGTGAAGTCTCAGTCTCTTATGAAAATCAACAAAGAATGCAAAGAAACTGTCGATATTTGCATTTGCGCTCCATGAGAACCCTCAGTGCCAGAATGTGGTCAATTGTAGACTTCACAGGTGTAAAAACAGATTGCTCTGGTCGCTGGTAGGTGAACAAGTGATCACGGATCCTATTGAGGATGACCCTAGCAAGTACCTTACCTGGCACAGAGAGCAGTGTTATCCCCCTGTAGTTTTACCGCAATCCAGGCAATCACACTTCCCTTTCCAGATAGGTATGACAAGACCTGTTTTCCAGTCATTGTCCCAAATGGAAGCAAAGATTGGACTCCAATTAAGATGCAGAAACATCTCAAGGATGATCAGGAGAAACAGGATGCACCTGAGCTCAATTTTGAGCTTCATGTCAAAGGCTGTGAATACTTATGTACATGTGATTTCTCAGTTTTTTTATTTTTAATAAATTTGCAAAAACTTCAAGTAAACTTTTTTCACGTTGTCATTATGGGGTGTTGTGTGTAGAATTCTGAGGAAAAAATGAATTGAATCAATTTTGGAATAAGGCTGTAACATAACAAAATGTGGAAAATGTGGAAAAAGTGATGCGCTGTGAATACTTTCCGGATGCACTGTATATACATGCAGAATCATACTGTGTTAATGTAAATAACAAAAGTGACATTTTTCACTATAACTTGTCCTCTGCTTTTTCTATAAATGGCTACTGAATGCAGTAAAAATTGTTGGAAGAAAAATGTGGAAAAATTCATGCGCTGTGAATACTTTCCAGATGCACTGTATTCTCCTAGACTACACACCAATTTACTTTGAAGTATCACACATTAATAAATGTTATCAGAATTATGGCAACAGTCATCAGTAATACACACTTTAACCTTAAATTGAATTCTGAGTGATAATCTGTATCACAGAACTTGACCAGATCTACTCAGTTTCCAGCAGCAACCTTAGGTTACCTCAACCCACACATATAAAAACCAAGTTAAAGATGGTGGTGGAGATGCATATACAGTTACGATTTTCATTAACATTATGGCTGTTTTCCCTCTGTAACCATCACATTTGTAAAAAAAATTACTTTTGGTTACATTTGATCCAGTAAAATATAAAAATATACAGTATATATTACAGTGCAGCAGATATGTAGAGTATAGCTCACGTTTGGTATGTGAGAGTGTAATAGAAAACCTACCAAGTTAATGGTAAATTTACACAAGTGTTTGCTTAATTTCAACAGAATGCAAGTTTCACATAACTGCACAGATAATAAGCCACTCTGCCTTCTATAAGCTAACATGTTTATGAAATGTTAAGCTATATCACTGGTGTGACAAAAGAATGATCTCAAGATTGTAGGAAGACAGCTAGATAGAAACATAAACTGTTAGACAGAAATGTATAAAGGCATGTAGCTTTCTGACCGTTACATGCATATGTTATGTAGATATGTTAAACATAGGTCTTCTCGCATGTAATAGCATACAGAACTTTTAGAAAAGGACACTAAGCCTAAAATAAAACACCATAGACAAGTTTTTTCTTTTTTGTGTGTATTGCCAACTTTCTTCTTTATTCTTCTGTATGACCTGTTTGCTTTGATTTTCATTAAATCTTTTAAAACAAAGTCACTCAGACTGTAGACTTTTTTTTGTACATGAGCCACACTAATTGCTTGAACCTTTCTGGTAGCTGCATTTTGTAGTATTTTAGAAACCCTCGACAAATGCAGCTACAATGAGGAAAGTGTTGTTCACCAGACCATCCTTAGCTGTAAGACCCACAACGTCAAGTTAAGAACTGTTTGACTGACAGACATCTATTAACACTACTGTATGTCAGCTCTCCCCCCAGTTCTATACAGTTTTGTATAATGAGTTACTGCAATTCTTTATTTTTTTACAGAAAGTATAAGCATAAATAAGGACTTCAGTGTAGTGTTTACAAATTGCAAATAAAACAAATATTAAACAATTCACAGGAGGCAAAGAAGGAAAATGAGATAGCAAATTAGATTTTATATGGTAAATACCACAAAATAATAATGAAAAAAAAACTATTTATGTGGCTCTAGTTGGTGGGTTAAGACAGTTGATATAAACAAGAAACACAGCTCATGTCTGATTGGTACAATTATTAAAATAATATTTACACAATTGTCCAAAATATGTCTTAAAAAATGCACAATACAGCAACTGGATTAAAAAAAAAACACACTAGTCAATAACTTAGCTAAACAACAAGTTTTTTTTTTTTTTATTTGCAACTACACAAACATTTTAAAAATTTCTGATGTCGCCACGTATGTAATACAATGCCTTAAGCTGTATAAACAACCACAATTCAACTTGTATGAAATGGAAGCGTCTGAGATAAGTCTTTTTACTGGTACCTGTTATTTCATATGCTACTTGGGAGGAATTCGTTTTTTTAGGCTGTATATTGCACAAACCTGGATGACCTGTGTATATTCCAGTTATGTAAAATATCCAGGCAGTTTGAGCTAAATCTGTGCCTTTAATTTATTTAATACTAAGATCTTGCTTAACATTGGAACCACCTCCACCTACTGTTGGGAGACAGTATTGCATGTTATCTGGACTTGAGCACATAAGGATGTAAAATTAATTTTAGGATTTTTAGAATTAATTAAAATACATGTTAATTTGCACATCACCATCTTGCGACACCACTAATGTATTAAGATGGCTTATTACATTCACAAAAATGAAAGCCAAAGTAGTGGATTTTTTACTCACACTGCCCCTTACAACAACAACAACAAAAAAAAAACTCAGTAAATAAAAATGTTTTATTGCAAATTACATCATATATATCTGATCAATAAATGAGCAGAGCAATGATGAGCAGCTCAGTTAACTCTTCTGACCCTGAAGTACATAAAAATAGTTCTATCTTTCCAATTTGATATTTATATGTTAAGCAAAAAGAGTGGTGTACAAAAAAAGAAAAAAAAAAAAAGAATAATAAATATCAAACAACTACTGTTGTATTATGTTTCAATTATCACAATGAGTCCAACCTCCTCCTCATTTAAATTACACTGCTACGGTGGGGACTCTGATGTATTAGATGAGCCAACACTAAATAAGCCAATGATGTACAATTTCCATTCAATTACTTGCATTACACTGTGAACCTTCTCAAATCTCATGATTGTCTGGTTACAAAACTCAGGTCTCATTTTTTCAGAAGATCTCTGCAGGATTTACCATTTCTTGATGAAACTTCAGTATAAAGGCAAAAAGAAACAACTTGAGGTTGGGCTGGGAGTGGGACAGATGTAAAAAGCAGAACAAACAAAATCTGAGACCTTAGTCCTGTTTGCCTTCTCTCCATTGACGAGACCCTTCATTCCAAGCCACATACACAAACATTGCCAGGACCATATGAACAGCAACTACTGCTACAATAGCAGCATAGAAGTAACTGTCGCTACTGGACATCCCCAATGTACCTAGAATGAGAGTAAAAAAATGTAGGTTTTTCTTGTTCTTTTAATAAACGCTGACACATTGCTTCAGGAAGAAAACAGCATAAGAACCAAATGCATATATTTACATGCAAATACCCAAGTCATCATTAAAAATATTCTCGTAAGCTTCACAAAAATGAAACATTTGCACTTCAAAGTATAGTAGCTAGACAGACATTTAGAACAAGCTATTCAAAATTGTCAGAGAGCCCTGCTCTAATTTTTAATCTCTAAAATTGCAGAAGATTAAAATAAAAATTTAACACTTACAGTTAGTTAATGTTTAATGTTCAAGCATAATTGTTGAATTAAAAAAAAAAAAAAACATTTTTCATAACATTTACACTTATTTCTGGCACATGAATTGAAACAAAAAAATACCTTCAAATAAATAAGCTTTTGATGCAAAGTACAGTCCTATTGGTAGCGTGATCATTAAAACTGTGAAGAATAAGAGTGTTTTCAATGCTGATATTAGTGAGCCATCGTTTCTGTAAAGGGAGAGGGAGAAAACAGATAATGAATATAAGGTGGAGAAGGAGAAAGATACAAAGAAAACCAACTTCTAATATGATGTTCACAGTCTTTCCATAAAGAAAATGCTAAATGTAACAAAAAGATGATTTTATTGTATTATTGTTACTGTAGAGGCATGTTTTTCCTGATCCGTTTATTATCATAAATTGTCATTCAGCCATTTAAGATGCAACTAATATACAAGGAGCCCATGTCATATATATCAACGCTAATGCATGCCTGTGAACCAACATTTATTAAAGGAACTAATGTTCTTATAGAATTTTTTTTTTTTTTTTTATAGAAACAGGCATATGAACACAATTAAACAGAGTAGATATTGGCTACCTCAAAAACCATTAATGCATTTCATTAAAGAACTTAAAACAAAGTAAAATCTTATTTTCAAGTTTATTTTGCTTTACCACCATGTCACTGTGCCTCCAGTAAATATTCAGACCCCTTCACGTTACAAATTTTATGTTGCAGCCTTATGCTAAAATCCATTAATGTTTTTTTGTTATCAAGCAATTCTCAATACCCTAGAATTACAAAGCAAAAACAAGATGTTCAAAATGTTTGTGTATTTATTAAAAACAAAAAACTGAAATTGATACAAGTATTCAGATCCTTTACTCAGTACTCAACAAGGTTATTATAGTTAACGAAAACTCAAATCAAAACTGAAACTATTATTAAAAAAACATTTTTGTAAATTGAAATAAAATAATTAACAAAACAAAAATGAAAAACTAAAACTAAATGAAAATATTAAAGTAGCTGGAAAGACTAACGGAAATAAAATACTAATATACTAAAATAATTTTAGTTTTAATTTTTGAATGAATATTCTTGCTGTTAGTTTTTAACCCTTATACCTTTTAACTCTAAAACTGAAAGTCATCCACCACACAGCATTTGCGATGACAGAGCGAGCTGAATACACGCGTAAAGTGTATGGAATAGAAAGTGATTTACGTGCTGCCTTTCTTTGCACTTGTTGTATATCAAGATGTAATTCAAACGCCAGAAACTGGAATGTGGTGGTCAACAAAAACTTTACAGTAGGGACAGAAAAATCATTGTCTTGTGGTTTATTCCTCAAATATCCATCTCCATATCCAAGTACACAAGAAAGTCGAGGGGAGACCACTCCCAATTTTTGAAAATAAAACGGCACTGATTGAGGGACTGACAAGGTCATCATACAAGATCAGCATATCATTGCTGACCAATCACTTTTGCTTTAAATACGTCATTTAACAACGAAGAGATACAAACTTTGTAAAATTCCTGAGTTGGCAACGTCTCTACTGCACTATAGGCAGGTAGGTCAAGAGAGTCTGCCAAGTGATAAAAAGCTAAACATACTAATGTGCTTTTGTATTTGCTATATTTATTAATTTATCTTTTTTAGTTAATATTCATCATTCTTAATACCAGATACTGTGAAAATAATCCAATAGCAGAATTATGTTTTAAAATCTCTGTATCCATTTTCTCAAAGTTTCTCTGTCTCTCAAAATAGTTGAAATATCATATTATTTTTGTTCTTAACATCAGCCATATCATACATATTGCATACCAGGGATTTTTCCTGCCTTGCATCCAAACCTGCTGGGGTAGGCTCCAGGTTTCCTGTGATCCTGCTCTGGATAAACAGGTTTATATAATTTATATATATTGTTCTTAATCTAATGCTGTCTCTGTCATTTTCAAGCCTAAGAGCCATGTTCTTCCTAAGCCCCTGTGATCACACCTGTCAAAAGACAGTAGATTCTGTTTTCTGATTTTTGATCTTTTCAGGCCTACGGGTGGCAAAATTTTGTCTATAAATTGTTTGTGCCTGAGATGGAATCGGAGATCAATATGGCTGGTAGAAAATAAAGCTCTGTATTTGAGATTTTTGAATGCAATATTGAAAGCATTCATTCTAAGCACATTGTCGTTGAAGCAGGATATGTTATGTGCTGTAGACATTTAGAGTAAAAAACCCTCACACCTTAAAATTCAATTAAATTTCATTATAGCCAAACATTCAATTAGCCTTCACTTATGTGGTGCTTCATAAAACGTATACATTTGACAATTTGAGATATTGTATTGAAATAATATACTAATGTAGTTACAAGGTACTCGGTAAAACGTTATTAAATCGAAAGAAAATGCTAAAAAGATATATATATATATAAAATATGTGGCAGAGTGCTGAAATGCATTGTCATACAAGTGTAGGACATCCTATTATTACCCTACAGTGGAAGATGGAAAAGAAGTGTGTTCCAGTCAGCATCTTAAAAGAGTGTCATCAGTGGAAAATATACCACAAGTGCTGAATAAAGTGCAATAAGACTGTCAACTATATAGCACAAAAATGACTTGCCTTCACAATGCACAACACAGAAAATATTACACATGCTGTCAGAATTTTGAATTAGCCATTGCTGAATTCTTTTGGTCAAATGAGAGACTATTTATTCATCGAAGTTTATACTGCATTTTTAATTCTGGAAAAAAAAAAATTGCATATTTGAGCGATTTTAAAATAAAGAATAATACTAAAGTAATTTTTAAATTTTTTTTTTCCATACAAACTATATTGTGCTCCTCATTGAGTGTTTAAACAAAGGATAGCTGTGCAAATACTTGATAAGCCTCAACCATTAGACAAGTTCTAGTGCATAATAAAAGCTCATCCAATCCTCATACGCCAAGACATCAGTGCATCAGAGTCAGTCACCTCAACCCGAAGGCTAACTGCCACCTTCAAAATCCCCCATAGTGGGACTTGCACAAGACATGAAAAGCTGAATCCTGCAACAACTTGAGGCAAAATTCAACAGTCAGTTCAAGGTTAGATACAAGACGCAACACATCTTGATCTACGTTAATATGTCACTGATGCACTGTATGAAGTCAGCTGTAACCTGGAGGAGAAGGAGATGGCACTCACTGGAAAATAAACTTTTCTGATTTTTATTAAGCATCTGCAGAAGAACAACACATCCATAAGCACATTTGACAGCTGCTGAAATTTTCAGGAGGGAGTGACAGATGAAAAAGAGGATGCTCCTGTAACAACAAAGGCCACAGTCCACTTACAGCCAAGGTCACTTGAAAATATTTTTTCAGTATGTGCAACAAACATGCATTCAGAACAACTTTTAGTCCCACTGCAGATGATGTAGGTATGAGAAAGTTTTTGATTAAAATGTGTTAATCATTAAACAGCCAGCACGATCGCTACTAACAAAAAAACAATTCCAGTTGCAATTATCATAGTATATTTTTAAATAAAAGTATATTAGACCTTTCTATTGAAGGCTAGTCACTATATGATTAATTTATCTTAAAAAAAAACCCTATCATTCCTAATGGCTACCCTGAATGAACAAGAACATGTTAGCAGACCAGACATATGCATTATAATCATTTTCAAACCTCAAGCTGTTGAATAATGAATAACACGCTAATGAATAATGACAATCCCAAATTGGAGGCAACACAACCATAGGCTTCAGTGCATTCACCGCTCTGATTGTTGCATGTATTCCATGTAATGCTATCTACTCTTTGGACGGAGTTCCAATTATGGCTTCTTCTGACAATTCTAAGCTATTAAACGGAAATACTTTGATGGGGAATGATCATGCATTATATGGTATATTTTGAAATGTACAAAGATTTATCATTGCTTAAAGTACTGAATTTTACCATGTAAAAATGTACCAGTCCTGGTCTGAATCACCCAAGTGACTCTTGTAGATTTCTGAAAATTCTATGCCCATAATCATTTTTGACATTGTACAATGCAAACCATATTTCACACTAACCTCTATTGCATTAACAGGAGACTAAAGTTGTGGGCCAACTACAGAGAGGTGTTTTTCACTACCTTATGATATCTCAGAATATTACGGACTCAACTAGGATTTATATAGGCTGCCATGCTGTATCTGCACTTTGGTCTACACATATGTAATTCCTCATTTTATAAGAAAAAATTGCTGGGACTACTAGAGACAAGGCCACTGGTATGAAGACTTTTTTGCTTCTTTTGACTCCTGTTCAGCCTGTCAAATTAAAAGATTAATATTGTTTATAATTTCCTTATCCCATGTAATTTGTAGTGATGACCAAGAAAAAAATAACCTCATGTTTTTGTGGAGAATTGAGTTAATGCTAATACAACAGGAGCCTATGGTAACCAGCACGTGACAATAGCAAGCAATATCAGGAACATCCATAAAAAAATCTTTTACCTGTTTTGCATAGTCTACATGTTAGTTCATCCAATCTAAAATACTAGTAAAAAAATACCTTCAGGTAATTGAAGTAGTCCACAAACAAGAAGCCCTTCACAGGGGCTTGTGTTTCTGAACAGAAAAAAGAATTCTTCATCCATGAATGGAAAGGGGGGTTGTCTTCAGTTCAGACGCTTGACACAGTGTAAATGGCACCCTATTTATGGACTACTTTCATTGTTTGCTTTAAATCAGTTTTAGTATAAATTTAGCATTAAATCTTCAATTTCAAATGTAGATTATAAAGAATTGAACTTAAACATGGAGACAAAACAAAAAATGTTGGTCTGTATTAGAAGATTAGTAAAACAACAACTCCCATACTCTGTGACCTTCACCACTAAAAGCTGTTTTGGAAGACGAGATGAGACAACTCCCATAATAGGGATACAAATTGAAATTTTGACTGATCACATACGACATTAACTGGATAATCTGACAAATGAAACTTAAGACACACAAGTTGTTCAAGTATATTGACTCAATTACTTGACGCATAAAAGTTCCCAGGATTGGTTTAGGATCACGGTTAGAATTTATATCAGATATTAATTTAAATAAAATCAATATGATGAACAAAAACATCTCAGTAGTAGTTACTCATTAATGTAACTAGAATGTGTAAATATACTGTATTAAGTGTCCTAGATATTTTAAGTAAGACATGGTTATATTTGTATTTAAAAATGCATCTAAATAAAGTATTTTATTTGTGTAACTCACATGTGCAAAATGGAAAGAGACTTCCAATTTACAAATCAAACATATTTACATTTTCCGTTACAGTGATAATGCATTCCTGGCCAAGTGAAAGGTAAAGTACTAAAACTTTGTATTCTCCACTTTATACATATTGTTTATTCTGGTATTTTTGAGAAAACAAACGGGCAGCATTTGAAATACTTGTTTACTAAATTGTAGTATGTGACACAAATTGGTGCAAAATGTTACTTTTAGTGACTGCTTTTAAAATACATTAATTACATATTGTAAAACTGTTAGCATACAAGTAAAGGGAGCAACAACAGTGCTTATAGGCAATAGTCTTAATCAATCCTGGCTCAAGATGTGATACATGTACTTTCATAGCCTCCTTAGTCACCCAATATGAAACTCACAGATCCATTGGCCATTATGGTGGCACTGAACAAGTTCTGCAGTGAGCTTTGGGTCTCGTTCTATTCTAATTCAACAGACGGCCTTTGCAGCACCATTTTTGATTTTGGTGAAACTTCATCTGTGATCACCAAGATCAAAGTTGGCCTTACAAACTGAATCTTCTATTACTGTTGAGTAATTTTCATTAAAATACCGTAAATTTAGTTTAGTATTTAAAAAAATAGCCTAAATTACATTTTAAACCTTTGCTGAATTAAAATAGAACTACTCTTATTTTCAGCTGCAATTCTGTTTTGCAAGGAATATCCTAAATGCTTACTGGATCTCTAGTATGAAAAGGGCGGTTTCAGTACATCTCAAAAGGTTACTCTGCACTAGAAAATGGCTAAATTACAACAATCAGTAGACAGCTGATACAGCTATTCTTGCCATATTTTAGATAGAACTTCATATTTAACTTGAAAGCAGCAGTTTCAAAGATTCCTTGTTGGTGGCCAAAGTAGCCAAACTGAAAATATATCCACCCTGATAGGTTAACTTGTGCGTGTGCAAATCTTGACTGCAATGCCTAACTCTGTTCTGTCACACTTCTTACCTTAATACTCTGTGTTATTTTTTGAAGATTCACTGTTTATCCAGCATACTTGTTCTAAACCAGCAATAAGACTCCTTTAACTAGTTGTTCTTTCTGTGAGTGTGTAATAACGACACAGAACATACTTTATTGCTACACTAATCACATGGGTTCTGTGTATATAAAGTTAGAAATTGGTACCTTTGATAAATGCATATGACATTCTCAAGTATGTCAAGTGTTTACCTGTTGACAGCAGACCAGATGTTATATATATATTTAATTGTTCACCAGCGGTAATTATCAGTAACTGTGTCTATCAAGCAGGCATCTAATGATGAAGGTAACCTGTTATTTAATGTGGAAAAATTCTTACTAGATATTATGGAGTACAGACTGAAAGGCTGAATTTATGAATGCAGAAAACACCTTCAACAATCTTAACTAATACAATTATGAAATGCTTTCATCATTCAAACAATTATGCAATTTTATTCACACACACAAGAAAGTAAACAAAGAAACCAAAAATAATTTGTGAAGTCAAAGAGATAGGACTGAATTCTAATCACTTACAGTAGTATAAAAAACTCTTTATTATTGCTGTAGACATTATATTTAGCCAGTATGATTTTAATGTCTATCTTAAAAACAAAAATAAACAAAAAGAGCAATGGTTGCTAATAGAATGAACCAAAACAGCCTTTCTTATAACAACTCTAGGAAAAAAATGCTGTAAAAGACAATCTGAAAAGTCAATGAAAATCAAAATGAAAGATAATTGACAACTAGACTATAAATAGAATTAAATGAACAGTTCTTCAATGTTTTTGGATATAAAAACTAAACCTAATAAAGTCGAAACAACCTTTTATGAGTTACTAGTCTACCGAGGGGCACACTTGCTCAAACATAGGACACAGACATATGCTTTAGGTTAGATGTTTTATTGAAAATGGGGGGGGTTAAAAAAAAAAAAAAAAAATGAGCTTGACTGAATTTTAACAATAGGGTGGTGTAAAAATAAAGAAGTTATGTATGAATTACTTTAAGAAGTGAAGAGTGACTGATGGATACAAAGTACAAAGAACTGACTACAATTCACAATTGTGATGATAGATTCAGGTAATTTTAGATCTACAAATCTTACCTCACATTATGAAAACAAATCAGAAATAACCTAGAATAAATCTTGAATGAATTAAATACTTTGATAAACAGGTAACTGATGCAGGAGACAAAATCAAAAACAGATCTAACTTAAAAACTGGACTTCAGGCTGATTAATGGGAAGGACACACAGATAACGAATACGTTGAAGGGGCTAAATAAAAATTAATATTATTATGCTTCTCTGCAGGGAATGACATGTTTTCTAATTTATATTAAGTACAACATAGTCCAAGTTTACATAAAATTCCCCAGATCACACCAAGTCCAACTCAAACTCAAAAAGATTTGAACAAACTTCCTAACTGGGAAAAAGAAAACATTAAAATGCAGTTAACTTTAAAGCAGAGTATAGTACAACTTGCAGGTGAAAGCAAATTCAACTATTAATAAATATAAGATGGATTGCAAAAGGCAAACTCTGATAAAGTTTCAAAGGCTTAAACTAACACACTTTTCTAATTCTTTATACAAACGAAAGCAACAGTTTAAAAGTTAAATGTTAGGTTACATCATGAAAATTCTTGCTAGTTCATAAGAATTAGGCAAGGCATTTTCCATTCTTAATAAATCCAATAAATCAATCTAATGTAATTAAATGTAGACTCCTGAAACTCCAAAGGGACTCCCTTTCCTGCTATTCGATCAATCTCACATAAGTAGGTGTTGACCCATGCAACTCTAACATCTTCAATCTAATGTTAATAAAGCTGCTCAAAAATCTGTAACGGTCCACAAGGAATTTTTAAACTAAAAAATGGTCCATGAGTCAAAAATGTTGAAAAACCACTGCTCTAAACATGAGTCACTCTGAAGAGCTGCAGTTGTAGCAGTGGAAAGACGAGTTGGTGTGCTCTGCAAGTTAACTGTTTGTTTGGAGGAAGAAAAAAAAAAGTTAAGCTGTGGTGGTGGTAGTAGAAGGCATGTCTAAGCTATAGAAAAGTGCAGTGAGTGGTACAAAAAAAGAAAACAAGGAAAACTGCAGAGTTTAAGGTTGTGAAAGGAACGCAAAGAAGAACAATGAGAGTGCAAACATAAAAACAAATTGCAAAAAATAAATATACATACTAATCTGCACATACAAATATACATTTGTATTTCTCAGGAGAATACAGTGTTATTGTGACTTTGCAAAATATGGACAACTTCCTTATAGTTTTTTTTTCCCTTCAAGAGTTGCTGAAAATGAGTTCTATGTCAAAATATTGAAATAAATCAAATCTACAAATTTAAAAAACTGAGCTTTTATTTTTATTCCATATTGCCCAGCAATACTTTGAATGCCTAGTTTTTATGCTTAGAACTTACAATTAAGTTGGAATTTTTCAATTTGCATAAAGTTTGCTAAATTTCAATCCTGGAGGGCTGCTGTGGTGACAGTTTTTTGCATCAAGCAAAGTCTTAATTAGAAACAAATTCTTTTGGTTTGACCATTTTGTCAAGTTTTCATTTCATTTAAGTATTTTAATTTTGCAGGAATGATCAATAATATGGACTAGGGAATCCCAGAAACCTTCAATTTTATTTTCTTTAAAACAAATTCCCCAAATGTGTGTCTAATTGAAAATACAGTGGTGTGAAAAACTATTTGCCCCCTTCCTGATTTCTTATTCTTTTGCATGTTTGTCACACAAAATGTTTCTGATCATCAAACACATGTAACCATTAGTCAAATATAACACAAGTAAACACAAAACACAGTTTTTAAATGATGGTTTTTATTATTTAGGGAGAAAAAAAATCCAAACCTACATGGCCCTGTGTGAAAAAGTAATTGCCCCCTTGTTAAAAAATAACCTAACTGTGGTGTATCACACCTGAGTTCAATTTCCGTAGCCACCCCCAGGCCTGATTACTGCCACACCTGTTTCAATCAAGAAATCACTTAAATAGGAGCTGCCTGACACAGAGAAGTAGACCAAAAGCACCTCAAAAGCTAGACATCATGCCAAGATCCAAAGAAATTCAGGAACAAATGAGAACAGAAGTAATTGAGATCTATCAGTCTGGTAAAGGTTATAAAGCCATTTCTAAAGCTTTGGGACTCCAGCGAACCACAGTGAGAGCCATTATCCACAAATGGCAAAAACATGGAACAGTGGTGAACCTTCCCAGGAGTGGACGGCCGACCAAAATTACCCCAAGAGCGCAGAGACGACTCATCCGAGAGGTCACAAAAGACCCCAGGACAACATCTAAAGAACTGCAGAACTCATTTGCCTCAATTAAGGTCAGTGTTCAAGTCTCCACCATAAGAAAGAGACTGGGCAAAAACGGCCTGCATGGCAGATTTCCAAGACGCAAACCACTGTTAAGCAAAAAGAACATTAGGGCTCGTCTCAATTTTGCTAAGAAACATCTCAATGATTGTCAAGACTTTTGGGAAAATACCTTGTGGACTGATGAGACAAAAGTTGAACTTTTTGGAAGGCAAATGTCCCGTTACATCTGGCGTAAAAGGAACACAGCATTTCAGAAAAAGAACATCATACCAACAGTAAAATATGGTGGTGGTAGTGTGATGGTCTGGGGTTGTTTTGCTGCTTCAGGACCTGGAAGGCTTGCTGTGATAGATGGAACCATGAATTCTACTGTCTACCAAAAAATCCTTAAGGAGAATGTCTGGTCATCTGTTCGTCAACTCAAGCTGAAGCGATCTTGGGTGCTGCAACAGGACAATGACTCAAAACACACCAGCAAATCCACCTCTGAATGGCTGAAGAAAAACAAAATGAAGACTTTGGACTTTGGAGTGGCCCAGTCAAAGTCCTGACCTGAATCCAATTGAGATGCTATGGCATGACCTTAAAAAGGCGGTTCATGCTAGAAAACCCTCAAATAAAGCTGAATTACAACAATTCTGCAAAGATGAGTGGGCCAAAATTCCTCCAGAGCGCTGTAAAAGACTCATTGCAAGTTATCGCAAACGCTTGATTGCAGTTATTGCTGCTAAGGGTGGCCCAACCAGTTATTAGGTTCAGGGGGCAATTACTTTTTCACACAGGGCCATGTAGGTTTGGATTTTTTTTTTCTCCCTAAATAATAAAAACCATCATTTAAAAACTGCATTTTGTGTTTACTTGTGTTATATTTGACTAATGGTTACATGTGTTTGATGATCAGAAACATTTTGTGTGACAAACATGCAAAAGAATAAGAAATCAGGAAGGGGGCAAATAGTTTTTCACACCACTGTAGGTGCTTAATGACAAATAAAAATACATTTGAAGATAGGAATCAGTTTACTTTTCTAGAACCTTCTTCTTTCCTGACATACATTTATGACAATAAAGAGAACTGAAATTAAAATAAAGACAGAAAGTGGAGATGCTCTTTGCACAGTGAAAGTCATTTCAAATTATACCTAAAGGGCAAAATTCAAATTACTATTAATTCCAAGACAGGAGACGCTATGAACTTGCTGGATTAAACATGCTATTCAAATAACAAGGTAACAAGGTGAGGTATTCTGGGCACGTCTAACCGGGAGGAGGCCCCGGGGAAGACCCAGGACACGGCCTGGGAACACCTCGGGATTCCCCCGGAAGAGCTAGAAAAGTGGACGGGGAGAGGGAAGTCTGGGTATCTCAAGCTGCTGCCCCTGCGACCCAATCTCGGATAAGCGGAAGAGAATGGATGGATGGACATCTGGTTGGAGCAAAATCTTGCATCACTGCTGACCTCCAACACAGGATCTGAGCAGTCTTTGTACCAAAATTACACTATGAACCAGAGTTTCTTTCCACAACCATAAAGAAATTCCCTCTGTTTAAGACCTTTTCAAATGCATTCAGGTTTTTGCAATGCAGCACAACATCATTCATTTAGACTACATTTACTTATTTGGCTGACACTTTTGGTTATGTTTCCTTGTTTTGTCCCCAGTTTGGCCATGATGCATGCAAAGTGACTTGCTAATTAATGGTAACACTGTATCAGTAGCAGGATTTAACCACAACTTCAGGGCTTGAAGAACAAAGCCTTAACAATTACACCACACTGCCTATTATCACACACATCATTCTGTAAGTTTTGCTGAGTAACTTCCATTCTGTATTAGGTACAATGGAAGATACCCATTCAATATGAAGTACTCTTGCAAAATGAATGCAAGCCTCTCACAGTATGGGTGTTTACTATAAATAGGCCAGTTCATGCAGGTTGATCTTGTTTCAGGTCTATGACCAGCAAAAACTCATTTCAACCTAGACGTAACCTGAGAAGTCCAGTTTCCTCCAGTTTTCACAGGAAAAGAGACTACTGTTTATAATTTTGACCGCTGAGTGACAGTGAATACTGAAAGACAAAAAGTGGACTTACATCAGAAGACAATGCTATTAATCAAGAATAAATACACATCCAGTTTGATACCTTCTTAATCTCATTCAGAGTGGTGGGCAATTAATAAATATGACAATGAAAATATAAAGTGACCTTTTCATAAATAATTGGTTACTATGGAACACCTCAGCCTTTCAGCAAAAACAAATCATGTGTGTTGAGATGTATTTATCTTAACTTTACCAGGGCACTATTTTTAAAAGGCACTGGCCGCTTAATATACGTCTTTCAATAGTCAATGTTAATAAAGTATGTTGTCAAAATTCACGTCTAAGCGAATGTACATTTGTAACAATTTATACTGCTAATCAATACAAGTGTAATAAGACGGCTGCCCAAAAATAAACATTGGTTAACATTTTAAAAATAAGAAGTTATAAGATAAAGTCACAGACGAACTATAAAATAACGTGCAGCCATATAGACAGTTACGATTGTGAAATGGCGTGAAGTCCGACTGACTGCCACGACACTTGGTAGAGAAGAGGAACAGATGAATAAGCAGCAAACCTGCAAGACATGGGACCAGCATGTCTTTAAACACATCAAGACCGGCAATTTAAGGTATTTTAACCATTTCCGCGCTGTATTTACATTGACACAATTCACATATGCTCAGCAAGGCATCACAAATGAAAACATGTAGTTACAAATAGGCCCAATGTGTGTGTGACGCTAGTCTGCGAACTCGTGCATTATAATCGACTCAGTTCATTCATAATGAAATGGCATTTCAATGGAAACTGAGCTTCAGTCTGCAAGTACATCCCCCTTATTGCACAGGCCCGTTTTAAATGTTCTTTCTGTCAGCGTGATACCTTTGCCACTCATTCTAATATTTGTATTCAGTAAGGAACAAACTTACCCTCTAAAATCGGGCACTGGAGCCGCGTTTAACGACGTCTTGTCCAACATTTTTTGTGTATCAGAAACGACAACAGATCACAATACCAAATACACACAGCTCAAAGATGCACACGACGGCGCCGTAGTATCACATGACAATGGATAAGACGCGTGGAGGTCACGTGATAAACCTTATCACGTGGGCTGCGCAGCATGCGTGTTAGTAAATGCTGTAACTGACACAATTTCGCCCTCCATAAAAAAAAAAAAAAAAAATCCGTGGCTAATATGTCGGTGCAGAGGAACCCGAAGTGAAATTTGTTGTTTCAGAATTGCTGATGAATCAAAGAAAGGGTTGGTAAAACATCTGCTGCGCTAAATTCAGTATTCCAGTGAACACATGCTACATGACAGCTTTTCGCGCAGTTTTATTTTTCCCAACGGTTTTCTAATTATCCATCGCGCACGAACAAACCTAGAACTGAGCGCACAGCAAGACGCGGATCGTAGACCAACCTAAAAATTAAATTCAATACTGAGCAGTTCGTGTTCTTTATCCAGTGGCCACTTGCTTTCTTTAGGTAGTTAATTTATTTTTAGTATATAAACTTTATTGTGACCAGTCATCGAAGTTGGTCAGCAGTGTACCAAGATTGGTCCCAAATGTAATCAATCATGTTTTGGCTTCGTGATTCTACTCGGCTTCCTCAGCAGGCAGGCCGAATGCCCGTTAACTGCGGTTCATCGGAAATTAACGTTTCGCAGCTTCTCTATCAGCGGTGTTCCGCTACACGATCATCTCTATTTTAAGGACGGGAATCATTGGAAAAGTACTTCCTCGTGTAGACTTAATAAAAATGCAATTGTAATATGCTCGAAATTAATGTTATGTCTTTATAATAAACGCTTTTAATTTCTAGCCTATGAAAAGACCCTAAAATCCCCCTGCGTAAAATAGTGAGGATGAGAAGTACACGTTATATATATTTGAAACATATTTATCTCACTGCAATTCATTTCCCCATTCCGTAGATAATACAGAAGAGTTGATACTTGTTATTCATTATTGCCCAGCTTTTCCATTGATCCACCCATTTTCAAACCTTAAATAGAGCAGGGTCGCAAAGAAGCTGGAGCCTATCCCAGCAAAAATCGGGAGAATTGCAGGAACAACACCTGAATAGGGTGCCAATCCATCTCAGGGTGAACACACACACGCACACAGTAGGACCAATCTAGCAATGCTAATTCATCCTATCCGAATTAACCCAACAGTCACCAAAGCGTATAAAATACTTAGGCAGAGGCGGGACAATATTCGTAAATAATGTCTCACTTCAGCGCAAACTTCATAGGGATGTTGGTGTTCGTGCACAAGCTGTACTTGACACAATTTGTGAGAGATCTCATATCTGATCTGGAGGGCATCCACGAGTCTGCGAAGGAATACAACACAGAAGAAATTGGCAGCATCAATGGTCACTTTCCAAACATGCGATCGAGTGTTGCTAACCTAAAAATATGGAAGCAGTTATAACTAGGAGCCAGAAAGGCGATTACATTATATCAATCACCGGCTATACAAAAAGAGCTGGTACCAGTTTAGGCGCAGCTGGTGCAGTTGATCTCAAATTTAGCAGATTCTCTTGACTGTACCATTGACTGTGATGTGTGATGATCCGAATTTCCCCATTATATAAATATTTTCATGCACCAGTTGCCTTTCGCATTCGGTTAAATATAATTAATTCAATATCACGCTAAACTTAATTCCCAACATAAATATTGATATAGGTTCCATATTTTTGATGGCCTATAAGTATTCTTCTTGTCCGTAAAAAACTCCATCTCATCAATCAACCAACCCGCTATAGACTGTTTTATTTGCTTTTGTATCTTTTCTTTGACTTTAATTACATCAGTCTGTTTCTACTTAATGGGTTGCCATGTACATATGGCTAGGTATAATGTATATATAAACTTTATACATTTATTTTTATACATATTAGATTTGGTTGTTCTTATTGTCAACTTTATGCATAAATATTTTAATTAGAAAACCTTTTTCTGGGAAGAGTGAAAGTTCGCTTCGCAATTTAGTGATTACATTTTCCTTAACAATACCTGGTTGATTTTGTATTCAGTATAATCAGATTTAATAGAAATCATCATAGTATTAATTAATGATAATAATCCAAGTAAATGTGGTATATCTTTGTTTTTGTTGATTCATCTGTGGAAAGCACCTTGAGTTACATGTAAATGTATGATAAGGTGCTATATAAATGAAGTTGTTACTCCTATTATTATTAACCGTCTGCCTGAAGAGAGAGCAATTCATTTTGTAACATTACTCGCTGTAGTGTGCAACTTCATTCCCCTTTTCCGACTCTCAGAAGCGCTCCGCAACAGCACTTAGTCTTAGTTTTGTCCACGACTAGTTCGCATATCTAGGGCATACTGCAACGGTGCTAAACACAAAGTCAACTTTGTTAAGTAAATACGCACTAAAACCAGATCAACACGGGATCATGGTGACAGCACACGAAAGTGGGTTTGAACTGGACAGCCCCGGCAATGCAACCACAATTGGTCGTTTATACTCGCAGGCGTTTTCATCTTTCAAGAGAAAAATACGGATATGAAGATGCCAATACATGATGGGAATTTCACAAATTAAGCTTGCCGAAAAGAAAATGCGTTTCAGATCAGGGACTGTCGCAATCATTCCCTTTTTTTCAATCCATTACCCAAATGTCTCAACTAAAGTTTTGTGCGCTGATTGCAAAAGGAGTTTTTCGGTCTCGCACGAAGGAAAGTCAGACATTGAATTCCACCTATCCACTTCTCAGTCACAAGCAGATAATGAAGAGAATCCATTCTTCAGTCAAATATTATACCATAGCAAGTCAGTAAATTAAGCTAACAAATTATCCTGATGTTTGCAGAAGGATAAAACTAAAGGCATGTGATAGCGCATTAGCATTCAGTATGGACCTTTGAAAATAAACTAAATGCTCTGTGTTTATGCACTATTAAATGCACTGAGTTTATCCATGAATATTTATGCACCATGTTTATGCAGTGCGTTTCTCCAAAAAGCAATAGTCCACAGTATATTTATGCACTAATTTGTTGAGTTTGTCCATGAATCTAATGTATTAAATGCACTGAGATGTTTAATGGAACATCACAAATATTTACAAAATATAAAATTTGATTTCAAGACATGTATATTGATTTGATGTAGAAACATATTGTCTTTATTTGTGGAAATGTTTTTGCCTGGCCCTGATCCCTCTCTGATAACGATGAGATAAAGCGAGCATTAAACAAATGAGGATGGACATTATGCATGGGCATGAGTTAACACACATACCTGCTACACAAGTGTCCCAGTTTAGGATTTTAAAAATCTGGTCACCCTAAACACTTTGTTGTGGCCCATGGCCCTGCCAGGGGGCTCATGAACACTTTCGGGGCCCTAATTGGCAGCAGTTCAGACACAACCAGAAGGAGCTCGTTAGACACCTGGAGTCCTTCTGGGTACCCTATAAAAAGGGGCCATTCACCAGGAGTCAATGGCCAGAGTCGGAACAAGGAAGGACAAAGCGTGTCTGGAGGACTGACTGAGAGTAGGGACTGTGTTGGTGCTGTATGTACTGTACTGTGTTGTGCTTTGGTGAGCAGAGTAGAGTGCTCCCCAACTGTAAATAAAACTGTGTGCTAAACCTGTGTCCTGCCTATCTAACTACACGTCAATATTGCTGCTACTTCTTTGTCTTGTCTTTGCACAATGTCTTGTTTGTGTTTTAATTTTAAATTAAAATTTAAATTCTATTTTTATTATTTGCACGTCATGTTGTTACACTGTGGACCCTGAGCTTCACAATTTTGTCTATCTGTATACTTGTATATGGTTGAGATGACAATAAAGTTCACTTTGACTTTGATCTGTGTCGGGGTTAGGGCATCACAGGGGTCACATAATAAAAGCTGTGAAGTTATTCTTGGCACTTAATCTTTGAATATCTTATGCCAGAGCCTTACTTACACTCTTAGGTTTTCAGCAGATACTGTACTTCCTTATTCTTGCACCTCCCATAATACAATTTGTGAATTTTCTGTTGTAAATTCCAGGCATATTACTCTCAGACAGTAGTTTGCTACACCTGCAGCCTTCCAGATGGGCTCTTCTGAAGTTTAGATGGCATCACTTGAAGTAAGATCCCTCCCTGGCCTTTTTCATTGTTATTAGCCTCCAAGGTGTCTGTGGTCTCTACTCTTTTGGAGGCTGTTAGCTCATCTTCATTATTTCCTAGCAGTTTCCTATTTTTGTTTCATAGGGTTTTATCAGTTTTATGTTTCAGTTTGTTGTGGTGGCATAGCATTAATTCCTGTTAGCACCTGCATGCTTTCAGCTTATTCTTATTACATACACTTCAGTTTAAGACACATCTGATCAACAGGCATAAGACAATGCAATGCTGGTGCAGAAGTCATCTTTACAGCACTTCTTTAGTATCTATCCATGGTCACCTTCACATGGCAAATGGAAATAAAGGTTTTCTTGTATTCAGGGAACATCAGGATATACAGTAGAAAATATCTGGCAGGATGCCAAGGACATGCCTCCAAAAAGCACACAATTTTTCTGAAAACGTTTTTGTATTATCTTTGCCTCTTAAAGGACAAAAGTGAATTCTTATTTATTTTTTCTACCTCAAGAAAAAAAAAACACATTTTTAAAATATAGAACCATTTTTCAAAACAGTGCAGTACAAAACAACATCTTTGTTCATTTTATGCTGCAGTATATAGACTTTTCTCTGAAGTTTCAAGGCTAAAGAACCGCTGAGATATAAAAGCACAGGTGGACTAACACGAACCCTGTTGTTCTGTAGTTGCAGGCAAACAAGATTTACAGAAATAAAATGATTGGTACTTGAAGTAGAATGATGCCATAAAAGGAACAAAAGTATGTTCTACACCTTTCTGATTGTGAAAGCCACTCAAGACTTTCTGACTAAAATATGTCTGACCTTGTGCCCACTTCTGCCATATTTCTGATGGCCAGGCTCTCCATTGGTCACCTCAATTTAAAGTATCGTGCCCTTTCTCTTTCTCAGCTACCATGGTCATGTTTTTGACATATCTTTAGTTCAATTTCATTTTTTATGTTTAGAAACTTACTTTATTTTATATCTTTCTAAAAAATAAACTCTGAAGATGATAAAAAGAAAGCTCAGGGAAGCTGGGTACATGTTTCTCTTAAGCAGAGACCAGGCTATGAAAAGCACTCAGAACTCACAGACCGCATATGCAGCAAGAAACCTTATTATTGCACACACATCAGTAAACTGTGTGCCCAGTAGGGCCCAGGTAGACATTTTGACCGATTGATAGGAAGAGTTTGGCTGGGAGCATACAAAAAGGTGTCCAGAGCAACAGTCATTTGTTTAAACAAGGAACTCGATTAATTACGATTCAAAATGAGAATGAAAAATTTATGGTTAAAAGCCTAGCAGAAAAACATTTCACAAAGATTTTAAGGCACCCTAAGATCACAGACCACAATGAAAGTGAGCAATTTGTTTACTTTTGATCTAAAAGTTTGGATGCCTCATGATGATGTCAAGCTATGCCCATGTAACTTTACCTGCCACGGCCATGCATCATAAACAATATGGGTCCTGCCATGAAACTAAAATTGCGCCAATAAGAAAAATGCAAAGCAGAACATGTAATTATGATAAAGATAATTACAATAAATGTGTCATCATTTGTTTTTCATCCCCTAGTGTTATTTTTTTGCTATAGAATTATAAGCATATTTTTAATAGTTAATTATTAATCTGATTAGTCACCTTTCTTTTAAGTTTTGGTGTTTAACTCTGTTGTAATTGTGGCTCTTTTTTATTTGGTTAATAATGTACATATTTTATTTAGCCTAATATATTTTTTTTGGATAATTTGATTCTGTTATTTATTCTGCTCTCCATATTGTTTTTAAAATTTTTTAAATTTCTAACATTGTTGTTTTGCATTTATGCACTGCTATCTAGTTGTCACATGATACACTCTGCTGCACTAACCACATAATGTAAGCTATGTATAAATTCGGTGCCATTAGTAATAAGAGTTATCCCTTAGAGCAGGGGTCCTCAATCACAGTCCTAGAGGGCTACAGTGACTGCAGGTTTTTGTTCTAACCTGGTTGCTTAATTAGAAAGCAATTTTCGCCAATAATTTAATTTCATGGCTTGTTAGTGCTTTAACTCTGCTATTTCAGGTCATTCTCATATCCTAGATTTTCTTCCCCTTTCTAAGGATATCGTCCAAATGATTTGAAGGGTAAAATGGAGGAGTAATTCGCAGTCCTTTACTTTTTTTCTCTTCACTTTCCTTCCAAGAATTTAATTAAACCCAATAGTGCATGATAAATACACACCGGTGTAAATGGAAACAAGTTAAAAGGAGAAATGCTGGTCTCTTTTGGCATTTGCATCTTATCGCTAATTAGGAGCAAAAATCAAAAACTGAGAATAAAGCTGTTTAAGACTAAAATAAGCAATAAGGGTTCAAAATCTTAACGAGCGAGACAACTAAAGTGAAGCAGAAGTGTTACTTGAGCAATAAGTGCTTCTTATTAAGCAATTAGGTTGGAGCAAAAACCTGCAGCCACTGCGGCTCTCCAGGACCGTGATTGAGGACCCCTGCCTTAGATGATAAAGAGAAGCATCCTATAGCTTTCAAGACAATTAGACAGGTTTGTTTCCATTTTCTGAACTTTAGCTTTGTTTTCTAGACACTCTCTTTTGGATCTCCTTTTTAACTTGGTGTTTGATTCTGCCATCACAGATATGATCCTTGCCTGTCCAACTATATTTGGGGTCCTTTTTTCTTATAATCTTCCAGTCCCTTTTGCTTTCTCAATATTTCTTGTGTACCTATGTATGCACATAACAGACACAGATTTTGCCTTTCTCTGATCTCTACACTTAGTACCTCATTTAGGATTTCTTATTGGATTTCTAGTTTTGTCTGGCGTAAGACCCTTGTCTGCCCTATAATGGCAGTCTTAACCTGTTCCCAAATATCTTTCATCTCCATATGTTTTCTCTCAATTATTTTTTTCTAAGGCATTCACTATAAGCATGACCTTTAATCCCAGGGTGCACTTTGTTTTTTGCTTCTGGAAAGCTTATAGAACTGCTCTGTCTTATTTATAGTATGGTAACCAAAACTGCAGACAGAGCTCTAGGGATGAGCTAACTAGCACATTACAAAATATAATTTTTAATGCTGGTTTAACTTTGCATGTAAAAGTTCCAAGATGCAAATAGTTATCATTTACAATGATGAAAAAACATAGATGAATGTTTTGTATACTGCATTTTTGATTTCTTGGCTATTTAACACTTTCATTGTGCAGAATGGTGGCTCTGAAGCTAGGGATCTGTGTTGGCAATTGGAAGGTTGCCGTTTTTAATTCTGTAAACGACAGAAGTTACTCTTCTCTGTTTGGCCCTTGAGCAAGGCCCTTAACATGCAGTTGCTCCATCCCGAGTATGACGTTAACCTGCATCCAGCCCTGCAAGAAGGCCCTCCACCTTACAGGGAAAACTTGGGGGTTGGTGGCAGGATTGGCACTCAATAAAAAACTTCACTGTTCCAGTGTGGTGCTGAGGTGTCACCTGCTGTACTCGGGTCCCAATCCAGGTGGTTCATTGTGTGGTGGGTGAGGCAATGCACTACCAGCACATGCTCCCAACCTAACACTTTCCAGGTAACCTGGTTATTGAGCACGGAATCATGGGGTTATGATTCTGCATTTATATATACTTTTAGGTGACTCCTTTGGGGCTGTGTCATGATGAGTAATGCCACCCTATGGGAGAGGGGCACTATCACAAACCTCCTCTTCTTTGTTCCTACAATCCCAAAGGATCCAATGCAGATGGTACCTAAAATACTTTCCGTTCTGCTCCAGTAGCCCTGCCCATATATTAGGGCCACACAGAGGAAGTGGCTGTCACTTGAGGACCATTAAACAAAGATGACAAAACTCATTAGCATTGCGAGACAACTTTGAACATGATAGGCGTGATAGGACAATAGCCAAAATGTTTATGTTTTGTACTCTTTCTTTGAGTTTTTGTTCCGAAATAGATGGAACACTACACTGAGGAGGTGACTCAGCCCTTGAACCCAGGTCCACATTCTCTTTCCACAATATACATATATATGTTTCAGTTTAATACATTTTTCTGATGAGTGAATATTTTTTTTCTATTCTTGGAGAAATGGAGATTCCAATCTTGTATTTGAGTTGCAGTTTCTAGTTGTCTGTGAATTTATTTAACTTGTTTCATTGAAATTTGTCACATAACTTGCAGTCATAGAGGATTTTGTTGTCACTTACCTTTCTGTTTTTTAGTATAAATATGGATAAATATGGTTGTAAGGGTTACGTTTATTATGCCTTAGAAAATAAAGTCCTCTGTATGAAATACTCCTTAGCGTTGGCCAGTTTCAAATATGGTAGTGTCATGTATTACTTCAGTTTTGACCCTTCTTCTGTCTTCGACCTATGGGTTTATTTATTTCTCTATATTAATGTGGACACTTTGATTTCTGATGCTTTTTTTAGGTTTGAGTCCTTTTGACTATTATATGGCCAGGCTTTTTGTTATCACCCCAGTCATTTTTTTCCATTCTCACAATAACATTTTTGGGTTTCATTATTACTTCACCCTTAACATATGGCAAGTCTATTACAGAGGCCGATAAAAAGATGCACAAGGACAGTTGTTGAAGGTGAAACAGTATTTATGTAGTATCCATTTAACCTCTCAAGAATTGAGGAAGAGCATCAGGAAAGAAGCCTCACTTCCTCTCTGTCTCTGAGTCTGCCCCTTCCAACAGGGAAGAATTAAACTTGTACAGTCCTGGGCATCACATCATTTGACCATCAGGCACTATCGAATATAGAGTCTAAAGTTACAGACTAATTGTTGCCTTATACATTGACAACCATTATATTGTATTCTCCTAAATGGAGCCCCAACTTTTTAATGTCTACTTGTCCTTTACCTATTTACACTGTTTTTAAAGAAAAGGTCCAAGCATTAAATATCTTCTTGATTCTATATGGCAGCAGGCAGATGATAAACCATAGTGACAGCAGCACCAGCACTCTGTATTAGCTGCATATTTATCAGCTTATTTAAATTTTGTTCATACAAGTTAGTCCAATAAATGTTTAGTGTATAATATATGAGGTCTATCCGGAAAGTATTCAGCCAAGAAATATGAAAAATAGATACATTGGACAATGATGCCTCAGTCCCCTTCAAAGTGGACACCTTTGGACTTCACACAGTTCTCCTAGCCTCTCTTCCACTGTACAAAACAGTCTGCAAAATCCTTTGTTGGAATCACCATCAACTACTTTGTCGTATTTTCCTAAATCTCATCGACAGTCTGAAATCTCTTCCCTTTCAAAGGTGATTTTAGTTTTGCCAGAAGTCGCAGGGCACCAAATCTGGGCTGTAGGGGAACTGAGTTTGAAGCATTTGTGCCACACTTTTATTTGAGCTGCACTCATTACATCACTATTGAAAGCCTTCTGAATCATCTGAATAGCTTCCATGGACGAGTGTTCAAGCTTAATGCAAATTTTGATACAGATTCGCTGTTCTACTCTCTCAGTCATTTTGAATGCGATGGCCACACATTACATTTGCTCACTCAACAGCGTCTAGCGCCCCCACTGACTAGTCCAGTGAAGTCATCCTTGTTCTCGTATGCACATTCCAGTTCACTTTCCTTGGCTGCCAGGTTACACCAATGCCATGCAAACCGTTCTAATTATTATTAACAATGGCTGGACTTTTTCCAGACAGTCCTTGTACACCTCAGCTAATTCCTTTAATGGTGAAAAAGTGTTTACTTGTGGGTCAGCTAATATAATTTTGCTAATTTAGTGTATAGAAGGGAGGTATACAGAAGAGAGACATCATGGCACAGTGTTTAGTATGTTCTACATACTGCTTCACAGCTCCAGAGTCCTTAAAGCTTGCTTGCTGTCTCTTTCTGCCCATATGGGTTTTCTTCAGGTACTCTAGTTTCCTCCCAAAAGTAGACATTGAGTTCACGGGAGACTCTAAATTGGTTTTATGACAATGTGTAAGTGAAAGTGCATTGTGATAGGTGTTATCCAGTCTAATATATTTTTGTTATATTTCATTCACTGACTCTGTATCAAAATAAACATATGTGTAAAATTAATAAATAAGAAGTTCCATGTCCAGTTTTTTTTTCAAGATATATATATTCCACACTTTATATTTAAAAAAAATAAAAAAGGATTAGAAAGGAATTATCTAAGCAAATCTTAGAAAGGCCTTTGTCCATATTTAACAAATGTTTCCAGATTTCATTTGGGGAATCCTAATTTCAAGTCATCATCTTTCAGTGCCAATTATATGCTGTAAATTATAACAATAATAATAATAATACATTTTATTTATTCGTCGGCACCTTTCTAAACACTAAATGACACCAAACAATAGATGAAACACACATTATAAACAAAACTAAAATACAAAATCTATAATCAGACAGAGCAATTGTAGTCAAAGAGAAAAAGCAGTCTTAAACAAATAAGTTTAAAGTTTAAATATAGGTTCACACATAGCTCATGCTTCCCCAGAGATCATCTAAATACTGTAACATATTGCCATCTAGTGGATACAAAGTTTATTACTCTGTCTAAATTGGGTACATTCAAAGGTTTCTTCAGTTCCTCTCTCTGTTGACTCTTGTACAGCAGAGAGCTGTCAATACCATAAGATACAATGATACAGAGTGCCATTGATTTGATACTGGAGGTGTGGATGTCTTTGGACTTTGGTGAAGTGCAGTAGGTGTTAACCATTTTAGTCTTACAGTTTAAAAGAGTTTAGGTGGGAGGGTATAAAATCGTAGACATAGAGAACCTCTAATTCTCAATGTTGGTCTGAGCAGACCCTGAGAACTCCATTTTTGTTCTTATTCTGTGACAAATCAGTATTTTTAAAAAGTCTCCATTGCTACTTAAGTGACGTCTTTGTCTTGTCATATTATAGAGTCCAGATTATCAAATGTCATGTGGCTAATTAACAAAATAATTTACAAGTGTATGTATTGTTTTCTGAAGCCCCTTTTTTCCATTTGGACTGCCACACATTCATGATGAGAACAAACTCTAAATTCATTATAGGATGCAGTTTGTCACACTGTGCTAAATTAAGAGTCACCAATCAAACTGACAGCATATCTCTAGATTTTTGGAGATATCTTGAATCACCGGAAGTAAGGGAACTGAACTTGGGCCAAGAGCTTTGTGGTGGTTAACACTACATGCTAGATCACCTTATAGCCCATAGATGCTTTGTTAAGCATGCATTGTGCTTCTGTATTAATTTTTCTGCAGCAGGCTGCCACAGCTCAGGTGAAGATAAATTTAGAGTGAAAAACCCACATTGGCCATCTTTAGACTTCATTATCAAGGCCAGGTGTTCAACTTGATTAGTTCAGGGGATGTGCTGAAAGGAAATTCTCAAGGAGCACATCAGAAAGACAGAGGGAATTGGAGACAGAGAGGAACAAGTCTCCATATAGTAAAATTCATATGGCTTTTTAACAATCAGAATTAGAATCTACAATGAGTCACGTATCTTAAAATACTTTTTAATTCCTTAGCTTTCCACAACCTACCAAGTGTCATTCAGGCTGAGGAGTAGCTTCAGTGACAGACTTTTGTCACTGTCTTGCTACACTGACAGACTGAGGAGATCGTTCCTCCCCCACACTATGAGACTCTTCAGTTCCACCCGGGGGAGTAAATGCTAACATTATTCAAAGTTATTGTCTGTTTTTACATGCATTTTTATTACTCTTAAATTTAATATATATTTTTTTTTTATATCAGTATACTGCTGCTGGATTATGTGAATTTCCCCTTGGGATTAATAAAGTATCTATCTATCTATCTATCTATCTATCTATCTATCTATCTATCTATCTATCTATCTATCTATCAGAGGAAAATTATTACACATACAGGAATAAAAGGCAATATACAGCTGGTGAAGGGTGGGAATGGAGGGGGTGGTTGTCCCGGGGGCCGGGGATTAGTAAGGTGGAGTTTGGAAGGCATTGGTCATAAAGTTTTTTTTATTATTTAGATGTTCTCCTTTTTAAGCAGCTGCATATGCTGGGTTCACGTCCAAGTGTCTGTTAATGGCGTTTTCATTAGAAAGCCATGATTCAGCCAGCACTCTGGCACTCTTAGTATTGGCCCTGAATTTTATTTTCACATTGTCCCAGTTAAACGTGTATCCAGTGGAACTTGTATGTGCGTAAATTAGAAACAGTGGGTCTTTGTTTCTGTATATGTGTCTTTTAGATGTTTGTCCCATATATACCATTGGGTATGCACTGCATAGAATGCTGTAAACTGTGTTTCTTGTCTCTGTGGTCAACCTTTTGCTTATGGCGTTTAAAATTACAGTCCATAAAGTGTCTGTCGGTTTGTGCACTTGTGCATCTTGATCCCAGATCTGGACAGGACGCGTGCTGTACTTTGTCTCGACACAATGATAAGGGAGGGTGTGGTAAGTGCGGTGGGGGACCAAGTTGGAGTCGACTGTTTGCCGAGGTCTTGGGGCATCTCTTATATAGGCATTGTTTAATAAATGTCTTGGGGTAACCGTTTGATGTGAGTAGATGAAAAAGATAATGTCTTTCATTCTTTTTTGTGTCCATTGTGTTACAATGGGTGTTAATCCTTCTGAAACAAAGTCCTAACATAACTCTTTTTATGTAATAAAGAGTGATTTTGGGAAAAGTGTAGTATTTTTTCAGCATAACAATCCTTCCGATACACACTTGTAGTTAAACTGGTGTGGTTACCTCTTTCAATAGAAGTGTCATGGAAACTGATGCATCTGTTCATTTCTGAATTCATTCAGCTGGTTACTTTTAATATGACGAATGTGTCGTCATTGAAGCGAGTCTTAAGCTTGAACTGAGTTAGAGCTGCTACCTATTGTCCTGTTATATTTTTCCATTGGTGCATTAGACATGCACTTGTAATAAAACTACAATTCTTGTTACTGTTAACAAGCTCACTTTTTCAAGATGGTCACGAACAGACCTCCATTAATGGACCCTTGATAAGTGACTTCATATATGATATACTTATTTCAGCTTCATGACTCAGAACTTGATGATATAAATAGAAACTTGTAATGGCCTCAAGCTGAATGACTCATGGTCCAAGTGTTGTGAGGTGGCAATGCTAACTGCTGTGTTAATGCCTGGCTATTATTCATTGCATCTCATTTTTTTTTCTTTATTTTCCTCAGTGAGTTATATTAGCGAGAACTAATCCCCTAGGGAGAACATTTGGCTTTTTACAGAAGCTCTTTAAATAAATAAATAATTATTGTACAAGGAAAAAGAAATAGATATGCACATACAATATGTTCTGAACACAAACCAGAATGGCTAAAAAGAAAGAAATTTTAAAAAGAAAAAAATCTTCTGATCTGGCTGTCACAGTCACAGTGAGGCATTATGCAGACATATTGCTCTTGGTGCAAATGAGCCCTAGTAGTGTTTCCTGACTGACATCTTCTGAATAATTCATTGGCTGAAAGTAATCATTGTTAGTGTGTCAGAGAGAGGATGTACAGCATTGTTCATAATGGAACTCAGTTTTGTTTAAATTCTGTTCTTTGCTACGACCTCCAGGGGGTCCAGAGCGTGTCCTATAGTCCTGTATCTATATAGATGATATAGTCCTATATATGAAAGACGCCTTACGCCTGGACAAACTTGTTAAGAAGGCAGGCTCTATTGTAGGAGTAAAGTTGGACAGTTTAACATCTGTGGCAGAGCGACGGGCATTAAGCAAACTCCTGTCAATCATGAATAATCCATTGCATCCACTGAACAGTGTCCAGGCAGAGGAGTAGCTTCAGTGACATACTTTTGTCACTGTCCTGCTCCACTGACAGACTGAGGAGATCGTTCCTCCCCCACACTATGCGACTCTTCAATTCCACCCGGGGGAGTAAATGCTAACTTTTTTTTTTTTTTTTCTCATTTTTATTACTATTTAATTTAATATTGTTTCTTTGTATCAGTATACTGCTGCTGGATTATGTGAATTTCCCCTTGGGATTAATACAGTATCTATCTATCTATCTTGAAGTGAGATCACCAGCCCATCACACTACAGTGTAGAAATTTACACCGGACATAATAGAGCTGTAGTTGTAGAACAGGAGTGGCCAACACACGGCTCCTGAGCTGCATGCAGCTCTTTGCCTGGTTTCATGCGGCTCTTACGTTCATATGGAAGTTTGTGTTTGTGTTTTTTTTTTAATGTTCGTGTTCGCTTCGCTTGAGTTCAATATGGTATTTTCGTCAAATGCACATGTGCGTGAGATGAAAATACCATGAAGTTTCCTAGTAGGGGCAAGATCATTTAAGTAAACAATTTGTGTCAAGTTTGCTCTCAAAGTGGCAGGGAAAAAATGCACAGCAAAACGAAAATATGAAGATGAACACAGGACGTTTTTAACAGAGTGGGAGAGTTTATATTTTTTTGTTGAACGTAATGGCAAGCCATTCTGCCTTATATGTCAGGCGTCAGCACATTTCAAAGCTTCAAATCTTCAGCGCCACTTCAGCTCACTCCATGCTAACTTCGACCAGGAATTTCTAAAAGGGACTGAACTTCGCAAGCACGAGTTGGTCACTTTGAAAACTCAGGCAGAAAAGCAGATACAGTTTTTCTGAAAATTTACGAAGCGCTCAGAGACCGTAACGTTTGCATCGTATCAACTGGCTTGGAACATTGCACATACATACATACAATGAAGGGGAGTTCATGAAAAAATGCGTCAGTGATGTTGTTGAAATCTTGTCTCCTGAAAACGACAAACTAAAACGCATGGTATCAGACATCCAACTGTCCTGCCACACTGTTGAACACAGAATATCAGACATTAATACGGCTATTGAATCACAGTTGCACTCTGACCTTCGAGCATGTGAGTATTTTAGTGTTGCATTGGATGAGAGTTGTGACATACAAGACAAGCCTCAGTTGGCAATATTTGCACGGTCTGTGTCAAACGATTGTGTGATCAAAGAAGAACTCCTTGATATTGTGCCATTAAAAGACAGAACCCGTGGCATAGATGTGAAAGAAACAATGATGGCTGTTTTTGCGAAAGCAAATCTGCCCATACCGAAACTAACTGCAATAGCCATGGATGGAGCGCCAGCCATGATCGGATCTGTGAACGGGCTTGTGGGGCTGTGCAAAGCTAACCAAACATTTCCCGAGTTTTGGAATTTCCACTGCATCATCCACAGGGAGCAACTCGTGTCTAAATCATTTAATTTAGACAACGTCATGAAGCCTGTGATGGAAACCGTCAACTACATCTGCACACATGCGCTTAACCACAGGCATTTCAAGAATCTCATCGCTGAGCTGGACCAAGGGCTTCCAGGTGACCTGCCGCTGCACTGCACTGTGAGGTGGCTTTCAAAAGGCCAAGTACTTTCTCGCTTCTTTGAGCTTTTGGATGCTGTGAAACTGTTAATGGAAGAGAAGGAAAAGGATTATCCCGAGCTCTCTGACCTCAAGTGGATTATGAATCTGGCCTTTTTGGTCGACATGCTGTGTCACTTGGACAGACTGAACCTGACCCTGCAGGGTAAGTTAAAAATGCTGCCTGACCTGGTGCAAAGTGTGTTTGCGTTTGTCAACAAACTGAAGCTGTTCAAGGCGCATATTTAAAAGGGAGATTTAACGCATTTTCCCACTCTTCTAAAAGCCAGCGGGCAAGTCACCAGCGCCACCCTAAATAAGCAAAGAGCCAGATATGCAACACTAATTGAAAACCTGCACGAAGCTTTGTGACCAGGTTCCATGATCTACAACTGAAAAGGCCACAGATTACGTTCCTCGTTGACCCATTTAATGCAGAGACTGACTATTTGAAAGCCCTGCTAGTCACAGATGAGGCTGCGGCTGAGTTGGTAATGATCGATCTTTGTGAGGAGGACCAACTGAAACCTGCTTTAAGGGAAGGGACCATTGAGTTCTGGAAAAGTGTGCCAATGGAAAAATACCCCAATGTCAAATGGGCTACGCTTAAGATACTGTCAATGTTTGGGTCAACATACGTCTGCGAGTCTGTGTTTTCTACCCTGAAACACGTGAAATCAAAGCATCGATCTGTTCTGTCTGACACCCATGTGAAAGAATTGCTTCGAGTGGCAACAACGGAATACAAGCCAGATTTGAAGAGGATTGTTCAAGACAAGGAATGCCAGAAGTTCCACTAAGCAACATGCATAGTAAAAGAAAAAACGCTATTGTAAATTATTATATTTTTGTTTGTGGACTTGGTTGAACTGAGAGTTTGTGTGTGTGAGACAGTGCACACAATGTTCATTGTTGAAAATGATTGGCCTGTGGTTTTAGTACTGTAGGAGTCAATTTCTGTCATTATCATGTTGGTGTGTGACATTTACAATAAATCTGGCTAAGCAGAGGTGTGTGTGTGTGTGTGAGGAAGGGATGGGTGATGTTCATGTGTGCCTATGTATATGATGTGGCTCTTTGCGGTAACACAGTAAAAAATGTGGCTCTTGGTCTCTGACTGGTTGGCCACCCTTGTTGTAGAAGATGCAAAGGATGTCACTACCCACATTAAAGAAAAAAGAGTCTGCTCTGCCCTTTCATATATAGTTCCTCTGGCCTGACCAGTCCAGTCCAACCTGTCATTGATATGGACCCCCAAGTACTTGTAGGAGTGGACCACCTCTATATCTACTCCCTGGATAGTGACCAGACATTAAGGCTCTTTGTTGCGGCGAAAGTTAATAACCTGTTCCTTGGTTTTTCTGATGTTTAGTTGCAGACAATTCTCTTTGCACCAAAAACCAAACTTCTCCACCTGACCCCTATACTCTGTCTCATCCCCCTTATCAATACATTGTATAAGTGCAGAAGAATCTGAAAATTTCTGCAGGTGACATGACCTGGTGTTATATTTGTAGTCTGAGGTGTACAGAGTAAAGAGAAATGGAGACAGGGCCATTCCTTGTGGTGCTCCTCACAAACTCACAAACTGTGGTTGCCCGACAGACAGTCCATTATCCAAGACACCATGGCTAGATGGTATTGAGGGCACTGGAGAAATCAAAAAACATAAAACTTACAGTGCTGCCAGCTATATCCAGGTGAGAATAAGCCCTGCACAGCAGATAAATAATTTTTTCTTCCACTGCAAGCTTTGTCTGATAGGAAAACTGTTGTGGGTTTCAGATGGTCTACTACAAGAGGACTCATTTAGTGCAGGACTAGTCTCTCAAAGGTTTTAATGATGTGACAAATAAGTACCACTGCTCTGTAGTCATCATGTGAATTGCAGGATGTTTTCCACAGTAACAACATTGACAGACTGAACAGGTGACAGATGACACCGCAAAGTTAGCCATCACAGGCCTTAAGAACTCAAGAACTGACTCTATCTGGTCCTGCTTTTCCTATGTGTAGCTTCCTCAGTTGTCTCCTTATTTGATCTTCAGTTATGGACAACCCATACTGATGGTCAGAGGTGAACTCATCACTGGCCATTCCAGTTGACATGGTAGGAGTTGTTGATATAATAGGGATGTAGAACTGTTGATGTAGTAGGGTGGTAGAGTGCTCTAGGAGTAGTAGATGGAGGCACTGTAAGATAAGTGTTCCCTTTTCCAAGAAACAGTCTTCACCACCTAATGAGGACTCTCCAGGCTTTCCCAGATCACCTAAGATATACAGTAATCACCTCAGTGTTCTTATAATTTGAGTTACAAGACCGGAAGGAGGGCTGTAAGCCCCAAAATTGTACGATACTTTGCTTTATTGGCTTATCTCCATCACTGGTCACAGTGTGAGGCACAGTGTTACTATGGGAGGCATGAATCTATTTCTTGCTCATTCCACTGCATTTTGTGTTGAATAAGACAGTTATAATATGAAAAGAGCATTAAACGTTCTGTCTCACTGTGTTGTGGGAGAAGAAGTGTAGAATAAGGCAGGAATGCATCTTGCTTTTTCACATCATATGTGATGCAGAGAAAGAAAATTAGTGACATGTATTTCACTCTTTTTATGCCACAATACATCATGAAGAGTTTTAGAGAGTGAGAGTATGGGAAGTTTTGGTCTCCATCTTTCTTTTTTCATTAGGATTTCACATTAGAATGCCTAATATATATAGAAAAAAAAGAGAAAAGAGGAACCTCACATTGAACCTGCACATCTCTTAAATCAGGACTCCAGTTAGCTACACACCTGTGAAACTGGGATGCTCCTGTAGAAGGAAAATTTTTTATATTAGCATAGAGAATAGCAAATTACCATAAAAAGCCATAAAAAGTAATTAAAAGCTTCTAAAACATTAGATTAAGCATAAATTAGAATGTTAAGCAAATAAGATAGGCCAAGCAAATAGTTAACTAAAAATTACCAGAACGTACAGGAAAAAGAACAAAAAATGACTTACAGAAACCAGCTAGAACAGATAAGAGGTTGAGAACACCTGTGTCCAAGGCTAGGAAGCTAAGGAAACGATACCTCAGACAGAAGATGGCTCTGGGAGGCACGTAAAGAAACCAGCTGGATTGGGGAGTCAGCAGAAAGGAAACAAAAGGCTTTTGCTGTAAGCAAGGTCACACTGACGTAATGCGTGAAGAGAAAATCTTAGTAAATTCAGGCATTAGCAAAAATATTAGAAAAATATATTAGAAATTAACATTAGTATAGAAATTAAGACAAATCAAGCATACCAAGCAATGATTAAATTAAAAGCATATACTATGTTTCTTTTTAATTAAAGCTTAGCTTTAGGCCACCAATATAGCATAGCATGAAAGGGTAGAAAAGGAAGTGACACCATGAGAGACCAAATATGGAGTAAGGAACATCTGCCTAGTTGAAGAACCAATCATGAATAAGAAAAACAGAAACTGGAGTGAACAATAGACAGTATAGCCAGGTGCAGAATGAGCTAATTGAACAAGGTTAAAAAGATAAGAAATTGTTATAAAAACTTTGATTGCTGCAACGTTCGGGGCTCAGCTCAATTTGGCCATATTGGGTTGAGTTCTTGTTGTTTTTTGTGTTGATTTATTGCAATAAAGCTTTAAAACTCTGTCTGTCTATCCCAAGTCCTAACAGCCTTTATTTTTAGGTAAAAATCCTTCTGATGATGAATTTTTCGCCATGACACTCCACAACTCTTAGCTGAACATAAGTAGGGAAATAACAAATTAATTACAAAGCCAATAAAGAAAATTCTAAAATGATTAAGAGAAAAGAGAAACTTAATGAAAACATTCAAATAAAAAACTAATTAATACACAATACTGATTAGCAAAAGCAACATGACAATATATAAAAAACAAGAAAACTGAAGGGAGTGAAAAAGTGACTGTTATTCTTCTCATGGGAGGTATTGGCCACATTAAAACTAGAGGCTCAAACCATTTCATTTACAGTGGTGTGAAAAACTATTTGCCCCCTTCCTGATTTCTGATTCTTTTGCATGTTTGTCAAACAAAATGTTTCTGATCATCAAACACATTTAACCATTAGTCAAATATAACACAAGTAAACACAAAATGCAGTTTTTAAATGATGGTTTTTATTATTTAGGGAGAAAAAGAAATCCAAACCTACATGCCCCTGTGTGAAAAAGTAATTGCCCCCTGAACCTAATAACTGGTTGGGCCACCCTTAGCAGCAATAACTGCAATCAAGCGTTTGCGATAACTTGCAATGAGTCTTTTACAGCGCTCTGGAGGAATTTTGGCCCACTCATCTTTGCAGAATTGTTGTAATTCAGCTTTATTTGAGGGTTTTCTAGCATGAACCGCCTTTTTAAGGTCATGCCATAGCATCTCAATTGGATTCAGGTCAGGACTTTGACTGGGCCACTCCAAAGTCCAAAGTCTTCATTTTGTTTTTCTTCAGCCATTCAGAGGTGGATTTGCTGGTGTGTTTTGAGTCATTGTCCTGTTGCAGCACCCAAGATCGCTTCAGCTTGAGTTGACGAACAGATGACCAGACATTCTCCTTAAGGATTTTTTGGTAGACAGTAGAATTCATGGTTCCATCTATCACAGCAAGCCTTCCAGGTCCTGAAGCAGCAAAACAACCCCAGACCATCACACTACCACCACCATATTTTACTGTTGGTATGATGTTCTTTTTCTGAAATGCTGTGTTCCTTTTACGCCAGATGTAACGGGACATTTGCCTTCCAAAAAGTTCAACTTTTGTCTCATCAGTCCACAAGGTATTTTCCCAAAAGTCTTGACAATCATTGAGATGTTTCTTAGCAAAATTGAGACGAGCCCTAATGTTCTTTTTGCTTAACAGTGGTTTGCGTCTTGGAAATCTGCCATGCAGGCCGTTTTTGCCCAGTCTCTTTCTTATGGTGGAGTCGTGAACACTGACCTTAATTGAGGCAAGTGAGGCCTGCAGTTCTTTAGACGTTGTCCTGGGGTCTTTTGTGACCTCTCTGATGAGTCGTCTCTGCGCTCTTGGGGTAATTTTGGTCGGCCGGCCACTCCTGGGAAGGTTCACCACTGTTCCATGTTTTGCCATTTGTGGATAATGGCTCTAACTGTGGTTCGCTGGAGTCCCAAAGCTTTAGAAATGGCTTTATAACCTTTACCAGACTGATAGATCTCAATTACTTCTGTTCTCATTTGTTCCTGAATTTCTTTGGATCTTGACATGATGTCTAGCTTTTGAGGTGCTTTTGGTCTACTTCTCTGTGTCAGATAGCCCTATTTAAGTGATTTCTTGATTGAAACAGGTGTGGCAGTAATCAGGCTTGGGGGTGGCTACGGAAATTGAACTCAGGTGTGATACACCACAGTTAGGTTATTTTGTAACAAGGGGGCAATTACTTTTTCACACAGGGCCATGCAGGTTTGGATTTTTTTTCTCCCTAAATAATAAAAACCATCACTTAAAAACTGCATTTTGTGTTTACTTGTGTCCTTCTTTTCCTTCCTTCAGCCACCTCCACTCCTCTCTTGCAAGTTCCATCTACTGCCACCCGACACCGGCTCCCCGAATGGAGTGAGGCGGCCCCTTTTATCCCACTCCGGATGTGCTCCAGGTGCTCTGTGATGGTCTTCAGGCAGCACTTTCTAGTGTGGCGGAAGTGCTGCTGTCTTTGGCTCAGGAACAATCCAGGCGCCCCCTGGTGGCAGCCACGGACCCCCACAGGGCTGAGTTTCCCAGATTTGTGGCCCTGAAGGAATCCAGGGGGGCTGCCCTCTTGCGTATAGGGGAATATATTGCCCCTCTCCTGCTCCTTCCCTGTTCCAGGCGTCCTGGTGGGGCAAGGTCCCTGGTCGTCTGCCACAATGGATAACTACTGACTTTTTGATGTAGTCAGAAAGGTAGGATTGCTCAGTTAGAAGGGTGTGATGGCTTCAGTCAGGATTTACTGGTTAGCAGTGCTGGCTGCATATTAAAGGGATGAATGATCAAAGATTTTTCATTTTTGTTGATGCAGCTGAGTAATCCCTAAAAAAATGATGAAACGTATAAGTAGAACAAAAAGCATGACTGGTCCTCAATAAATTCCAGAAATAGCATTGTTATGCATACAGAAGTAATAATATCCTAGTAGGACTGATTTTTATGAGAATAAAGACAGGTTTGAATCAAGTGAGTGAAGAAGTGGGAGTCTGGTTTCATACTTATGTCATTGTTGCTCCAAAGAGAACACCCACCATATTGCCTCTGAGTATTAGGCTATGGTCCAAAGAGGGATTCACTTTCCAATTTTCAACACATTTAGGTAAAAAGTTAATTGAAGATTAACCAGTAGAGAAACATTTTAACAAACCATGCTCTGGTAGCTCTGAGCAAGAGTGTATTTGATAGAGGACTAGACAGAGATCTCATTTCTGTTATCTCTACTAAATCTAATTAGGAAGTTTATTTAGGATTGTGTACATTTCTGTAAAGCTTCCAGCTTCCACTGTGACTCAGCTGTGATGTACAGATGCCAATTCACCACCTTGGAGGAGCTTCACTTTTAAATGTCTTCATCATGACTGTCACTGAAAAGGAAATGATTACTTCTGTCCCAGATTTCAAAATGATTCACAAACCTTCAGGGGTTTAAATGACAGCAGGCAGAACCCATTAATTCTGTAAGATAAAAAGATTTCTGCCACTGGAAAGTGCTTTGAGCAAATACGTCTAAGCAATTAAACCAATTAAATTTAAACTGAAAACAAATATGTTGGGCATCAGTGGATTTTTTTGTGCAAAATATGGAGGCTTCAGATGATGTCAGATATGTTTACCAGACCAATAATGTCAGTGATTCTGAACCTAACATATTCAAAGAAATCTATACATAAGATGGGAATAAGTGTACCAAAGACTAACTAACCATTCAGAGTTGGAGGTTCTGCATGAACAAATAATATAAACTACATGGGGGATTCCAGCTTGACTGTTGTGAGGTGCTGTAGCCTGGCCACCTGTTCAATAGATGCATTGAGAAGGTTAAAAAATACTGAAGAGTCTAATACCATACTAATTACAGATATTTGTATATATTGATATTTTTCCTGGCATGTTTATTGTGATCTAGGTGTCACTGATGTTCTGCTGTTTATAGGTTTGTTTCATCAGAGGTATTAGGGTTTTGTAATATTTGGTATCTCCAGAGGTAGCACAACTAGTTTTTGTGTTTCACACCTGAAAAGGCTGTATGAGAGTGACAGAGATGACTGGATTTGTAAAAGCTTTGATGTAAAAGGAGAGTAAGAAGACAAGAAAATAGTTTTCCCTAAGTGAAAACTCATATCCAAAAAGGACAAGAATCAGCAACAAATTCTTCATGATAACTGCAAAATGACAGTAGCGCACTGTGGAATATCCAGATCCTGCCTGTTACTTGATCACTAAAAAGTGCCCTATTCCTGTGATGTCTGTGACAGATGATCCTTTTCCCCAGCACCCTATTCTAGCTAAAACCCAATAAAAAGGATATGATACCAATTATAACATTAGAACAATCTAGATGAGAACTGGCCCTTCAGCCCAACGAAGCTCACCAGTCTCACCCACTTACTTCTTCTAAAATAATATCAAGACAAGTTTGGAAGGTCCCTGAAGTCCTACTGTCTACAACACTACTTGGTAGCTTAGTCTATGTGTGTATGGTTCTCTGTGTAAATAAATACTTCCTAATGTTTGTGCACAATTTACCCTTAACAAGTTTCCAATTGTATCCCCATGTTCTTGATCAGCTCATTTTAAAATAACATTCTCGATCCACTGGACTAATTCCCTTAATAATTTTATACACTTCAATCATGTCTCCTCTTAATCTTCTTTTGCTTAAATTGAAAAGTCTCAGCTCTTTTAATCTTTCCTCATAACTCCCCCACACAGTCTAGGAATCAGCCTATAAATGACACAGAGTAGGCAGGCCTGTACTGAGAATGACAAGCACTTTGAAACTGTCACTTGATAAGGAAAGCCCAAGTGGCTCAACAGTCTTAGCACCCATGGCTTTCTTAAGCCAGAGAAATAGAGGGTCTTTTTCCAGCTACAACAATTACTGGTGTGTCCAGCCTCTTGGGTCACTCATGGGGGAGCTTCACTTGAATAGGATCCCTTAGTTTGCTTCACATACTCCACCAACCAATCATGTCCAGTATAAGTTGTTTTTATCACTCTGGTGGACTAATACATTTGGTTACTAACTGCCCAAACTCTTTAAAGCTTATCGATAAGTGTTGTTGATGCTTTTGTCATAACACACATCTGAAGCAGTTTTACTGGTAAGCACAGCAAACATCACCCTTAGTTGACATTCCATAATAATAACAGCTTCTTAATATTTCTTTGATAGAATTTATTGTGTTTATGTTGGAGACGGAACATTTTTTGATAGCTATGCCAAGACCATTATCTTATGATCCATTTGCTAGTAAATGTCCTCTCCTAATTGTATTGCTTATATTCTGAGATTAGTGTTCATGAAAGTAATTTTCATCATTCTATGCACTGTGCTTCAAGGTACCATCGCCAGGATATTTCTTTTATGTGTTTTATTTTGTGATATTCCATTCCTTGCAACACTGATTTCAGTGTTCGCTAAGAGGTAGAATGTAAATTCTGCCATAAAGCACCTAAGGAACAACTTCATTAAACTAAAGTAAACCGTAAAAGTGAGGGATGGCATTAAGTTAGGCTTAATAGCTTAACTGATTCTCATGATACAGCCTTGATGGAAAAAAAATACAATTTTCACATTTTTTGTGGTATGAATTTGTTAAAAATGCAGCATACAGTTTGTAAATGTGAGCTTCTAAACCATGTCAGTCAGTCAGTCATTCTCCAACCCGCTATATCCTAACACAGGGTCATCGGGGTCTGCTAGAGCCAATCCCAGCCAGCACAGGGCACAAGGCAGGAGCAAACCCCAGGCAGGTCACCAACCCACCGTAGGGCACACACACACACACACCCACACACCAAGCACACACTAGGGAAATTTAGGATCGCCAATGCACCTAACATGCATGTCTTTGGATTGTGGGAAGAAACCGGAGCACCAGGAGGAAACCCACGCAGACACAGGGAGAACATGCAAACTCCACGCAGGTAGGACTTGGAAAGCGAAGCTGGGTCTCCTAACTGCGAGGCAGCAGCGCTACCACTGCTCCACCGTGTTGCCCTCTAAACCATGTTTGAAGCTCAAAAGCAAACTGCATTCAATGGACAAGCATTCCCACTGTATAGTGAGAGAAAATGCCAATAAACAGATGTTGAGTGTCCACAATTCCCTAAATCCCATTTAGGAACACGTAGTAGATGTTATAAAAGAGACAGAGTTAAAATATAATACAGAGTATTGTAAAAGAAGCACTGCATACCCTGTAGCCACCTAATCCAATTCTCACAAGGTGATCTTAAGTTTACCTATGAGTCAGTCCCCAAAATATTATAAAGCAATTGAAAAGTCTGTTCATTTATCAATTAATTATAAAGTGTAAATTGTAATTGTAAAAATAATTTTAAGTGAGACATCTTAAATGACCCACATTGTATTGAAAAACTCATCAGAAACTTCAAAAGACTTTGTTGGACAGTTATCTTATCCAAAGATCTTGCCTATAAATTGTTCTCCTCTCTTGCTTAATGAATCTTAGCCTGAAGAGGTCTATTAATTTTTTACCTTTAAGATGTCTCACTTAAAGGTTTTCCAATGTTGTGTCTGTCTTGGTGTCTATATAAATACAGTGAACTCCTGTTTCTGTATTACATCTTGCCTGAAGAAGGGGCCTGAGTTGCCTCGAAAGCTTGCATATTGTAATCTTTTTAGTCAGCCAATAAAAGGTGTAATTTGCTTGACTTCTCGCTACATCCATAATGGCTAACACGGTACAACACCCTAGTACTTATGACTATTCAGAAAATCACATTGATAAAAATTAACATTGAAATATTATGCAATGAACACGTGTTGTAACTTCAGGCTATTAAAGTTTGAGGGATATCATTCTGTCCTTTTATTGCAGTGTGATCAGTTCTGTTATCAGGTCATAATGTGGATTAGAGACCCGACAAACAAAAGTTGCAGCCATGTGACTAACCTGGTAGGCATGTGCCAGAAGGCAATGAAGAAGAAAGATGAAAGAATATAGTTTGAAGTTAGAAAGGTTGCTCTGGGTTTTGAGCAAGAGTAAAATCTCATACGTTCCAGTTAGGAAAGTTTAGTAAGGACACTAAATTGGACAATTCATTTTGGTAGTGAACCCTGTTTGTTGAACCTCTGGTCTTGTCTTTTTTTCTGGCCTGGTTTTCACTTAATTGTGTCCCCAGCATGTTGATTCCTTAACCTTTAATATTTACTTCTTCATGTTTTTAATGACAAAATCAGCATTTTCTTTCTTACCACTTGCAGATGATGTCTTACAAACACTTATTTCCCACTGCCCACAGCACTGCAAGTCTCAAACTAATAATAATAACTTGTCTACCTGCTGTAGACATTGCACACTGTCGAGTACTGGTTCCTAACTTATGCCCAGTTATACCAGGGTAAGCTGTATCCCACTGAAACTCTCTCAACTGAAATAAAAGAAAACTGCATTTTTTTGCAAACATTAACTTGATATGTTAAATGACACCTGTTAACATACTGTATACATTAGAGGGGTCCTGACCAGTAAATATGAAGAAAATACAGACAGGAAACACAATCTCCTCTAGATGGCACTGCAGATCAGCACATTCATCGTTCACCTGCAAGAGAAGAAACATCTACTTTATAAGTAGGATGTCAGACATTCTCTGCATGTGTTGGGTTACTGCCCTCTAATGTTCTATGGGATTATTGCATGCTTTCTGGCAGGTTGCTCTTCTCTTTTCAACTTCCTAGATGCCCCTGCTTCTAGATTTTCCAGAGTATTCAGTGCAACATCATGACATTTTAAGGTTCCCTCTAGCAGCCCTCATGTCTCTGCATATCTAAGTCAAAATTCCCTAAAGACAGGCATGTTTGCAGGATAGCTCACACACTTACTCTGTTTAAGAGACATTTATTTAATTTTCTTTCCTATTCTTTAAAATCAAAAAAGTCACTCACTGCATGTATGCTTAAAATGAAAACTTTGTCTCTGCAGTCTCAGTCTGAGGGCATGTACTGCTTTATTGTCCTTGAGAACTGCTACTCTTCTCTTAGTTCTCCATGGGCTTATTCTCTTCTTCTTTCATCAGGTGCTGGCTTTGCCTAAGGTAAATCCTTAAAATATGTAGTGCTCCACCTTCTTCTCCATTTCCCTCCCACCTCGTTTTTGATTTATCTTGCTTCTAATCTCTACACTTTGTAAGGTTTCTAAACTCTTTTGGGACTTCCCCCAAAGGGACAACACGCCAAAGAGCGTGAAGCGTCCTGAAGCGTGATCAACACATCTGTGGAAGATAGCCTATTAGTTGCCGGGGCAACCGTGGGATCCCAGCACTGTAGCAGCTCGCTGCGAAAGCAAATCCGAAAAAAATCGTTGTCACACTATAAGCACCTGCCGTCGATGGGTGATGCAAGGAACATTATACAGTAAATGCAGGGAACAGGATTACTTGGCCATGACCCTGCCTGATTGCTGTGTCTGTGTATAGGAGAGCAGCAGATCCCGCTACAATAAATAACCGTGCTGTTCCTGTTTCAAGCTGAATAAAGCTGGTTTTGCTAAAGTACTGAGACTCAGCCTCGTGTTTTGGGGTGCAAAATGGGGACTTGCACGTCACAACTTGAAAACTGTTGTAGGTTTGTCATATTACTTAACATGGAGGAGTAAACTTCCTTCTTCTCCACTTTATCCTGTAACAATATTTTTAAAAACTCATCCTCCTCCAAAAATCCTACAACATACCTAATATAAGTTTATGCATTGTACCTACCTTACATACTGAATGCACTATGCTATGTTTTTGGCCAACGGTCCTTACTGTCATTTTTGCTCATTAAACAATTACTGGTACTTTTTTCCATATATTAGGTTGTTAGGTTTTGTAAATCTGAGACATGTAACTCATGATGTTTTTTGTTCTGATCTCTTTGTTTGTGATGATCAATGTTGAGCCCTTGTCCTATTACGCCAGTCCCCAAACAGTCCCTAGACTGTTACTCAATTGTGTTGTAGGCCATTTTGGATAAAAACATCTGCTAAGCAAATAAATGTAAACATATTTTGCCATTGCACACCTGTCTCTTCCTACTGGTCTTTTGTCTCTGACTCTCTGTCCTTGATCCTTTCTATAGCTATTCCTGTCTCACCTCATGCCATGCTTCTTTTTGGCTTTGGGGTGCATCTGCCACCTTCCCTCACAGACATTCTAGCTTCTTCCTCATTTTTTCCTTTTCTTTTTGTACTCATTATTCCTTACAGGTCCAAACTGGTGTGTGAGTGCTGGGTAGAGGGTGTATTTATGTAATTTTTTTTTTTGCATTTTGTTGGATTCAATATAAACGTGATCTAAACAAAATCTGCTTCTGACACTTTACTCTTCCTGTTATGCTATCTTGAGGAGGCAGCTAATAGAAACAGTGGCGACTTCCAGCCACCCCAAACACAGGATGGCGACGTCCATAATATAAACAGTATGGTTTCCTGAGAAGACATTAAGAAGGAGAAAAACAGCTTAGATCAGAGGTTTCCAGACTGTTTCTCCCTGTTTACCCTCACCCTATTTTGTTCAATAGTTTGATTTTATATTTCTACTTTAATAAAGTGATCAACAAAGGGGGAATTCTAAGATGGTGTTTTTAATATTTTCTATTTTAAGTTCAAATAACAATAATAATAGCACATAATAATAATATTTCACAAAATAGGCCTACTTTAAATTGTCATCTTGACTAGATTTGTTGAGCAAATTTACCCCCTGAGTAGGGAACCCCTGGCTTAGACAGTGTCTCAGAATAATGAAAATAAACACCAGAAACATTAAATTAAACATTAGGACAAAACCAAGATGAAAGAGAAGCTGCTTCAGGATATTAAAGACCAGGATAAATATTTAAATAATCATTTTGAGGCAACTTTTAAAGGTATACTAGAAAAAAGAAGGAAAAACTAGAGGAAAAAATACAGGAAAATGCAAATAAGTTTGAGAATAAATTTGGAATAAACTTGGTGCTCAGCTTGAAGACATTAAGCAAATGCTCATGACTCGTATTGAAATATTGGAACAACTGGCATCTACCGCTGATGAAAAAGCAACAGCTGCAAATTCGGAATGCAAAGTGCTTGGAGACAGAATAGCTGCACCAGAAGATGGATACAGAAAGAATAATATCAGAATTAAAGGTCTCCCTGAAAGTCCAGACCCAGTGAAATCCATAGCTGAACTATTCTCTAAAATAATTGGTCTGGACTTACAATACAATTTATTTTTGTATAGCCCAAAATCACACAAGAAGTACCACAATGGGCTTTAACAGGCCCTGACTATTGACAGCCCCCCAGTCTTGACTCTCTAAGAAGACAAGAAAAAACTCCCAAAAAAAACCCTTGTAGGGAAAAAATGGAAGAAACCTTGGGAAAGGCAGTTCAAAGAGAGACCCCTTTCCACGTAGGTTGAGCGTGCAATGGGTGTCAAAAAGAAGGGGGTCAATACAATACAATACAATGCACAGAACAGAACAATACCCAATACAGTATAAAAATAAAAATTTTAGAAGTACGGAGCAGAATTTAACAGTAGATGATATCATTTAATATGAATTGGATTAGTTTAGAGTCCTGGGGAACTCATCCATCAAGCTGCCTCCCCCATTTGGCCATTCCACAGCTGAAATAGCGCTGGGCCAGCCAATCCAATGAAAGGACCCCTCTTTCCCATGATTCCTGTGATCCTCCATCAGGGATGACTTTTCCTTAGGCAGGCAAAACAACTTGTCAGGTGGGCCGTGGCACCAAGTGCCACATTTGAATACCGAGAAGAGAAACAGAATAGGTGAGGGTTAGTATCCAATTATAACTATCATGTGACTTATGTTTTAGTGCTAATGACTAACAACAGAGATGCAGTCTGTACAGTTAATCAGCAGCTCTAGTCAGGATATGCTAAACTGAAGTAGTGAGTCTTCATCCAAAATCAGATACAGCCTATTGTATCCTGCTAAATTGAAAGTGGATATTCGAGGCAAGTTCTATATTTTTAGTTCTCTGGAGGAAGCAAGAAAAGAGCTAAGAAAATTGATCTCAAAACTTTTTGAAATACGATCATGAGTCAAATCGTGTCCTGGCAAGGCAAAGAAGATCTTACCTGCTATTTGGTCTATTCGCAATGAGACTTTTGCCGTAATTATGCATTCTATTTCCTTCTTGGGTATTACAATTATAATTTTTTTTTCCTCCCCAAAGGGGACTGTTTAACATCATGCCCTTGGTTTATTATTGTATTGTGACTGTACTATCATATGTTATCTGCTTATCCATGTCTACTGTTTAATCTTTTGGATTATATTCTAGGTAAAGTATTTGGACTGTATTGTCAATAGATATCTCTACTTTAGTCCTTCTACAATGCTGCTGGGGGGCTTGTTTTGTTTTGGACGTGCTCTTTCTCTAGGTATGTCAGAGGACTGGAACTTCAGAGTCAGAATCAGAATATCTTTATTGTAACAAATACAACAAAATTAGGTGCAATCCCTGTGGTGTTAAAATATAAATAAATATAATTACAAAAGGATAAGAAAGGATAAGAAGAAATAAAGTAGAACACAAACATTCAACATAAGACCTTAATTGCACATGAAACACTATTGCACAAGATGTCATCTATTGCACTGCTGCACTGGAGGTGATTAGGTGGCATTCAGTGCCCTAATGGCAACAGGTTAGAAACTGTTATTCAGTCTATTTGTCTTTGTTTTGATACTCCTATATCTTTTGCCTGATGGCAACAGTTGGAACATGTCATGAGTGGGGCGTGAGGAGTCTTTCAAGATGTTTTCCACTTTCCTGAGGCAGCAAGAGCTGTGCCGTTTCATGAAGTGTGGTCTAGCCTCATGTGGGGAGGTAAAATGGAGGGGCTGTGTGGGGGGGAGGGGAAAAAGATAGCACGCTATTTCTAATGTATCCTTTTAACCCTTACAATTGTAAGTGCCAACACAACAATAGGCCTCATTGCAATAACTCCTGGCAAAATTGGAAATTAAGGTTAAAGCTATCTTATTTAATAATGTACTACCTTAATTTAAGAGTACAAAATGTCAATAAAAGTTCAGAAAAATTAAATAAAACATGATTATATCATTTTCCTGACTAATATTCTGGTTCATCTCTAATTTTGGTAAAAATATTTTTACTTTTTTCATTCCATTATTTTTCCCTGCATTTAGGTATTTAACTTCAGCCAGTCAAAATTAAGAATGATGATCTTGAAAGGATTTAAGAAAAACATGAATGCAAATTATGACAGATTTGAATAAAACATGTAATTTTAAAATATATAATGACTTTTCAAAGAACCTCAAGGAATTATTTTATACTTTCACCATAAGCGTTTGCTGTCTTAAATTGATTAGATTTCTAATGATAATTTATGTATTTTTTAAGAAGGAAAAAACACATTGCCATTCAGATTTAACCTAAAGAGGAAAGAAATTCAAATATGACAAAGGCATCTCCCATCTTGAACAGACCTGATCTAATTTTTATGTTTTGGCATGCTGTATAATGGTTCTATGATTATATTGTACCTTGAGACATATTATGGCATGAAATCCTTCCAAAATGCAATGTAGTGGAGAAAACAAACGTTGAAAGTTAGCAGGCCTTCAAATCCCAGGCAATGCATGCTCAACGTTCCGGTAGGCTAGTCTTCTTTTCTTCTGTGAAAGTTACATATTTTTGTAGCTAAACAATACAAACCAATGTAGAACAAAATTATCCCTCTTTACACTCATCATTTATAGTGTTTATTTAATACATATACATATTTACAGTAGATGTGTATATATATTGTGAAAGCCAGCCCGACCACAGACAGACAGACACCGTCTTAAGTCCACTACACATGATTTGTTAAACTATTTACAAAATAAAGTCCCAAGTCCCGCACAGCACTCTCTCGACCTCTGAATGGTCCTCTTTGGGTCGCCTTCTCCCACTCTCCAATCTCTTGTCTTCTGCCACCCGACACCAGCACCCTGACTGTTGGAAGGCAGCCCCTTTTATGTTGCCCCGGATATGCTCCAAGTGCCCCTTGATGAACTGAGCAACCAGAAGCACTCTGGGTGACCCTGGAATACCTCCCGCCAGCGCTTCCTGGTGTGGCAGAAGTGCTGGCTTCCAAGGCTTTAGGATCCCCTATAGGGTTGAGCTTACCAGCTCGGTTCCCGTGACCCCTATAGCAACCAGGGCGGCTGTCATCTCCTGGCAGAGGCGCTATATAGGCGTCCCGGCTGGGTATGGCACCCAGCCGCCCGTGACAGTTCCCTTCCCTCAGCTGAGACCCGTAGGGCACAGCAGCCAGTCCCGCGAGGGTGGTTCTTCCACCGCGGAGGTCTGACACACTTTTGTCCAGGGTCCAATCCTGTAAAACAAACTGTACGCCAAGGGGCGAAGACGTTGCCCATACGCCCTCGCTCGGTGTCTCTCACTTGGCAATGTCTCCCCCTACAACCGGCACCCTGGCACTTGTGATTCCGGCGCCCCCTCCGATAACTCGGTGCCCCCACCATCGGGACACTCAGCAAGCCTGCCTGCACCCCCGTCCTCTCAGCCAAGTTTGGGGCTTCCCTCGGTGCCCGCAGGGGGCTGCCCACCATACTACGTGTGCTCCCACGCTCATGCCTCTTTCTGTCCGTTGAGCCGGCTTTCCTTATCCGGCTCCCCTTTTTCCTCTGGGACACCCTGATGATCTGAGTCCCCTTATGGGAATAAAAGAGACCCTGCATCATCTGCGTCCCTGTAGAGCGGCGTGAGACCGACGCTGGCTCTGGGAGTAGGGCACCTAGACCCCCGGTACAAAACAGCTAGAATCTTACCTGCCCTCTTGTTTCTTTCACCCCCACCACACGTTCGGCCTTCACCACCACGTCCACTGTCGGAGGTACAGCTACTCGGTACCAGGAAGCAACCGATACCGGGCCCCCTTTGCACATCCTCCCTTTTCCCTTTACGGCCAAGGTGTCACCTACCTGCACCACCGCGTCATTCCAGCTGGAATATCCAACGCTGCGCCGTTCCGCCCACTGTCGTAGCATCTTCACAGGAGCGATCGCTTTCCCCTCCAGCTCCTCCAACAACTCATGGAGGACACGCATAGACTGGAAGAGTGACCTGGCGGGCTGAAGGCAAGCATCCAGCTCACACCGAGCCGCAAACAGAGATGGAGCATCAGCCAGTGGTGGACTTACCAGTTGATGGGTCCTACACGCCGACTGTGAATCATTAAACCTCCTTCCCGGCTTTGTCGGGTCCCTTCCTGGTTCGGGACGGACATTTGTAGGTCCCGCCTCCATCCAATCAGCGGCGGGAACATAACACACATCATCCAATCCCTCACCAGCCTCGGGGAGGAACTTCTGGTCCTTCATCATCTCCTTTCTCCTCAACCCGATGGGGCGGTGTGAGTCCTGGGAGCTCTTCAGCCACTGCGTCCTCCTGACGTGCAGCGGCTTCTTCTCCCCCACTTTTTCCAGCGCCACCGTCACAGCATCGCTCCCCGGATTGGCCCATCTCGGCTACCGGTGCGAATCCAGGACGTCCCTCCCTGTAAAACACAAACACGGTCCCACATGACCAGCCCCCTTGGGCTGCCTGCCTCTGGGAATCAGACTTACCTCCTGGAAGCCATCTTCCGGAGTATCCTTCTTCCATGTGGCCTGCCATGAGAGCTAGCATCGGGAATTTAACCCCTCTCAGGCCTTTCCCGATCTTCTTTCTCCCCATCTGGTTGGAGATAACGTCTCAGCGAACCGGCAGCAGTCCTTGGGTGAGTCACTTTTTCGTCGTGGCATGTGTGTTTGTGTGTCTGCAGGGCCGGGCTGCTCACAAAATTACTTATATGGGTCCCCACCTTGGAACAGGCAGAGAGTCCCATCTGGGATGTCATTGTGAAAGCCAGCACGACCACAGACAGACAGACACCATCTTAAGTCCACCACACACGATTTATTAAACTATTTACAAAACAAAGTCCCAAGTCCCGCACAGCACACAGTGCTTCCAGCACCAAACACCCCTCTCTCTCGACCTCTCAATGGTCCTCTTCGGGCCGCCTTCTCCCACTCTCTGAAGCCTTGTCTTCTGCCACCCGACACCAGCTCCCTGACTGTTAGAAGGTGGCCCCCCTTTTATGTTGCCCCGGATATGCTCCAGGTGACCCTAGAATACCTCCCACCAGAACTTTCTAGTGTGGTGGAAGTGCTGGCTTCCAGGGCTTCAGGATCCAGAACCCGCCCCCTGGTGGTGGCCATGGGCCCCTATAGGGCTGAGCTTCCCAGCTCGGTTCCCGTGACCTCCATAGCAACCAGGGCGGCTGTCCTCTCCTGCCAGAGGTGCTATATAGGCTTCCTGGTTGAGTATGGCACCCAGCCGCCTGTGACAATATATATATATATATGTTTGTACATGTGTCTGTCTGTCTGTACAATTGGTGTGTGTTTGTGTGTTCTGTAATATAATTTATTATTCTCAATCCATTTTAATCTTACCAACATTCTAGCAGTGCATTGCAAGGTCCGTTCATTCACACACATCCACACTCATGCAGAGTGATTTTAAAATTGCCTGCACTGAAGTCTTTGAGTGACCAAGCGCAGGATTCAAACACAAAATAATGAAGACACAAGGCTATATCACTAACTACTGCTCCATAGTTTATTGTGTATTGTGAAAATATTTTTTCTTCCCATACTGAAGAGCAGAGGGAAGTGCAGATTCTGTTTATTGAATTACTGGGGAACTGCAACATTTTGAAAGACAGAACCTGTAACTGTCATCACCATTCAATATTTAAATAAATGTTGATTCAAAATGGTAAAAATGAAACAAGGTGAGGCTTGGTGCATAAAAAGACCAGCAGTCAGGACACACCTAAGTTCAAAATACTGGAGAAAAGAACGTTGGTCGAAAATAAAAGTCAATAAGCTTCCTAATTTACTGAAAAAGTAACTTTTTCTCAATTAAAAAGTCATTTTTTAAATCAAAGCATAGTGCACAAAATTACTGAACATACAATTTGCCCCTTAATAAATTAGTTCCATGACTGTTCTGCAACAAGATCAAAAGTTGTTAAAGAACTGGTAGATAAAATCTGTATCTTAAAGCACAGTAACTGGGGTCAAAGCCAGGAAAATGTAACAAAGCCCAATATGCAAACAAAGATCAAGCTTTTAAAGAACTTAGCCAAGAATTTGTTATACTAGATGGAACATAATAAAAATCATTTGTACATGGTTTTAGATTTTGTCCACAAACTTCTACAATTGACAACATGCTACAACATGTTGCTCTCTATACCTTGCATCAGATGCTGTTATGTTAGGCTTTGCTGGATGAGGCAGATTTGATTATTAATAAATGAATGACAAAAATGAGTTGTTAAGAATATGTTTTTGGCAGTTAGTTATTTTTGCAAGTCCACAAAATGACACTGCTTTTTGGCTATGATGCAAACACAAAGTTGTGATTTGTAGCATTTTAAATCAGATCTGAATGATTTTTTAATAATCTATTTGTATATAATAGGCAAAAAAAAAGTTACGCAGTTAAGTTGCCTATACAGTGTTTTTGTAACCTGCAATTATGACCAACGTACAGTGTAACTGTTCAGCTTGATAAATGAATAAAAGTATAAGAACATAAGAAATTTCACAAACGAGAAGAGACTATACAATCCATCAAGCCCCTTGGTTTAGCTAATAGCTAAGCTGTCTCAATATCTTATCCAGATTTTTTTTAAAGGTTGTCAAGTTTTCTGCATCAATAAACTAATAATTTATTAAAATAATAAACTATTAATTCAATAAACTAATAATAAACTCTTATCTTTAAATAAACATGCTGCTTTAACAAACACATTTTCAAGTATGCTCTGTAATGCATACAAAAATTCAGATTATTACATATAAATAGATAATTATATAGCATAATAATACGTAGTGTTGACAGGGTAATCTAACTGAAAGTTGTTGCTCACGTCACTCTGTCAGTCCTTTTTCTTCAAATGGCTGCTGTGAACTGCTTGAATCCTGAAAGCACAGCTGCCAAAAAGACTCCCCAAATTGCCCACCTGAGGGGGAAAACACTGTCAAAATACCCTATCTAGAAACCCAAAGGGACTTGACAATGCTTGATAAAAATAAAAGGTTTATTTCTACAAAACCTGTGCAGGCACAAAGCTCAAAAGAGCACAAAGAATTGTCTGAAAGGCAAGAGTAAACACAGAAAACAGAGTCCCTATATAGTATCCAAAAATCGTGCAAAAAATCAGAAAGCACGGTTCCAGAACAGAATCCAAGAGGCAAAAAGTCAAAAACAAAGCACTGGGCTAAAAATCCAGAAAACGCAAAGCAATAGCACAATAACTCACCAAAACGCTGTCCCTCCAGTGTGTTCAATGAACCTCCAGGAATCATGGGGAGGCTCTCTTTTAAATAGGATGGTGGCTGTTCCTGGCAGTGATGGGCAGCTGGTCCCACCCCTTGTGGGTCCATCCATAAAGCACAAGGGACAAGGACAAATGAACAGAAAGAAAAATGCACATAATAAACAAAATAAACCTTAATACAAATAAATGGCATAAAATAACATACGAAACACAGCTTTGAACAGGAGCCAGGAGGAATACGAGTGAACCCTGGCAATGACTTTGCACTATACGGCTTTGTAGCCTAATGATCAGGATGGATGTCAGCTGCTTAAAGAGAACATATTTTGGAACATGAATACACAGTAATTGGGAAGGTCTTGTATGAGACTACTTCAGGTATGTCACTGACAATAACAAAAGTAAATGTGTAATTGATGAGACACCAGTGAGGCTTGTCGAACTTGATTAAAGGGAAAGAACCTGACAAATTAGAAACACTCAAGCTGTTTTCAGAAAGATGTCCCTAAAGAGGCTGAGAGCTGTGACATACCCAAAAAGCACAAACCTGCCAAATAAGATAAAATATTAAGTGATAAAGTGAACAGCCTGCTTCTTGAACAGATGGACATTACTACAATGCAAATGGCATGCTTTATAACGTGTCTAGAAAATAAATTGCAGCAAAAAATCCCTTATTGAAGGTCTCAACAGCCCCTTTGCTATAGGCAGACAACGTATTTCTTAATCTTCTTTAAATAGTTGTTTTCTAAGCTAAAATGTTTCTCTCAGTATAAAAACTAATCAAGGTAATTACCCCAAAATAAAAACTGAAGCAGAAATCATCTGAAGTTCATAAAATGAAACTGAAAATGGTCAAACTTATATAGAAATAAAAATTTATTAAAAATTGAACTAAAACAACCTTTTGGGAATTTAAAGGTACAGTGAGATAATTTATCAGAGTATTTTGTGATGTTAGATACAAATGACTGCAATAAACTAATAATTGTAAAGCAATAGTTAGAGTCTACATTTTTCTAGGAATCAGGATTCTGAAGGTTGGGTCTGAGCTATATGTTCACACAAAGGCTCTCAGTCCTGTACAGAGATTACCATTTTGTACCTCATCACTTTCTAAGCTTTAGACACGAGAGCCAGATCCTGCAATATGTGGAACAAAAATAATTACATACCAGTCTACTCTGAAACAGTACAAAACAGAACAAAAATGGGACTCTATCCCATTAATACAATATAGAACAGAAACCATCAAATAATCAAGCAACCATTCTTCAAGTTTACTGTGTTTAAAATATAACTGAAAATGTTTGTGACATTTAGGTGTTAACAAAATAACAACATGATGTTCTGGTAAAGATTTACCTCAGTCAAGGATGGCCCTGTCCTCTATTCTAAATATGAAAACAGAAAGTAATTAACATAACCAGCATTGTTTTTTCCAGATGAATAAGATTTTATAAAAATCATCTAAAGCATCTAAATGCAGTGAGACTGCAGTGTAATACTTAAGTGTAATGTGTCAACATGGATAATGCTATGAAAGAAACAGAAAGAAAAAATGGAAAGAGGGATTAAAGAAAGAGAAAAAAAAATGTAATAGTTAAGAAGTTTTCAATAAGGAGTTCAGAAAGCAAGTTAGAGAAGTTCTGATGTGGTGAGCACCAGAAATACAAGATGAATATAGGAGGCTGCTGCAAAAGCCAATGAACTTTATAGGGAGCAGCAACTTTACTTGGCCAGTACTACTTTCAGAGGTTTTGGTAAAAGCAGGTTTATTATCTCACAGTATACAGTAGAGTTCATGCTGCTGCTTTCCACTCTTTTCACCAAAGTACTCTGCCAACCAAGCTGCTTCCCAGAGGCTACAATTATACACTACACAAGCTGTTTTGTTACACCTACAGAATATAAATTATAGTCAGATGTCACAGTCAGATGGCTGTAGTGAAATAAATATTAAAAATGAAAAAAATTCTCAGCCTTTCATGTAGAGAGAAAGAAAAAAATTGTTCTGAAAGTACGGCAACATTTTTAAACTGTACAATAAAAATAAATACATTGTGGCATCCGGCCGGGGCTGGAGCCCGGCCGGGATGCCCAGGAGGACCGGAGGAGGGCTTGCACCTCCTCCAGACCGCGAGGGGGCGACCACCCTGGTTACGTTGGGAGCCACGGGTAAAGGGCTTGGAAGCCCAGCCCTGTAGGGAACCGTGGCCACTGCCAGGCGGTGCTCCGGTGCCTGAACAACCCTGGAGCCCACCACTTCCGCCACACCAGGAAGTGCTCGGGGGAAGAAGACAGGGGACAACCGGAGGGCTTCCGGGTGTGCAGCCAGCACTTCTGCCACACGGGGGCGTGTCTGCGGAGGAATGCCGGGAAGCAGCTGGAGCCCATCCGGGTTCCTATTTAAGGGGCCGCCTCCCTTCAGTCAGTAGCGGAAGTCGGGTGGAAGAGAGACGGAGCTGGAGAGAGAGGACTGGAGGCGGCCAGGAAGGCACAAAGGACTGTGAGGCCTGGATTGAGGGGGATCGGTGCTGGAGGCACTGGGGTTTGTGTGCACGAGAACTTTGTAAATATTGTAAATAAACGTGTGTGTGGTGGAGCCAACGATGTCCATCTGTCTTTGTCCGGGCCAGCGTTCACAACATATATATATATATATATATATAAGAGCTGGAGCTACTATCAAGCCATGCGCTGCGACTCATCTTGATGATATCCAGAGTGCCCTGCTTGATGAAGCACCTCCTTCTGGGAACACTGGTAACACCAACACAACCATCAGCAACCTTCATTATTTTGTCATGGAAGGTCTCCCACATCACATTAGGATCAGCAGTCGCTCTCAGATCTGTAAGTTCCTCACACAAACTGCATGCAAACCCGTCAGAAACAGTCTGATTTTGGAATCTGGCCAGGTTCAGCCTCATTCTCCTAGTAGGTGATAGCCTACTGGAAATAAGCTAGATCTTCAGAGTAGTAACAACAAGTTTTCATCCCTATCTGGAAAGAGTAGGGTAATCGCCTGGATTGCAGAAACTACGGGGGGGTGCTGGGTAAGGTCCTTGATAGAGTCATTCTCAATTGGATCAGTGATCACTTGCTCACCTACTAGCAACCAGAGCACTTAGGTTTTATGCCTAAGAAGTCTACCATTGACCACATCCTGGCACTGAGGGTTCCCATGGAGTGCAAATGCAAATATCAGCGGAGTTTCTTTGCAACCTTTGTCAATTTTTGCAAAGCGTTCGACTCAGTTGATCGAGCTACTCAATGGGACATCCTGAGACTTTGCGGGATCCCCTCAAAGTTGCTGGATATCATGGCCGGCCTGTACACTGGTACTATGAGTGCTTTGCAGAGTGAAGGCAGAACCTCTGCATTTTTCCCAGTTGATTCTGGGGTTCATTGTCGTCGGGTGCGGCGCCTGTGGGGCATCTGTTGGTGAAGAAAGATTTACTGATCTTGACTTTGATGCTGTGATCTTTGCAAAGTCAATGGAGGCTCTGATAGGGGGTCTCGAGAGACAGAGTGAGGAGTCTGAGTTTCTGGGCTTGCGAGTTCCCTAGATTAAACCAAGACCCAGGCCTTTAATGATATCTTGGTCACAGCCATCAGCAGTGTGTCTTTCTGCAGAGAGAGTGTCGACCTTATTGAGAGGTTTACTTACCTTCGTGTCTCTGGTGACTCTTCCTGGCCTTCGCTGGAAAGAGGTGTGTGGTGCTCCTGATATCTATGCAAAAGGGCGAATATCAAAGTCTTTAGAGTCCTGGTGCTTCCTTTCTTGCTATATGGTTGCGAGACATGGACTCTATGCAGTGACCTAAGATGAAGACTGGACTCCTTTGGTACAGTGTGTCTTTTGGGTTCCACCTGCTTGACTTTGTGTTGAATGAACAGTTCCTCATGGAGTCCCGAATGAGGCACATTACCTGCTTTGTGAGGGAGCGTCAGTTACGACAGTATAGCCACATGGCGTGACTCCCTAAGGGTGACCCATCTCACAGGATCCTCACCGTTGAGGACCTAAGTGGCTGGACCAGGCCAAGGGGACACCCATGTAACACCTGGCTGTGGCAGATAAAGGGTAATTTCCGGAAGGTGGGACTGGACCACATGTCTGCCTCGGGTTGCCAACCAGGATCCCAAGCTTTTTCATCATGTAGTGGGTGCAGCAACACACTGTACCAGTACATGCTCCCCAACCTGACCTGACCTGACCTAAGCTACTATTCATATTGAGATTTGTAGTAAAAAAGAAAAAGCAAATAAAATGCACAAGTGTTGTTATGTAAATAGGAAACCTAGTAGAGGGGCAAAAGCACCATTAAAGCAATGCAGCACAAATGGTTTATCTACCAGTCATCTGGGGTGATATATGAGTCATTCTTTCTTGCACTTGTTCATAGATATTAACCTGATTTTTAAGAAGAAATGTTGGTTTACTGTCTGTTTACAAACTGATATAATCTTTAATTTAGTACTTTGCCCCTAGACACAAACACTATCAGTCCCTTGATCACACCTACCATATGCAACTTGTCTCTATGCATTCTTCTGCCGTCACACAAACCAGTGTTTGCTCATTTACTAGTTATTGATCTTATTTCAGTCCAGCAGCCACTAATTTTTTCACTTGTTCAAGCAATTCCAGAAATTTTCCAGTAAATTTTCTGTTAAAGGGCATGTTTGAACAAAGTCAATTCAAGAATGCTGGGAAACTCTACTTGGCAATTTCCTGACTTAAAAATTATATAATTCTCATGAAGTATTTATGAACAACAAAAAGAAAATCTGCTAAATAAATCAGGCAAAAAAATCAATAAGTCATAATTTAAAACATGCAAATGTTGAGTCATGGCATAAAAGAGTCAGGCAAAGGCCACTTGCCATCTACACACAGCCTGTGTTTGGCAACAGTTTCGGCAGCAACAATGCAACAGTGGAATAGGTGATGTGTTGCACTTTGGTTAATGGGAAGATGAACCTTTAGGTAACTTTCAGAAAAAATAAAAATGTAATAGGATCCTTGTCAACCTGCTAAGTATCATAGTTCACTTGCGGCAGCAATTTATAAGTGCAAAGCAAAGAGAGAGTCTGTGGGCCGAGGGCAGGGGCAGGCATAAAATTAATCAATTGGTGCACAAATTATTTGACATGCTGTCTCGGACATACACTTTAATAAATACCATTTTAGAATACAACGATTCAGTTCATTATCCTACAGAATTTTTAAATTCCATTAAATCTCCTGGCATTCCACCCCACAACTTAGCATTGAAATTAGGAGCACTGATTATCATTTTGAGAAACCTGAGCCCACCCAAACTTTGCAATGGTACCCATCTCCAGGTCTGTCAGCTTCAAAACAACATCATAGAGGCCAGTGGCATAGCAATGGATTGTGCAGCTTGTGCAAAGCTCAAGGGCCTACAAGCATGGGGGCCCACTCTGACTTGTATAGATTTAAAAACAAATGAATAACTTAAATCACTTGTACAGTTCATTGCGTTAATAATTCAGTAGTTTCAGTGGCATTTTTGCACCATCATCAGGGGCCTCATGTATAACGCCGTGAACAGAACTCACACTATAACATGGCGTAAGCACAAAATTGGGAATATTCCTACGCACAGAAAAATCCAGATGCATAAATCTGTGTGTACGCAAACTTCCACGTTCTTCCACTACATAAATCCGCGTGAAAAATAACGCAAGTGCACGCTCCTGCTGTCCAGCCCAAATCCTCCCAGAATTATGCCTCTTTGAATATGCAAATCAATATAAACAGCCCTTAAGCTCAGCCTTCTATGAAAAAGTAATGGGAAAAGCATGGGGGGAAATATTAGAGTTTCAGGGAATACCAAGTGGAGGCAAGGAAAAACATACTATTTGTTGGTTTAAACAGTGGTATAATCAACAAAAGGAAGCTGATCGAGTGACAGTTCACAAAGTTGGACAGTGCCCGAAATAAAAAAGTCACATATCAAAGTCACAGTGAAAAGGCGAGTCGTAGCCCATGATCTGAGTGTCATATGAAAGCTTATTAGGATACAGACAAAAAAAAATAGGCACACAGTGGGGAAAAAAGCACGAAATGTCAACTTTAATCTTGAAATTTCCACTTTAATCACGTAGTTTATTTTGTCATTAAAGCAGAACATCATAAACGTCATCTTAAAATTGTTTAATTTACTAGTTTCTCAAATCCCATTGTAACTAAAGTAGCACGTTAAATGCTTTGTTACGTATTTGATCTTTTATGTGCTCTATGTGTGTGAATCACTACGTTCTTCCGGGCTTTCTCTTCCCTCGACAGGACACAGAATCCTTTACATTCGTAATATTACAGCTCTCTGAATAATTAAATACTGAGATGTATACGTGATATTATTTTCATGATGATAGGAGTTAAATCATGTTATTAAACATGGGAACACGGTGGCGCAGTGATTGTTTATGTCTCACGCAGATGCTTGCTGTACCATGCGCAACCGTCGATGAAATACTTTATTGCAGCAGTACTGTCTCAAACGTAATAACCCCCAATTTCTGTCCTTACCTCCAAATACCCAATCGCCACACAATCAGCTCTGTAATAGACGTTAAGCCATCTGTAAGCTTAGAACGCTGATTCTTCAAAACTTTGCCATGTGAAAGCAGTTCAATAGACAGCATGGCTAAGGCAGCGTGTGTTTGATGCTCTATACCGATAATTCTCTTTCTCATATTCTGTAGATCTTTGATTCCCCACTCAGATACAGTGATATAAATAATCTAAATGGTGCAGTGAGAGTAATATGGAAAAAGATGATCCACTGTGGCAACCCCTAACAGGAGCAGCTGAAAGAAGAAAAAGAAGAAGGTGCAGTGAGAGTAACAACGCTAAAGCAGCTATTGTATTTAGAATAGTTTGACCATTCCGTGGACCATTATATTGTTACTGGTTAATTACAATCAGATGCATTAAACTAAAAAACATATGCGGTTAATTTCAGTGTATTTATAAAGCCGCATCAGGGATGTGAATCCGAAAAAGAAAGGATAACCACATAGGAACAGTAGCACTGCTTTGACGCTAGTTGCCGCCAGTCTGCAAAATCAAGCGGAGAACTTGCGTACGCCAGGGTATGAGGTACCGTGGAAATGTGCGTGGCTTTACGCCAAGTTTAGGTGTTATACATTGCGATTTGAACGCGGAAACGTTCTTATGCAACATTTTTGTGCGTGCGCACAGTTTATACATTAGGCCCCAGGTAAGTCCAATCCAATCCATGATAATTTTACGTTTTGGAAGGCCTACAGTTTACACCAGTGGTTCTCAACCTGTGGGGCGGGCCCCCCTAGGGGGGCGCAACGTAACAAAAAGGGGGGCGCGAAGATGTGAATAAAAGAAAACAAGAATCAAAAATATGAAAAAAAATCTGTTGAAACCAAAACAAATTAACTTAAACTACATTCTGATACTAGAACAATAAATATAGAGTTAGATAAATGTTGATTAAAGTTAAGTAAGTATAATAAAATATGCATCTACATTCAAAAAAGTGTTGGGGGGGGCGCGATTAAAACTGTTATGAAAACTCGGGTCGCAAATACTTAAAGGTTGAGAAACGCTGGTTTACACAAATTTAGACTTCAGGAGTTTGGAGGCTCGGAGCCTAATCGGAGAAACAATATGTCCTAGTGTGCCTTACAGAGAAATGCAAATTCCCAAATTTGGCGACCTTTGGCATGCCAGAGCAGACGTGAATGGAAGAAGTTTTGAAGGATGCCACATGAATAGTGTAAATATAGATTACTAGCCGATACCCGCCGTAGCATACGCCGGTGTAAGAATAGGAATGGAAAATGGTGAGAAAGGAATTCAGAAATCAAGAAGAAAGAAATACTTCTTGAAAGACGCAGTTGTTAATAGGTGTTTTGCTGGAGACGACAGATAATGAGTCGAAAGATCTAACCCTAGAAAAAGCCATGTACAACAATAGTTTTGTTGCATGTATCTTGGACTTCCTGGAAATGTGGACGGTAATATGATCATTTTGCCTACACGTACATTGTTATTTTCAGCCTTTACTTGCAGTGCGTCTGATAGTCCTTTATATTGTTCCACGCGCAGATCTTGTTGATGTAATCTGAGATAGTTGAGACTCGCGCCCTCTGTTTTAACATACGCATCTACGACGTACTGTTGGAATAGTTTGCCGCTAGAGTGCAAAATACTAAATGTATTCCTCATTGATAATCTGTATGCGTAAAATTGGCATTGAGTAAGCCTGATTTGGTTGGCAGTTCTTTTATCGGGAAAATGTTGTAAATCTTTGTGCCAGCCAATGTCTCTGTAAGGGAATAAAAGTGGGTAAACCATAGGATCGCAATTCATATTGAGCATGGAAATCTGTTTACAGGAGTTGCCTGTGGCAGGGGGTTCGCCATCTTCTCCGATGAAATTCGCTGCAACATTGGTGTGACATGTCGGGGCATTGTATCGTTGTAAATCCTGCCTAGGGTTTTCCTCGAAAACCATTCATACAGATGCTGTTGGATTGGACTGAGCGATATAATGCATGTGTTTTTATGATTTAGCGAAGGGTTTGATTGTTCTGAGCATGGAATCTAGCTGGAGAAGTAAATTTTCGCTGCATGCAGAGTTTGCTTTATTATGTAAGCGTATTTCAGTAGCTTGCGCTGTGTCAAAAACATACAACTGTCCATATCCTGGAGAGGTAGAAGTGTTAGCGTATAGTGGAGAGATTTGGTGATAAATTTGCCCGTGTATTTTAAAACAGTAATGTCCGTGGCCAGGAGGTTGAGTTATCTGTGGACCCATGGAAGCAAACGCTAGAGAAGAGTTGTATTCTCGAATGTGTTCACGATAATTTTTACCTTCTGATGTTTGCTGTGTAAGAAGCTGTTGTAAAGACACAGGTGGCTCCCGCAAAGATGGTAAAGCTACTTTACCGTTGTGGCAGCACCTTGTGTACTTGTTGGATGTATTACGCTCAGCAGGCCAGTATAGTGCATGACAGTGTTTGTACTGCTAGTCTGGAGTCCCAATGTTGTACTCTTGAACAGGAAGACAGAGATGAGTTGAAGAAGTACCTGTGGTAACGGGAGGAGGATTGTGTGTATGTCTGCTGAGACTGTGTTGGTGGACTGCGTGTCAGCTGCGTGTGGGCGGGACCAGTTTTGAAGAGGAGCTGTAGGCAGCGCAGGAAAGGGTTTGGAAGAGGACGAATAGGAATCAAGAAATGCTGTGTCGGCTGCGTGTGGTTGGGACGCTTTTGAAATGAAAGCAGGACGAATCAGAAGAGAAATATATATAAGAGATTATCATAAATAATTGTTACTTTTGTACTTTGATTTGATTTCAACAGTTTTTGAAACTGGAACTCATAAGAGGTAAATCATAGCAATTCTGATGTTAAGTTGTGGCCCCTGTTAGTCAGGAAATGCCAAATATTTGAACAATTTGACTCTTTTTATACTCTCACCATACAACGCCATGTCAGCCAGTAGCAGTGGGTCCGGCAAACATTGTAAGAGTGATCTTGCTATATGTAAGGCACACCTCAACAGGAATTGAAAAGCGCTAAGCTTACCAAAATTTCTACCTTTCTCAAAACTGAGCAAGGGCCAGAGGTAGTAACTGAGAATCGTTGCAACGGTCGCATGCAGATTATGCAGACAGGGTAGTGAGTGAAATGGTTGCAACTGTACCAAGTCTGGAAGTACTGATTCATCGGCTTCAGATCAGGTGCTATCTGCTAAAACCATTAAAAATGGAGAAACTACTAAAAACAAACAAGCAATATATATGACAAAGCAATCTCCTACCGACATGGCAAATTCCTTGGAACCATTAACACCTCACTTTATTAATATTTGTTTTCACACTTTTGTTTTCAGCTGGGCTAAAACCTCCTTGAGAGTCACATTATAATTATATAATTAGTTTGCACACCAGGTCTCTAGCCAGCAATAAAAGGAAAACAGCATGATGTACATCAGGTCCCTTCTGTATAATCTTGTTAAGGGGCCAGGCACATTCTTATAAATTCTGATATTTCCTTTTAGCTTTGGTGTACATGGATATGAAGTTCCCCTTTAATATCTCAGATTGCTGTAAACTGATATCATTACTGACAACATCCTACAATAAATTTTTTACTTCATTGTTGGCAATGGAATGCAATTAAGCCTTAATTTCACAGCCTTGGCACAAGGGAGGCATTTTAATTTAGTAGTAAAAACAAGTTAATAATTAGTATGCCATGATTTTGGAAAAAAAACTGAAAAATGCTGACTGATCTTCGTTAACAGCAAACCAGGATTATGGGGGATCTGGTCATTCAGTGGGTGTCTGTTGAACATTCTTTCTGTTGGCTTCAAGCAAATGTAAAAAAGTCAAAAAGATCTGGATATACTGTAAGTAACCAGTACAAATGTTATGCACACTTTTAGGCTGCTTATTAACAACAACCCTATATACTGTAAAGGACAACTAGGAGTAGAACAAACCAATAGGTGTTTGGTATCCTGTCTGGGAGGTTGGTAGGAACACTTCCTGAGCTGGCGGACACTGCAGCGAATGAGTGCTGAAGGACTTTGGTTAAAGTTGTACCAATCCTCTTACAATATAGATGGCAGAATCTTCAATATGCTGTTAGAAGTCAATCTCCAGCACAGGGTCAGCGGTGGGAATTGTTGTTGTTAACATTGCTGTTGACTTAAGTAGATATGCTTCATTACTCCTGCTTGTATTCACTCTTAAAAATAAAGGTGCCACAGCAGTTCTTCAGAGCGATGCCACAGGGGAACCATTTTTGGTTACCAAAAGACCTGATTCATGTGAAGGTTCAAGAAAGAACTTTTTATTTACTTAGATCCGTAAAATACTCCATAAAGTAAATAACCAAATAGATGGTAACTAAACTGTAAAATATCAACATATCATGATTTTAGAAGGGCTCTTGCTTACAATAACACAGACTAAGTCCCAGTTTTCTTAATTTAATGTCCTGCTAGGTAGTTTACCATACATTACAGATTTCATTTTTTCTGCTTATGAGGAAGTTTTCAAAGCACAAAGAGCGAACTTTATATGCAGAGAACCTATCCCAGCATAACATGGTGCTTTGTCAAACAAAGGTTCTATTTGGAACCAGACAACCCAGTATTTGCCTCCTTCTGTCAGGTTCTCCAATTTATCCCACTACAGCCAATCATCCATCTCCATCTGTCTTGCCACACTGACATACACGTCCTCCCTCACCATATAAGTAAACCTCCTCTTTCGCATTCCTCTCTGTCTGTTGCCTGGTAATTCCATCCTCTTAATTCTCTTCCAGAGGTAATCTCTCCTCTGCACATGCCCAAGCCATCTCAATCTATCCTCTCTCACTTGGTTACCAAACTGTCATACCTGTGTTGTCCCCATAATATACTCATTTCTAAATCTGTCTACCCTTGTTATTCCAAGTGAAAATCGTAGCATCCTCATCGCTGCCACTTCTAGCTCTGCCTCCTGTCTTTTCATCATTGCCACCGTCTTCAAGCCATACAACATAGCCATTCTCACTACCATTTTATTGACATTCTCTTTCACTCTTGCAGTTACTCTTCTATCACAATTCACTCCTGCCACTCTTCTCCACCCAGTCCACCCTGCCTGCACTCTCACTTCACCTCTCTGTCACACTCTCTATTGCTTTGGACTGTTGAGCCCAAGTATTTAAATTTGTCTACCTTCACCATTTCTTCTCCTTGCAGTTGCACACTTCCACCACCTTCTCCCTCATCTTACTCCTACTGATTCTCATTCCTCTTTTCTCCAGTGTGTACCTCCACCTCTCCAGGTTCGCCTCAACCTGCTGTCTATTCCCACTTCACATCACAATGTCATCTGTGAATATCATAGTCCTACTATATAGACTATTGTATATATAAAACAGAATCTATACTAATAAAAGGCAAAGCCTTCACTCACTCACTCACTCATCACTAATTCTCCAACTTCCCGTGTAGGTAGAAGGCTGAAATTTGGCAGGCTTATTCCTTACAACTTACTTACAAAAGTTAAGCAGGTTTCATTTCGAAATTCTACACGTAACGGTCATAACGGTCAACAACGTCCGCCATGTTGAACTTTCTTATTTATGGCCCCATCTTCACAAAATTTGGTAGGCGGCTTCCCTGCGCTAACCGAAACCGATGTACGTACTTATTTCAGTGGTATGATGCCACTGTCAGCCGCCATATTGAACTTTCAAACGTCACTAATTCTCCAGCTTCCTGTGTAGGTAGAAGGCTGACCCTATCTTCACGAAATTTGGTAGGTGGCTTCCCAGCGCTAACGGAAACCGATGTACGTACTTATTTCGTTGGTATGACGCCACTGTCGGCCGCCATTTTGAACTTTCCAACGTCACTAATTCTCCAACTTCCCGTGTAGGTAGAAGGCTGAAATTTGGCAGGCTCATTCCTTACAGCTTACTTACACAAGTTAAGCAGGTTTCTTTTCAAAATTCTACGCATAACGGTCATAACGGTCAACAACGTCTGCCATGTTGAACTTTCTTATTTATGGCCCCATCTTCACGAAATTTGGTAGGCGGCTTCCTTTAACTAACCAAAACCAAAGTACGTACTTATTTCGGTGGTATGATGCCACTGTCAGCCGCCATATTGAACTTTCAAATGTCACTAATTCTCCAACTTCCCGTGTAGGTAGAAGGCTGAAATTTGGCAGGCTCATTCCTTACAGCTTACTTGCAAAAGTTAAGCAGGTTTCATTTCGAAATTCTACGCGTAATGGTCATAACGGTCAACAATGTCCGCCATGTTGAACTTTCTTATTTATGGCCCCATCTTCACGAAATTTGGTAGGTGCTTCCCTGCGCTAACCAAAACCGATGTACATACTTATTTCAGTGGTATGATGCCACTGTCGGCCGCCATATTGAACTTTCCAACGGTCTTTGTTACTTATGGGCCCATCTTCAAGAAATTTGGTACGCGGGTTCCCAACGCTAACTGAATCCTACTTGCATACATATATACGTCTATAGCCTGCAGCTTGGTCACCATGTGAGATGCCATTAAGTCCCCCATCCCAATGCCTCCCACGTTGTTGGCTGCCTGCCTATATAGGGCCGTCCGTCGCTCCAGTCTCTACATTCCCTTCCTTGCTTCACCACGGGATTCACGTCTCCCTGCTGATAACTACAGCCTTTTTATTTAATCCACAGCTTCTCCGCTGTTTTATTGTTCGTTTATTACGATTATAGTTACTGTGTAGGTATTTTAGACTTACTTTACATTGTTCAGGTACCCATTTCCTTTATCGTTCCAACCATACCCCCATTAACATGTCTATCGAGGTGATCACAATCGATCAAAGAAATGTCACTTACAGAGTGGTTTCCATGCCCGGAGATGGCACCTACCTTTTCCATTCTCTTTGTTACATGTTGCACGGCCATATCAGGCTCACTCTTGATATCCGGTGAAACATTGTGTCTTATGTATTGAATGACTGGGACCGGTTCAAGGTGTGGACTGATGACGGTACAGGAGATAATTATACTACACAGGAGCACTATAAGAGTGAAATGCTTAAGCCCTTCACCTATGGTTCTGCATGTGAGTTGATGGCTGCCGCTGAATTGTTCGGTTGTCACTTTCAAGTGTACTGAAATGGCCAAATATTTTACACCTTTGGACAACTGCCAATGCCTCTTAAACATCTTAGATTCACAGGTGAAAATTTCAGTAGTAGACACTTTGATGTCTATGAATGTTTAAACTCTCAAAAGCTGGATGTGAAGTTATCGATGAAACCGGTTGTATGCTTACAACGCTTGACAGATGCCGAATGTCACTTCAACACAAGTCCTGCAAATACTGTCGTAATTGAAACAAACCATGAAACTCAAACCGATTGTGACAGCAGCAATCCCAGCTGTGAGATTTGAAACAAGATTACTTTTCACATGGCCAACTGTACGTTGGATGCTCAAGAGTAAGCTCAGCGCACAGCTTGGTCATATTACAACCGGAGGCCCGAATTGACAATGTGGTATACAAAGAGATCCTTTAACAAATAATTATTGGTATATTTTCCTTCAGTTTAAAAAGGTTTAATTTTCTTCTTAATAAAAATTTTAAGGCAGTACTTCGCCACTGCGAAGCGCGGGTATTTTGCTAGTAAATTATAAAACACAAGGAAGAGGACTGAATGTAACTAAGTTGAAAACACAAGAGGTCTTTGCCTCATCTTAGAGAACCTACCAGTGTAATTTTCGAAGGTTAGAATGAGGTAAATGAGTAATGAACACCCCTCTAAAAAATGGGGATAAAGTTATAGGAAAGCCCATATACCCCTCCTATGAAGCGGTGCTAAGATCAGTAGGACAGTCCAAAAAATGCCCCTCTAAAATGAAGCATTGTTCAGAACAATGGGAATATTGACATGAGTCAGAAATTACTGGTGGTGTTAGTTGATTGGAGGAGTATTACTATTCTGCATATTAAGAGTTAGAATACATGATGTATTAGAAAAAAAGTGTAAAAGCAGATTAATTGTTTAATTGATTGATGATTCCATGGACTGAGACATTTGTGCATAACTCTGCAGAAATAAAGAAAGGTTTTGCATTCTCATCTGGGCTCTATGACTGCTTTCTTTAAAGACAGAGGAAGGTTTTTCCACATCATTACTTGTTTTGAAATGGGATACATGAAAGCTACCTTTATCTATTTCAATACAATGAGAACAAACTGAGTCAGTTACATAGAATGTATAATCTGAATTCTGCACCCTTCACAGAAAAAACAAACAAAAATCATGCTGGCTGCAAATGAATTAATCACTATTTTTGACAGGCAGTACTGAGAGAAATAACAGATATATAGATTACCTTGTGTGAAACAGTTTCTTTAAAGCAGTTTGCCAATATTGTAGTCACACCAATCACAGTGATTACACCATTGTGAGATGTAATGAAAAGCTTGGATTTTTACTTATTTGTTGTGTGTTTTATTGTCATGTTGGTATCTTATTAGTCTTTAATTTAATAACAGAAAATTATTGATTATGGTCCTCTTAAAATTTTCAGTACAAAAAAGCATTGATTCCCTTGACAACAGCTGCATAGCAAAGCTGGTATTTGTCCCAACTCAGCTAAATAAGAGTAATACAATGTTTAATCTGTGTAAGACATTTCCACCTTGGACTTTGAATAACAGAGATACTATATGCTGTATGGGTTATTTGATTTTACTGTACTTTCAAGGCATGAAATGAACTGCTGTAAATGATTCTTGACTGCACTACTGTTGGCTAGGTGCCTTGTAGTGCACATCCATAGGCATGCACTCTCAATAATGTTGATTTTCGTTGACTATGAAAAATTATGGAAGTTATCGATTTACAAAATAGTTGAGTTGATAAGATCCAGACAGGCTGCATGTAAATTAAAATGTTTTCAAAACCTTAATTACAAATATGACCTCCTTCTGTTTCTTATCCATTTATGTTTGATAACTGTCATTATTGAACTTGAGCCCACCCCAGCTCTAAATGTTTTGCTTTTTTGTTTTTTCTCTACTTAAAATTCTATTTGTTGTTAATCGCTTTTCTCTTTTTTAATTAAAATGAGCATAAGGGGCAGGATCTCCAATAGCCACCAGTTTTTCAGGTGTGCTTTGTGGCAGTCACTTGAGGAATAATAAAAGACGAGTTTAGTACCTTGCTCATGGCCCTCATCTTACTTTCTGATTTTAGACTAAGGTTCTTTGCAGTGGATTTTGCATTTATTGTCTATTGTTTTAGAATGAATCATAGTATCCCTGAGGATTTAGTTTTAGAGTTTTCTCTGAGCCCTTTAACTCTTTAGTGTTTTTTTTTTTTTTTCTTTCAAGTATCTGTTTCTTTTTGGTTTTCTTCTTTAGTCTATTTCATTAATTATTATTGTTTACATTCAGCTTTTTCCTTTAATTATAACTTGCTTCTAAAAGTGTTTTATCTTGTATTTGTATTTTCTAAGTATTATTTATGTTATTACAGTTTTTCTGAATTGCTAAAACACTAAATCCCATTGTAAAAACTAAACTGTCAACTACCAAAACTCTCATCAAATCAATCCCACAGTTGTCAAAATCTTAAACACTATTCATCTGGTTAGGACACAATTTGCAAATCTGAATCTCCCATTTACCAAAACTCTAAACACATTCTCAAACACAAAACACATTTAGTAGTGTGGTGCACTTGTACCCAGAATGGTGCACACAGGCTACAGAAGTTAAACACAACTAACACACTGTTTTCATCATTTACACACTACCACTCAAAAAAACCCGTGCATACAGTGTGTCACATCTCAGATAAAGAGGAAGACGAGCTGTTTATTGATGCAGTAAGAAACGAATCGATGAATGAAACCTCATATCTTTACAACGATTGACAAACACGGAATGTAACTTGAACACAACACACCGTACAAATACGACCCTGATTGAAGCAAATAATGATAATCAAATCCTTGATGACAGCAACACTCAATAACACTCACAAAACAATTACTGTATATTGACAATCATATTACGTTATATTTAAAATGTTCCCTTTTCTTTTTCACAACTTCTTTAACACACTACTTCTCCGCTGCGAATATATATATATACCCCGATCTACATACTCTCAAATAGACAAGCCACACGCCGTGGTGCAATTGTAGTGGCTTCGCCCAAGAGGGGATGTACTGATTCATTTTAACCTCGCATCTCCTTGGTTTGGTACGTATGAAAAAATATGCGGTTAACGCAGAATCATGTTACGTTATTTTTAAAATCTTTCCTATTCTTAGCACAAGCACAGCTGAGAAGCTTCGATGCATGTACTCCATAACAAAAAATAAAGCATTTAATCACACTTTCAATTCCAAGCAAAGGGGAACTTTTGTCAATGCATGATTTCCTGGTACATCGATTACACTGATGCACACATCACAGCTACAAAAATGAAGCGCGTTCCTACAACTAATCGGAGGAAAATTTCATTTCAAAAAACTACCCGAGCGAAGCCTTGATAAAAGCATGGTTTTGTGCACAGTGAAAAGCAAGCAAAATTACATGCATTACAGAAAGCAGACTTTGTGGCTCTTACTGGGGATCATTGGACTTCCGTGACCGTTAGTAATTCTAATTACATCTAATTACAAAATGTTCAATGATCACACTGTTTTAGCGTAATGTACAAAATAATTTTGGCTAAGGTTACTCAGAGTTTAAAGATTAAGTTGGTCAAATTACCTTTTATGGTTCTGACTTATTTTTTTAAGAAGAAAAACTGCACTTTATGTTGAAATTTTGGTTATTATTATTTAAAGACAATACCATTCTGAAAATGTACTTAAAGTACTTAAAGTACTTAAACTACCACTTTATTTTTAAGTCTGCCCAATTTTAACCAGGGATGATATTTTTGTTTCTGTTTTGAATTCAAATGCAGTTTAAAAGTATTTTTTTTTCAGAAATTAAAAGAGCTTGAGTTTACAATATTCATGTCCATGTCTATTATTTGATTCTGTTGCCCACTAAAACCCTTTTAAATTAAAAAAAAACATTTGCGATTTGGGGCAAATTTACGTGTGCGATTACATACAATTAATCAAGATTAATTATTACACAGCCTCTAATTAATTGGATTAATTTTTTTAATCGAGTCCCACCCCTAATATATATATGTAGATATATATGTACATTTGTATATATATGTGTATATATGTAGATATGTATATTTGTATATATGTATATATATATGTGTGTGTGTGTATATATATATATGTGTGTATATATGTATATATATTTATATGTACAGTATATGTATATATATATGTATGTGTGTACTGTATATATATATATATATGTATATATATGTATATGTATATATATGATGTGTATATATATTTTTATATATGTGTGTGTGTATGTCTGTGTGTGTATATATATTGTGGAGGATGGCCGGCTGTTTATCCCGGCCAATACCCCCAAGCCGC
>JANRMT010062790.1:16212424-16225675 GCA_026402145.1 Polypterus bichir lapradei | reverse complement strand
AACTTTTTTGCTGCAGTTCTTTTTTTGTTAAAATGTGAGTACAAGAATAAATGAATGAATAAATAAATATTATTTTCCTGCTATCCCACAGTGTTTTGTATTTATTTATGTAGTGTGTAATTGTTGCTAAGTTGTGTTTGCACATTGGCTGGTTTTGTGTGGTTTTTAACAGTAGTGCTTGATTTTGAGTAAAGTTAAAATAGTTTTGGGTCAAATGTTTGTTTTTGCAAGACAAGTCGAAGGTTTTGTGAGTGTAGCTTGAATTTTAGAGTTTGTGTTTAGTGTTTTGAGACAAAGAGATGAGATTTTAGGAAATGTGTTTTAGCAATTCAGAAAAACTGTAAAATGAATAATTTGCTAGTTCCTTTTTGTGAAGCATTCTGGTGGAATTATTTTTACTGTTTTAGAGTCATTAATCCAGGCAGTTGCTTCTGAACAGGCAAATCTGTCAATCTCTTATATATATTTCTCTTCTGGTTCATCCTGCTTCCACTTCAAAAGTGGTCTCGCCCACATGGAGCCGACATGGCATTTCTCGATTCCTATTCGTCCTCTTCCAAACCCTTCCCTGTGCTGCCTGCGGCTCCTCTTCAAAACCGATCCCGCCCACACACAGCTGACACGCAGTCCACCAACACAGTCTCAGCTGACATACACACAATCCTCTTCCCATTACCACAGGTACTTCTTCACCTCATTCCTGTCTTCCCATCCAAGAGTACAACATTTGGACTCCAGACTAGCAGTGCAAACACTATCATGCACTATACTGGCCTGCTGAGCGTAATACATCCAACAAGTACTCGAGGTGCTGCCACGACGGTAAAGTATCTTCACCACCTTTGCGGGAGTCACCTGTGTCTTTACAACAGCTTCTTACATAGCAAACATCAGAAGGTAAAAATTATCGTGAACACATTCGAGAATACAACTCTTCTCTAGCGTTTGCTTACATGAGTGCCGAGATAACTCAACCTCCTGGCCACAGACCATACTGTTTTAAAGTACACAGGCAAATTTATCACCAAATCTCTTCTCTATATGCTAACACTTCTACCTCTCTAGGATATGGACAGTTGAATGTTTTTGACACAGCGCAAGCTACTGAAATATGCTTACATAATAAAGCAAACTGTGCATGCAGCGAAAATTTAATTCTCCAGCTAGATTTCATACTCAGAACAATCAACCCCTTATCAACCCTTCACTAAATCATACAAACACATGCATTATATCGCTCAGTCCAATCCAACAGCATCTGTATGAATGGTTTTCGAGGAAAACCCTAGGCAGGATTTACAACGATACAATGCCCCGACATGTCACACCGATGTTGCAGCGAATTTCGTCAGAGAAGATGGCGAACCCCCTGCCACAGGCAACTCCTGTAAACAGATTTCCATGCTCAATGTGAATTGCGATCCTATGGTTTACCCACTTTTATTCCCTTACAGAGACATTGGCTGGCACAAAGATTTACAACATTTTCCTGATAAAAGAACTGCCAACCGAATCACGCTTACTCAATGCCAATTTTACACATACAGATTATCAATGAGGAATACATTTAGTATTTTGCACTCTAGTGGCAAACTATTACAACAGTACGTCGTAGATGCGTATGTTAAAACAGAGGGCGCGAGTCTCAACTATCTCAGATTACATCAACAAGATCTGCGCGTGGAACAATACAAAGGACTATCAGACGCACTGCAAGCAAAGGCTGAAAATAACAATGTACGTGTAGGCAAAATGATCAAATTACCGTCCACATTTCCAGGAAGTCCAAGATACATGCAACAAAACTATTGTTGTACGTGACTTTTTCTAAGGTTAGATCTTTCGACTTATTATCTGTCGTCTCCAGCAAAACACCTATTAACAACTGCGTCTTTCAAGAAGTATTTCTTTTTTCTTGATTTCTGAATTCCTTTCTCACCGTTTTCCGTTCCTATTTTTACACCGCCGTATGCTACAGCGGGCGTCGACTAGTAACACAATAAAACTTTTAAGATAAGACTGTTGAGACATTTCCATAGTTGTAAAGAATTGTGGAGAGCCGTGCTTTCCAGCTTGGAATAATTTACAGTACATCACATCAAGCAGCTCTGCTATTAGTCACGTGGAAAGTAGAGTCCTACAAGCTGCAGAGCAGATGTTCATTAACTTAGCTTTTCAGTGGCAGTTGTGACAGAGACCAATGATTTTATTGACCAAATTTTACCAACCAGCACCCCCACTGCTCCAAGCAAAACTTCTAAAAGCAAAGCCACATTCTGTTTACTCTTATTTTTCATGTAGTTTAATTTTTACCCTGGAGATATAATTGTCCTCAACAAAAAATAATGTATATACATATACTGCATTTACAATATGAATATAAGTATATAAGAAAAAGGATTGGGCCTTGGGAAAGAAATTATATTAACTGAGCTGGTTTAGTAAAAGGAAAGAAGAAATTCATGTTTTTTAGTGCACATGAGTTAATATTGTGCCATTTACACATTTGCATGGTCACAATATGTCCAGGTCATTGCAATTGAGGCTCCATCAGTTTGCTGTAGGTCACCGGTATGAACACTTTTACTGTCGGTGCAGAGCAGCACAAACTGAACTTTGTGTCTTGGCAGCCGCAGGGCAGGTCTGTGTAAGGCAGTGTTTCTTAACCACTGAATCATACCATAGGTGTGTCATAGGTTGCTAGCATTGGTTCTTGAGTAGGTTGCAGTGGGTCACCTAAGCCCATGTTTCTCAACCACTGGGGTGTGACCAAGGTTGCTGCAGGTGGGTCACAGGTTGCTGTCACTGGTTTGCAAGTTGGCTGGGTTGGGTTGCCTACATGATCTGCAGCACTGTGCTATATGGCTCATTATTTTTAAGTGAGCATGTTTCACCAAGAGGGACCCTCGATCATACTCATTTCACCAAGGGGCAGTTTACAATTGCTGATAGTGGGTCGTCAATGAATTTATAACTGGCAAAACTGGTGCTGGGATATAAAGGTTGAGAAACGCTGGTGTGAGGAAGAATGTGCAGACCGAATACATAAGAATTACCCACATTAAGCAGCACTGAACAAAAAAAAACTAAAAGGGCTTTATATATATATATAAATATAGGAGGGATATATATATATAGGAGGGATATTCAGAAATTCTCTGCACTGTTATATTTTCGTTGGAAACGGTGAAGGCAGGAGAAGTAGTAATTTGTTGTGTCTGAGAGTGTAATGCGACTAGTTCTGTCTGTGAAGTCGGCTGCGCTTGCAGTGTAGTATAAGAGTTGTCACCCTGTGGTGAAGATGGCTGTAAAACTTATAAATTGCACCAAAGGGGAACAGTGTTTTTTTATACGCTTTTTGTGGGCAGAAGGTGTGCTCATTATTGGGATAAAGTTCTCTGTTGTAGAGTCATCTATAAGTGGATTGAAATGTTCGAAAATAGCCATACTAGTGTGACTGATGCAGAGTGCTCCGGACATCCAGCTAGAACCATGACCATGAGGAATGAAGAAAGAACCCTGATGTGAAAGCAGCGGTGCATCAGTGGCTACACGCTAAATCAAAAACATCTTTTGTTGATGGCATTAAAAACTTGGTACAAAGCTGGGAAAATTGTATCGCAAAGAAAGGTGACTATGTAGAAAAGTAATGTAATTTGTTTTTGACATTTTTAATAAAGATAGTTAAAAAAAGTGTGGAAACTTTTTGAATATCCTTCGTATATAGTCATGCATGCACGTCAGAGGATTAGCTTTATGGCTTGCCTGAGGTATGCACTATCACTGTGGGACCAGAGGGGGGCACTGGTGCTTATAATGTCCTCTTCTTTTCTCTCCACAGTAAAGAGAAGATACCCAGTGAGGGAAACTGACCTCACCCCTTCCAGTCCTCGGCCCAAAAATTCCCAACAATGCCAGAAGGAGGTATCATTTTAGCTGACTGAGCAACCCACAAGATGGAGCTCTCTAACTGAGCATGGAGAAAGTGAAAAAGATTGTCTTTGCATGCCCCGGAGTTGTTATTTTGTTAATACTATTCTTTTGTTTACTTCCATTATCAAACACCCTTTTTGTTCCCTTAAAAAAGACTTTGAAGTAAATGGGAACAGCTGCATTAGTGCCCTAAAATTTAATCTGTGGAGTAGTCATTCCTTGCACAACCACTATATACTGTATATATACTGTACTCTATTTTGACCTGTATGAGGTTTAATAGAGCTCCATACACCACACACAACTGCACAGACACAAGTTCAAATGACTATTTTTTAACACAGTACCTTATCGCAGTTTTTTTGTTTTTTAATTCTTTACTCTTTTTCTGTCCTTCTCCTCTTCCATCTCCTCCCAGTCCTGGTTCAGTGCCCCTGGACAGTTTGTGGTACTACTTGGTGGCATTGGATGCACTGATACATAATGTCCCAGAGGTTCTCAATTAGATTAAGGTCTAGGAAATGTGTGGGCCAGTCAATGGTATAAATGCCTTTGTCATCCAGGAACTGACACACTCTGGCCACATGAGGCCAGGCATAGTTTGCACCAGGAGGATCCCTGGGCCACTGCACCAATGTTAGGTCTGGCAATGGCTCTGAGGATTTCATCTCAGTACCTAAAAGCAGTTAGGGTTCCATTGCCAAGGTACCGTTGCCTAACATGTGGAGGTCTGTGCGACCCTCCAAGGTATGTCTCTCTAGACCATCATTGACCCACCGCCAAACCGGTCATACTGGATGAGGTTGCAAGCTGCATAACATTCACCACAGTGTCTCTAGACTCTTTCATGTCTGTTAAATGTGCTCAGTGTGAATCTGCTATCATCTGTGAAGAGCTGCCAATTGTGGAATTCTCTGGAGAATTCCAATAGAGCTGCACAGTGATGGGCTGTGAGCTCAAGTGCCATTGGAGAACATTGGGCCCTCATGCCACCCTCGTGGAGTCTGTTTCTGACATTTTGGTCAGTAACATGTACACCAGTAGCCAGCTGGAGGTCATTTTGCAGGGCTGTGGTAGTGCTCCTCCTGTCCCTCCTCACACAAAGGAGCAGATAACAGTCCTACTGCTGGACTGATGCACTTCTATGGCCCTGTGCCGCTCTCTTTGTGTCCGTCTCCTTGTATCTTCTCCATGCTTTTGAGACTGTGCTGGGATACACAGCAAACCTTCAGATGATGGCACATATGGATGTGCCATCCTAGAGGAGCTGCACTACATGTACAACTTGAATCAGCTGCAGGTGCACCTCATGCTGCCATGCTACCAGTAGTGACAAGGACACTAGCAAAATGCAAAACTACAGAAGAATCAGTTAGGAAGGATAAGGAGAGAGGCATTTTTGGTTGCCTCTCCAGTATACTTGTTGTCAGTTTCATTTGCACCAAAGCAGGTAGTTCAAGGACTATATAAAGGACTGGTGCAGACCCAGCAAGCGAGCCAGAGTTGAGAGGGAGTGTGACAGAGCTGCTGGGAGGAGAGGAGGAAATTTATTGTGTTTATTGATTGTATTTGGTGGATGTGGTGTTTTAAAAGCACTTTATTGAAGAAAATAATTAAAAGTCTTCTTAGTGCTTTTAAACTTGTGTCCAGAGCATCTGTCTCTTGGGTTTTCACGCGGCAACAGCGACCTCTAACATCCACAATATATATATATATAGTGGTGGGCAGCCAGGACCATTACCCAGCCGCTTTCATACTGGAGAGACCCGGGCAGAGAGCGTGCACAGGACAGTATCTCCCCCAGATCACTAAATGGCAGCCCCCCTGCATTACAGCAGTGCCCCAGATTCCCACAGGGCATCATGGGACTTGGAGTTTGCCAACTCAGTCCTGTTGGGTTCCGTGGGTGCAACCAGGGGGTGCTACAGGGACTGCTGAACCCTATTTCATCAGCAAGAGAGCAAAAAGAGTGCCAAGCAGACAAAGTTTTGCTTTGGGTTTCTTTATGCTTTGTAATGTGTTAATTGTGCTGGAAAACACTTAAGGGAAGAGTTTCTCATGAAATAAAAGACATGGTGTGCTAAACTTGTGCCTGTGTCAGGTGTTGGGGAGCTGGAGCACTCCCTTCAGGCCACAATATATATATTTCAGCTTTGTTGATATCATGGGCAAACTCAACATTATCATACCAAGCTTTTTTCAGCTGTAATAAGATTTTCTAATATAATGTGACTAAAACTAGAATAATTCTCTGAAACCTTTTCAGCTTTCAAAAAATGTTTTTAAGCAAAGTGTTTCCTTTATAATTAAAGAAATATTTAAATAATCAAATGAAAAACTGCTGTGATATATATAAATAAATCATTAAATTGCGAAATAGTGCATAATTGAACACAATCATATAATATGAAACACAATGTTGACATTTTGTTTCAATAAAGTAGTTAAACTAATTAAGTTTTTTCAGGTTTGTTGTTTTTTAAAAACTTTATTTAACAGTGGGACAAACAGCACATTTCCAAATTAACCAAAGAATTATTTAAAAAAGGGAGACTAGTGTCCTGGAATGGCTCAGTCAAATCCCAGACCTGTGCAAAATCAGTGGAGTGGGCTAAACAGATCTACACTTAGTACAGCCTACCGGCCGACAATTTGAGTGTACTTGAAAGCCTTTGCGCAGAAGAGTGTCATGAAAATGTAAAATCCAGGTGTGTTAAATTGATAGAAACCTGTCCGAAACAGATTTACTGGTGCCATTACAGCAAAAAGACTTTCTGTTAGGTTTATGTTAAGGTAAAAAGGTCTGATGTATATGGGTTTTATATAGGTTTGGGTCAAGTTGCATGTTTCATTAACTCCGTCACTGAAAATGAATTTACCACAACTTATACAGAGTGCAGATATAAAAAAAATTCTGCACATTTTAATTCACATTACCGTTTCGTTTGCCAAAAGAAAAAATGATAGTGGCATCTGCAAAATAATTGGTTTGTATAAAAATAGCTAATATAACAGATTCTAGATTAGCAATTAACAAAATCCAGTGAGAGTTATTTGATGAATAATAATCTGAAATGTAATGTATAAATAAAATGATGATTTTTATAACCTTTTATCCTCGGAAAGTACACCAAAGACTTGCATGAAACAGAAACATTGCTGAAAACTGAAAATAACTTGAGAGATCAACAATAAACATCACCGAAGAGAAAGCCAGAGCAGATGCACAGGGGAAATCCTCCAAATACACCTTGAGAGCAGCACCTCTATAAAGAAATGAATGGTTTATTCAAGAAAAAAAGCACTGCTTTGAATAAATCAAGCTAGATGTGTCAGGTGCTGCCTGGGCTAGTCTTGTTTGAGTAATATGCACAATATGACTGTCTTCAAAACTACTGACTGTGACAGACTGGAAGGACTGAGCTGAGATAAAACTCGACTGCGTGAAAATGGAAATGACAAATGAGAAAATCTTTGTCCCAAGTGACACACATATGCTGCAATGCAGTTTATGTTGGAGGACAGAAGGACTTAGCTAAGAGTCACATTTAACATTTTCACAGATGAGATAACAAAATCAACCAAAACCAAGGGGGGTGCCGTCTTTGCCCATATTAATGTGTTTCTTCGATCAACCAGAATATAAGTGTGGGACAGGAGCCTAGTATTTTGGTCAAGTGATTAATCTAGGAGGCTTAGCAATTAGAAGATGGAACTGGACAAGTGGAAACCTAGTTGCACATTATGCTCAATGTAAGTAAAAGGTAAAACAAAACTTATTTTATGTGAAAGATTTGAGAGTTTTAACAGTTTTATTTGTTTCCTCAACCAGACAGTGTACATAACCCAAATGACTAAAAAAAGGTTAGTAGGATGTTGGGTTGTATAGCATATTGTGCTGAATACTAGACAAGCTAAGGGCGGCAATTATAGCTGTGATACCATCATACTGTATGCAGGTTTGATCTCCACATTAAAAATGAAAGTAACAGCAGTAGAGAAAAATCCAGGGATGACAGATTAGACATATTAAATCACTGTGAGGTGTGAGCTTTGAGTGAAGGAGTTGAATCTGTCCAGTTTAAGTAATTGAGTTTAACAGGTGATATAATAAAATAATAAAGTGTGTGTGTGGCACCCAAAAATCAATTAATTCTTTAACAGCAGCATGAAATTATAGATGGAAGATGTGATCAATGTATTTATTCCTGGCACACCTTGCACACAGATCGAACTTGTGCATTCTCGTATCCTTTTTAGATACCGTATTTACGCGTGTACCACGCACACATTTTTTCCCGAAAATTAGCATTAGAAAATCAGGTGTGTGTCATACACGAGGAAATGTAATTCTGTAATGTTTACTTCTTCTGCTTTTGCTCGCTCGCTCGCTTTCTTGCTCGCACTGTCTCTCTCTCGCTTGCTCGCGCACTCGCGCTCTCTCTCACTCGCTTGCTCACGCTCTCTCTCTCTCACTCGCTTGCTCACGTGCACTCTCTCTCGCTTGCTTGCTCACACACTCTCTCTCTCGCTCGCTTGCTCGCGCACTCGCGCTCTCTCTCGCTTGCTTGCTCGCGTACTCGTGCTCTCTGTCTCTCTTGCTCGCGCACTTGCGCTCTCTCTCTCTTTCGCTTGCTCGCGCACTTGCACTCTCTCTCTCTCGTTTGTTCATGCTGTTTCTCGCTCGCGCTCTCTCTCTCTCTAAATGCTTCCTATACAATCACAACGCGCGTCGTACACGGGGCAAAAGGATTTTCGCAATTTTCTTTGTAAAAATTAGGGTGCGCGTCTTACACGAGTAAATATGGTATATACACTCGGACACCAACTGTTGCAAGAGTTACTTGCTGATCTTGCAATGAAATTCTGGGGCTCTTGAAGACTTGAAGGCTATTAGAAATAAACTGGATACATTAGGATTAAAAGTCAAGACGGAGGTAAAAAGCTTAGGGGTAATTGTTGACTGTAATCTTAATTTTAAATCGCATATTAATCAGATCACTAGGACAGCATTTTTTCACTTAAGAAACATAAGTAAAGTTAGACCTCTTATATCACTGAAAGATGCTGAGAAATTAGTTCACGCGTTTGTTTTCAGTCGACTAGATTACTGTAACGCACTCCTCTCAGGACTACCCAAGAAAGACATAAATCGTTTGCAACTAGTGCAGAATGCAGCTGCTAGAATCCTAACTAGGAAAAGAAAATCCGAACACATTTCTCCAGTTCTGATGTCGCTACACTGGTTACCTGTGTCATTCAGGATTGACTTTAAAATTCTGCTTATGGTTTATAAAGCCTTAAATAATCTCGCCCCATCTTATATATCGGAATGTCTGACACCTTATATTCCAAATCGTAACCTCAGATCCTCAAATGAGTGTCTCCTTAGAATTCCAAGAACAAAACTTAAAAGAAGTGGTGAGGCGGCCTTCTGCTGTTATGCACCTAAAATCTGGAATAGCCTGCCGATAGGAATTCGCCAGGCTAATACAGTAGAGCACTTTAAAACACTGCTGAAAACATACTACTTTAACATGGCCTTTCTATAACTTCAATTTAACTTAATTTAACTTAATCATGATACTCTGTATGTTCAATTTCCTCATAATAACTATTCAGGGTAGCTCTAAAATCCGTACTGACCCCTACTCTCTTTTCTGTTTCTTTTTCCGGTTTCTTTGTGGTGGTGGCCTGCGCCACCTCCACCTACTCAAAGCTTCATGATGCTCCAACAATGATGGATGGACTAAAAGGCAGTATTCTACGTGACCATCATCATCAAACCTTTCCGTGAGAACCCTAAATCCAAAGAGGACTGTTTCATTTATGTTAGGTAGAATGCCCAGAGGGGACTGGGCGGTCTCATGGTCTGGAATCCCTACAGATTTTATTTTTTTTTTCTCCAGCCGTCTGGAGTTTTTTTTTTGTTTTTTCTGTCCCCTCTGGCCATTGGACCTTACTCTTATTCGATTTTAATTAATGCTGATTTATTTTGTTTTCGTATTGTGTTTTTTATTTTTCTATTCTTTATTATGTAAAGCACTTTGAGCTACTGTTTGTATGAATATGTGCTATATAAATAAATGTTGTTGTTGTTGTTGTTGTTGACTTCCTTCACAATCAAAAGGTCAGCTCTTGGGATGAATTTGCTGGACTGGGCAGTCCTGGACAAATTAGCAGTCGTTTGAAATTTATGCCACATGTTGATGATTTCAAATAATTTGGCGATCTCTTTAAATCCCTCACAAGACTCATAGGCATCAACAGCCTTTTTATTTGAGGGCCTTAGAGAACACTTTTGAACTTAGCCTGATGACAGCACATACATCAGTAGCAAAGAGAACACCAGACCCTAGATGTATCTGTGCTTTAAAACAGACAGGTTCCACGTTCATAGTTCCTAAGGAGGTTCTAATCATTCGCACCTATCCTGGAACACCTAATATTATTTTTATGGATTTTAAGTAGTGATAAGTGTAAGGGTTTACTTAATTTTACTATGTTACATATTTGTTAAGTTAGATTATGAGAATGAATACACCAATATCAATTTTATGTCATTTGTTTGAGTATATCTGTAGGTCCTGTTTGCATGAAAATCTAATGTTTGCCTGTTCAAGTATACTGAAAATGTCAGTAGTTTTTAATGGAGTGTACTTGCTTTTTCACATGAGTGACACCTTGATTGTACCATGAAGTCTGAGTGCTGGGTAATCATCAAACAAACCTACACTTGCATGACAATCTAATTAATATTACCAGAGCAGGGTCATGTCTTTATATGGGGCGGTAGGTCTGCATAAAAATTGCCTTTAATGTTTACTTTATCGTAATATATTATGAAGTTAATGAAGAGTGCCAGCAGCGTGCATCTGCAAAAAAAAAGAAAAAAAAAAAAAAACTCACCTATCTTTTGTATTTTTTTCTGTGTTTGATTAAATTTACCTTTTTCCTCCGATGTTCAGGAGAGGGATGCAATATAGGCAGGCAGCCAACTACATCGGAGGTGTGGTGATGGGGGACGCAACGCCGCAAGGAAATGGGTACCTGAACAGCAAACTAAGTCAAAAATACGTACACAATAACTATAATCGTAATAAACAAACAATAAAACAGCGGAGAAGCCGTGGATTAAATAAAAAGGCTGCAGTTATCAGCAGGGAGACATGAATACCATGGCGAAGCAAAGAAGGGAATTACGTGGGCGGCGTGGGATGGGGGACACAATATAGGCAGGCAGCCAACTACGTGGGAGGCGTGGTGATTCTATTCGTAGAATTTCAAAATGAAACCTACTTAACTTTTGTAAGTAACCTGTAAGGAATGAGCTTGCCAAATTTCAGCCATCTACCTACACGGGAAGTTGGAGAATTAGTGATGAGTCAGTCAGTCAGTCAGTGAGTCAGTGAGGGCTTTGCCTTTTATTAGTATAGATGTGACACAGGACAGAAGCAGCCAAATGAATTCTGAGGTGTTCAGAGACATACCTCTCTGCTCAAATCCAGCTAAATGCAGTCAAATTGATTGGGCGGCGTTTCATGATACAGACGGACAATGACCCAAAACATATAGCCAAAGCAACCCAGGGGTTTATTAAAGCAAAGAAATTCTTGAATGGAAAAGTGGAAAATTCTTGAATGACCAAGTCAGTCACCTGATCTTAACCCAATTGAGCATGTATTTCACTTGTTGAAGACTAAACTTCGGACAGAAAGGCCCACAAACAAACAGCAAGTGAAAGTCACTGCAGTAAAGGCCTGGAAGAGCATTAAAAAGGAGGAAACCCAGCATCTGGTGATGTCCATGAGTTCAAGACTTCAGGCTGTCATTTCCAGCAAAGGGTTTTCAACCAAGAATTAGAAATGAACATTTTATTTCCAGTTATTTAATTTGTCCAATTACTTTTGAGCCCCTGAAATAAAGGGATTGTGTTACAAAAAATACTTTAGTTCCCTCACATTTTTATGCAATCTTTTTGTTCAACCCACTGAATTAAAGCTGAAAGTCTGCACTTCAACTGCATCTGAGATGTTTCATTTAAAATTCATTAAGGTAATGTAATGTACAGAACCAAAATTAGAAAAAAGTTGTCTCTATCCAAATAATTATGGACCTAACTGAATATTGTGGAAGATCAGCCTTCGACACAGACAGGCAGATACCAATGGTTCAAACACCATACACATTTATTTACAATTATTTACAAATAAATATTGTCCCGCACACATCCAGTGTCCTTTCACCAATCACCCTCAGTCCAGGCCTCTCAAAATCCTGTCCTCCTTCACTGCCTCCACTCCTCTCCTCTGAGCTTCGTTCTCTTCCACCCGACTCCAGCTGATGACTGGAGGGAAGTGACCCCTTTTATTCCCACCCAGATGTGCTCCAGGTGCCTCCCGATAAGCTTCCTGCGGCACTTCCTGGTGTGGGGGAAGTGCCACATGAGCACCCGGAAGCACACCGGGTGTCCCTGGTAATACTTCCACCAGCACCTCCGGGTGTGGTGGAAGTGCTGACGTCCATGTCTTCACAGTCTTCTGGGCACCCACTGGTGGTGGCCATGGGCCCCTATAGGGTTGAGCTTCCTTGCTCAATTCTCATGGCCCCCACACAAACCAGGGCGGCTGCCCTCTCATGGTCCGGGAGAGGCATAGTCCCTCTCCCGATCCTTCTTGGCGTCCCAGCTGGGCACAGCCCCATAGCCGCCCGCCACTATATATACATATATAAGTATTCACAGCCTTTGCTCAATACTTTGTCGATGCACCTTTGGCAGCAATTACAGCCTCAAGTCTTTCTGAATATGATGCCACAAGCTTGGCACACCTATCCTTGGTCAGTTTCGCCCATTCCTCTTTGCAGCATCTCTCAAGCTCCATCAGGTTGGATGGGAAGCGTCGGTGCACAGCCATTTTAAGATCTCTCCAGAGATGTTCAATCGGATTCAAGTCTGGGCTCTGGCTGGGCCACTCAAGGTTTTTCACAGAGTTGTCCTGAAGCCACTCCTTTGATATCTTGGCTGTGTGCTTAGGGTCGTTGTCCTGCTGAAAGATGAACCGTCGCCCCAGTCTGAGGTCAAGAGCGCTCTGGAGCAGGTTTTCATCCAGGATGTCTCTGTACATTGCTGCAGTCATCTTTCCCTTTATCCCGACTAGTCTCCCAGTTCCTGCCGCTGAGAAACATCCCCACAGCATGATGCTGCCACCACCATGCTTCACTGTAGGGATGGTATTGGCCTGGTGATGAGCGGTGCCTGGTTTCATGGGAAAGGCTGTGAATACTTATGTACATGTGCTTTCTCAATTTTTTTTTTTT
>JANRMT010062790.1:16193419-16212024 GCA_026402145.1 Polypterus bichir lapradei | reverse complement strand
TGTATTAGCGGCGGGAGAAAAAGTAAAAGGGATACCGTTTTGCTGATGTACTCGCCTCGACTCTGTATTAGCGGTGTCACACATGTGCGAGTAGGAGGACATTGTATGGACCAAGCAAAGGTAATTCCATGCCAGGCCATGGGCTGGTGGGGTGAACTAAACCTTCTCCTGTTATCTCTACAGAGTAGCCACGGGAAAACCTGTCTGATTCAGAGCTGATTGTGTTGCTTCCGGCACCCAGCATGACGTCACTTCCAGTTCCGGCGCACATGCTGATGTCAGAAGAACATCATTTTCGGCTCCCCTACGTTAATTCCGGTGGCTACAAATCACTTCTGGTCTGATCCCTTAAAGCCGCCATCTTTGCAAACCCTCACCAGTTCTGTTTTGGACTCAGTCTTGTGAAAATCTCTGTTTCTTTAAAAGCCTTTTGCAGCTAGGGAAATTATACAACTGTCTTACAAGCAGAGGGTTTTATTTTCTTATTAAGCACCCTGACTACACAGCAGCTTTTGTGCTGAAAGGAAAAAAGTAGCCATATGAGCTGTTAACATTGTGACATTTTGCTGATGTCCTGAAACCTTTACTTTATGCTACTGTCTTGAATGTGTGGGAAACTAGGAAAATTTGATACAAGGGATTAATGCATTTTGATTAATCCTTAAAGGAAAGCAGGGGAAAGGATACCAAGAAGGATGTAAATCTAAATATACCAGAGAGTTTAAAATACATTTTAACACCCTTTCTTTCAATTCATGTTTTTAATTATCAAAATCTGTAATTAATGCAGCATTTTTGATTGTTTAATAGATATTTACATCATATCTAATGAATTTGTTGGTATTAAATGTAATCAATCAAAATGTAATCATTTTGTTGGTATTAAATGTAATATTAATGGATCTAGCTCTTGCAGTGCTTCAGCAGAATATTTTTATCTGATAGTCCTTAGTCTTACAAAGAAAAATGTATGTTTAGTGGAAAGGTAGGATGCTTTTTGATAAAAATGGTCCTATTAACAAAAGGTTTAAGTCTACATTAAATAATATAGTTAGTCATATGCATAAATGCTCTGAAAAAGTTGAAAATGACTTTGATAAGTTTCACACCATTAACAAATGGCAATTGAGGCATTAAGAATTCAAATCAATAGTCCACACATTACAGTTCCTAAATCTGGTCTTGCACCTTAAGAAAAGTCACCAAATGTCAGCACCATAATGGGATGTAATTTTTTTTGGCTCATTTATTTTCTGACAGCTATAATAACTATTGGAGCTTGGCATTTCATTGTTTCCTGAAAAGTAGAAAAAATGATCAGAATTTAACAGTTTATCCTTACTTTGCCAGAAACTAAATCACATCATGCAATTCAAGTTTGATGCATTGAAGAGGGGATTGAAGAGGGGACACTCCACTGGTAAAAAGATAAAATGACAGCTGTCAGTTAGATGTAATGAGTGTGTTGCAGCGGCAAGAATCCAACTCAATTCTGGTCAAAGTATTCTGCTTAAGGAGGCAATTGCCTCCTAGGGTCCACCCCTGTATCCTGATGAAATTTCTTTTTTTTTTTTTTTGATACTGTGAACAGTACTGTAGGAAACAACAAAGAAAGGCTAAGGAACCAACCAAGTCTTCATGTGAAATGAGTAATGTGTTGGTGAAAGGAAGCATTCAATGCATGACACCTCTAAGCCATTAGCTCTTGTAATATGACCATCAATTGAATTCTTTTCCTGCCTTCTTCACTTTCTTCATCTCTTTCTTCTCTCCATTCCTGTCCTCTTCTGTTTCCATTGCAAAAAAAAAGTGTCTATCCCATCTACATCCCAGGACCATTTACCCTGTCACGATGGATTAGGGTTAAGTAAGGGGTGAAACCAAGACAGATTTCATGTTGTGTTCATATGCTATGTACTGCCAAAATCCATTGGCCTAGGTACAGTATGTAGCTGCGGGCAAACCTCCAGCAGGATCCTAGCTTGGATCAGATTATGGAGTTGGGGAAAGTGAGCGCAGAGGTGTTACCTCAGACCTCAACTGAGAGGTGTGAGGCAGAAATGGCTGAATTGATGCGCAGGTAGACAGTAGACAAGAAAGATGAGAATTTGTTGTGGAGCATGGAAGGAGCTGTGGATGATCATGGAGCCAAGGAAGCAGACTACTGTTTCAGGTGTGGAATGACCATTAGTTAATAATATTCATTGCTTTCCACCCCAAATAACTTTTAAAAAGTACTAAACTTCCGTTATTGAGGTTCACGATTGCAAAATCACACATGAAATGAATTTTAGAGTTATTTTCACAAAACCCTATGCAAAATGAATCACTAAAAGCAATGTATCTACTTTAGCTTTGTTTAAGTAAAGTCTATAAAGATCTGAAAAAATTGTTACCCAAGACCTGGTTTTAAACATGGCTTTTTATAAATTAATCTGAAAGCTGTAAAATTTTGAATATATTTGTGAAATTCTGTTAGCTTTTAACCTGTGAAATGTCATTTGTTCTTGGGTAAATAAGGCTAAGGGACTGGCTAAGGTTATTTCTAGTCTTGCGCTTGATACTATCAGGATACACTCTTGACACCTATAATTTTAAACTGATCATTTTTATGTTTTTGCTAAAAACCTCTACATTAAGGTAGATGTGTCTGACAAAGTGTACTAAAAGCACACTAGATCCTGATAAAGACTGCTTTACATGAACATTGTTGGAAGATGTGTTTGTTTTACCTGTTCTCTACCATGCCACTTATTGTCAATCACAGCGACTGTTTCTGGGCAATAGCAATTACACCTTAATGCTCTGAGGTCATTTTGATTTTATTATGGCATATTCAGCCAGGCTGCTCTGTCAAAGTTTGCAATTTTTCAGGACTTAGTTCCACAGCGTCTAATTATGTGGAGATTGGAAGGGAAATGACAAGTGACTGAGTTTTGAAGTTCTGCTTCTCAGTTGTCATTTTTGTCATATCATTTTTCATTCTTTTTATTGTCTAGCAAGGATAAACAATATGCGGTAGCAAAAAGAAACTTCTGCTATGTACTGTAAATACACTAAAGGCAGTATGTTGGTGCAGTCATTAAAGCTGCTGCTTTCCAGCTCTGCCAATGTCAGTGTTATATGATTGCACATTCTTCTGGTGTCTTTGCTTAATTTTTTCTTCCACACCACAAAGACATACATGTTAACAGGTAATTTTATATTGGTGGATATTAGTGATGGTGGATGGTGGAGATTTCCGAAGCAAATGATTGGGATTGGTTCGTGCCTTGCATCTGATGCTGCTAGGAGAGTCTTAGTAATAAATAGTAGTAGTAATAGTAGTAAATGGATGGATAGATGTATAGATAGACAAACATATTAAAATCAAGGCTCATTATAATATGGAATTAAAACATTTTAAAAATGTTAACAAGAACAGGCCATTCAGCCCAATAAAGCTTGCCAATCCTATCTACCTAATTTCTCCAAAATAATATCATTGAGTTTTGAACGCCCCTAAAGTCCTACTGTCTATCAGACTACTTTGTAATGTATTGTATGTGTCTATGAGTCTCTGTATAAAGAAAAAAACCTTCTAACATTTTTACAATATTCTCTCTTAACAAGTTTCTATCTGGATCATGGTGTTCTTGTTTAAGAATTCATTTTTGATCCTGAATTAACTGTACTAATTCCTTTGATAATTTTAACAACTTGCTTAAACTGAAAAGGGCCAACTCTTTCACTGTTTCTATATTCATTTGCAATCCTGGAATCAGCCTAGTCACTCTTCTCTGGATTTTCTGTAGTATTAAATAGGGCAACTGATGGATTAATTATCATTCTTTATTTCTTTTCTAGTTGTGTTTTTTACTGTATTAAGGAATCGGATTTGTTGGAGGATATTAAACAGAGATACTATTGATAGCTATAATGTTTTTGTTTGTAGCTCTACAGAATAGGTCAGGTACACCTCATTGCCATCTGGTGCTCAAATTGTTTAGAGGGCAGTTTGAGAACATCAGCAGCTGCTGCCCTGTATGCTGTGTGTTTAACAAAATCTAGTATCTCATTGTTCATTCAAGGACAATTTCTGTTCAAGCACAACATGACTGTAATATTTATGTGGAAAGGAAGATTGCCAAATGGTAGTTGCATTATATCCCATTTTATGATGATGTTGGGTGTGTTATCCTAGGGTTGTACCATATTTGAGTTTCATTATTGAATGTAGAGAGTGTAGAAGCTGTTGTGTTTTTCTCTTTTTGCCAGCTCTTCATAGAAAGCACCCTAATCCCAATGTAAAGGCATTTTGTTTATATTATGTAGTATTTTTGGTCTCTACTCAGCTAGTATAATGAACGTATTAGATTGTGTTTGGTCTCCCTTAAATACAAATACATTTGGTCAAATAACACAATTTTATTTAGCATGTCTTTAGGTTTGTTTTGGCTGGTAGTATAAGTTTTGTTAGGCCCAGGGTACCATGGACTTGATTTTCATCCCTGATTATATTGCATGAATTTATACATGTTTATAAGTGGCATAATGGCTCTTTTTGCAACAGGATAAGGAAAGTGGCTTTTGTTTCTGGAGGGTGCTGTGGAGAACAAATTTACAACAGTCCTCTAGTGAGCTGGCTGGATTTCATAGCTGTATTAGGAAAAAAAAGCCCCTCATAGGGTCTGTCCGTAAAATACAAATTGTTATATTTAATAATGACTTTGACAAACCAAAATAATATTTTGAATCGAGGACCCATCTTACCCACTCATTCATTTATCAAAAGTTATATATTCAATTCAAAAAGCGTTTACTGTTTAGGATGTGTATGCAGAGTATTCCAGAAGTAACTATTTAACAACATTTTAGTAAAAAAAGCATCTGTTTAGCACATTTTGAACTTTCAACTGGATAACAGACATGTGGATGAAGCAAAACAAGTAATGTGAGATATTTTTTCTTTTTTCCATAAACATTTTTCACATTGTTTTCATTTGTACAGCACTGGTCCCAGTTAGCTTCTATTATGTCATGAACCTTTTTCACTCCTTTCTGCATAAATATAGCATTAAAATATTTTTTCATCCACCACTATCACGTACTGTACATGGAGGAAGTAACATATTTTATAAATATATTATTACTGGTTGGAGTATTCCTTTAAAATTATAATTTGAAAAATGAAGAGCAAGAAACTTAAAACATAACATTTTGGTCTGAAGGGGGCCCTCTCAAACAACCCACTACTACAAAATAATCAAGTAGTTATAAAAAAAGAAAGAGATAATAAAACAAAAGAGTACAGGGTTTGGGCATAATTATAAAAAATTATATGGAAAACTCACAAACCCTAAATCCATCTGGGCCTAACTAAACAAAGATCAATCGCTGTCTGTTGGGTAGGGTGGTTTGGAAATTTGCCTACCTTACCATACATGTATTTAACCACTCCTGTCCCTGATTTCCACTTTGGTCCTTTTGGAAGCAATTAACAGAACAGCATATAGTACATAAATACAAAATCATTCAACACATAATAATAATTTGCCAAAATCAGGCCTAAAATAGCCTTATTAGCTAATTATGAACTCAGGGAGGAGACTGATATTTTGATATAACAATACACTATGGAGTTTTACAAACAAAGATCTTTCAGTTCAATAGATCTCTTTACTATAATTTTATCCAGCTGTGTTTGTAAATGATCAATATGCACAGCTCCCTTTCGCACCTACCCTAATGCTAGCTTTCAAGCATAGACCTTATCCTGCCTACCACACTCTGGAAGCTGCATGCCACAATGCCCTAAACATCCTGCAATTCCACTGCCTTACAGTTGCGACAAGCACATCATTCTTTTTAAAGAGTAGCTGTGACCTGCCACAACATAATACTAGAAATCAGAAATGGTGGCACTCCTAAAACTGCTTTCCAATCTGCTAGCTAATGTAGTGATTTGTCTGTCATAATTAATAATGTGAGGATATCATATTGCTCTACCCTAGGTGAAGTAGATTTATACTGCAGCTTATGCGTTTAAGAAAGTGAAATCAATCTTCAGCTGGAATGGTTATATATTTCTGACATGTTACTTAACCTTGCCAGTGTATCGCAGGAGCTCTGTCTTGATCTAAATGTTCATTTTCTTCTTACTCAGTATTAAACATGTCTTTAAACTTTATTGACAGTTTTTAAAGTATTTTTTTTTCTCTTGAGTAAAATTATCTGTATCAATACCTTGCATTTGCTTTTGAAAAACAATATGAACACCTTTCCTTGACCTTCAGCTTTTTATTGACTCTTGATGACACTTGACAGTCAGTCATCCTTGAGGTAGCTTGGTCTATAAAATGTGTTATCTGCTTTACAGCAATAGAAAATAAGTTAAAACATTGCAATAAAAATAAATTGGAACACAAAAGTAAGAAGAGAAAATCTATTCCTCCGTGAATTTATTGAAACTGTTTTTTTTTTTCAGAACAGACACACTGGCAATGGCTGCAAGGCATAAACCAGAGGAAAGCATTCACTACAAGGAAGCTCAGATGGTGCTACTGAAACTGCAAGAGATATACCCTAAGTGCAGGACAACAGCTGGACCTTAAGTTGTGCACAGGCGTGGTAATCGAATTATATTTATACAGAGTTCTTTACTGCCACATTTACTGAGCTTGTGCCATAATTGTGGAGGCACGGATGTACAGTATATACAGGCAATAATATACAATAACGCAGTAAGATGTTAATGTATAAATACATACAGTAAATAAATAAGAGTAGCAGAAGATTAATACGGTAAGTAAGAATTGCAAAAGAATGGCCTAATGTACTGTACATTGTACAGAACGGAACTGTACAGACATTCAGATTGGGCTAAACAGTTGGAGAAAATGTAGGTGACAGCACATGTGTGATGCACAGTAGATTTAGACACTGATGGGACTGGAGGATAAAGCTGTCCCTGAAGCAGGTGGAGCAAGAGATGAGGCAGCAGTAGCGCTTACCAGAAAGCAGAAGAGAAAACAGGTGGTGAAACTGGGTGGCTATCATCAAAAATGTTGGGTTCAGCCCTCCTTAGACATCTGGTGGAGTAGATGGTATGAAGCTGTGGAAGGTCTGCACCAATGCTTTTTGAAGCTGTATGAACTGTCCTTTGGAGCAGTTTGTTATCCTAACAATTCAGGGTACTACAAAACCACACTGTGACGCAAAGCCCTTATATTGAATGCATGCATCTGGGGTGTTTGGGCTAAGTTAGGTCTTAGTGAAACAGAACTCATTGCATTCATGCAAGTTTCTTTGTGAAGTGAGGCAGCAGTGAAGTTCGTCCAGCTTGTTCTCAATGAACCGGTAGGCTTGCCAACATGATGGAGGGGTTCAGGCGACAGTTTGGACACCACTGCAGACTTTTCAGGATGCTGCCTTGCCTTTTTCTCTTTTGCTGGGTCTGCTGATGGTTATTATTGTTCAGTCCATAGGCTGAGTTACAAACATCATCTTAGGTAATCTTGAGATGTAAAGGTTTAATAAAAAAGCTATGTCTAGTTTTCAGCAGTGGTCATACAATATAGAGAGACAGCAACTTGTAGTATGTCACCCTCATTTGGCACCATCTTGTAGCAAAGCCAAATGAAGTCTTGCTGATAATTACTCCTAGAGGATAAATTTGCATTACAGACAAGAAATGGAGTAGAATGCTGCTAGACAACTACTGACTTTCCACTATTAGTTTATGACCCTTCAAGGAGAAACTGAGGTTCAGGATTGCAGGAACCCCTGGGGCTGCTGAAGGGAGCTCTAGAAGCTTGGCCTCAGTAGTTTGCCGTGCTATGTCTGAGGACAGAAGGTTTGCGTTAGCTTCCTCAGAAATAGTTAATGGCCAAGCTCAGCTGTCAGAAGGAAGGGAGGCTAGATGAAGGAGAAAAGTCTGAGTGAGAGAGCAAGCAAGATACGTAAAAACATGGTAGAGTAGTATGAAGCTCTGTTCAGGCAGGCCAAGAGAAGTTTTAGGTTGTTAGTTTGTTTGTCCATCCATCCATCCATTATCCAACCCGCTATATCCTAACTACAGGGTCACGGGGGTCTGTTGGAGCCAATCCCAGCCAACACAGGGCGCAAGGCAGGAAACAAACCCTGGGCAGGGCACCAGCCCTCCGCAGGGCCAGTTTGTTTGTTTCATTTATTATTAATGTGTTGTATTTTCAACATCTTGTACCTTTCTATTATGCTTTCTTTTTGTTATTGTTTCATTTTTATCATATATACCTTTGCCTCCTTAGCTTAATTTTGGGTTTATATAATCTTAATAGTGTTCCTATATGCCACAAACTAAATAAAACTAGACATCACAGTAGAGAAAGATAAATAAGGAAATCCCACAGGTCAACATGTTTCTCAGTCCTAATCTTTATTAACTTCCTTCACTCAGACCTCCAGTAGTGCCATTATGCCCCTACAAGTTTAAGGGAATTGTACACTCAATCGTGTGATAGACTTGCGGTAGCTGGAGCATAAAGTGCTCTGTCCTCTTTTAATCTTTAAAATGAAGTAAACATCCATAACATGTACTGTATATGCTCAGATGATTCCTGGCTGTGAGATCTTGACGTGTTTACCTTCTGTGTTTTATGTACAGGTATGTACCAATGGTTGAACTAATATATCTTTGATTGTGTGACTACTGTCTGCACTGTCAGTTTTCAAGGCACTTTGCAAAATAACACGCTTAGTTTGAGCAGATCGTTAAGGTCTTCCATTAAAGTTGTAAAATAAAATATTTATTTTGAGCAGATCTTTAAATTCTTCCATTAAAGAGTTTGAACAGCCTAATTTTTTTGTTTAAAAGAAGATTTTTAAAAAGATTTGGTTATTGAGGTCCCGAAACTCAACCTTGCCTGAGTACCTTTGGCAGCTTATGTTGCTTTCACTGTTGTTTAATAGGTACAGTACACAATAAGTGACTTTCACCAATTCACTTGCCAGTATGTTCTTCTTTCAAAATATTGTTGAGGAGCACACACTAATAGGAATAAAATATTAGCTGCTTCGGTTTAGGTTTTTTTGTTAACGGTGCCTATAACAGCTCTTGGTGAACTTTCAAAGGAAACTTAAAAGTAATTAGGAGAGCAGTGGTAAGTTGTGCTATGGTGACAGGTTTTCCTGTATGTGTGTGTGAAATATGTGTGTGTATAACTGTTTATACATTTTATTTTGAATTTAAATTATTATACAGGGTGGCATTGAGTGTTGTAAAGTGGTGTCATGAGAACTCTGGTAGACAGGGAAATGGCGATGCAGCTACACAGATGCACATAACCACGACAGAGCAATGGGTGTGAACATTGGAGTGCTACACTACTTCAGTTGGGACATGAGGAGTCATCCAAGTGTGAGGCACAAAGATGCAAAGGAAAGTTGTAAAAAGTTGTATAGCCATTTCAGTGTGAGAAAAGGGCCAGAGAGACAGAAGCGGGATAGTGTTTACTCACCAGAGAGTAAACGAGAGTTGGGGTGTCTGTGGGTGATCACATGTGCATAGAGCATGGCTCGTTGATTTGTAAGGTTCCTCCCATGTTACAGCATGTAGCATGGAAAGTACATTTGGTAATTGGAGGAAACTGGGAGAAGTGTACTATGTGATTGGGTGAAAGAATCCTGGAGACGTATAAAAAGGGGAAGATTATGCCAGAGGTCATCTCCGTTTTATAGGTGGAGTTCTTTGTAGTGATGGGTGCACCATGGTACTTTTGCATAGCTTTAACAGAAGAGAAGAGATTTTTCAGGTAGAGAAGTGGGGATGAATTTGGTGAGCATGATGTTTGTTTTATGTGGGAGAATTCCTTGATGGTCCCTGTGGCAGCCTCAGAGATGGTGAAGGAGGAATGGGATTCTGGTATGTTTTTGTTTTTTAACTCTGAAGTCCTAGGTGGTACCTTTGAAGTTGCTTGGATAAGGGACAAAGGAACAGGACTAGACTGCTTGGGTTTTTGTCTGTTTTTGGAGTGTTTAATTTTTTTCATATATATTCGCATAAATTAACTGTGCTGTTGATAGACTTGTTTTTTTAGAACTTACTTTATTTCAATTTTTGATAGGAACTGATATTTTGATATCATTTCTTTTTAATGAAGAACTGTATTTTTATAACATCTTGTCTGGTCTTCTTTACTCACCCGGGTTTATTCTCGGTATGACTACTCGATGTCCCATGGGTTAACTGTGGCAAGGCACATTGTGGGTAAGGGGCATAACAAAAACAAATTAGAAAGAGATATTGAATAAAAAGTACAAAGATAAATAACTTCCAAAAGTCTATGGCACACTGCTGTTTTTCTAACACCATAAAATTAAAGCAGAGGCAGAAGTCTAATTAAAGAAAAAAGCCTAAAGTCAGCAGGCACAGAGACTGTGCCTGGCAGGCTCTATTGCTGTATTTCAAAACTTTTCATGCAGAATATCTATAGTTGCTGATTATTATGCTAATATTTACATTTTCTATACTTGTTTTTTATTTTGCAGAGTCAAAGGGGGACAGAGCCTTTAGTTTGCAATACTGTGCTCAACACCAGAATTAACCTTATTATACATGAAGTGGGATGCACTTACACAAATGGGCAAATGTGCATTATCCAATTAACTTTAGGTGCAAGTTTTAGGAAGATGGGCAGAATTTCAGAGTGTACCTGTGTCGGGGATTGAGCCTGATCTCCTTGACCAACAAGACAGTAAGACCATGTTAAAAATGCATATGGTTGGGAGAGTATATGATTTTTCACTAATTTGGAAAATGCTTATGATTCTTACTCTACTGTTTACCATTTTGAAAGAAACCAGTAGATACCGGGATGTTAAAAGCTTTTGGTATTACTTGCACAGGAATGAAAGAGATTAGAATATTTGCATCTTTTAATGATTTTACCAATGAATAAAAAGCAGCACAGAGGGAAAGACAAAGGTGTAATCAGAAGACAGACTTAAAACCTGTTACAAGACACGTTAGACTAAACCAATACATCAAAACCAGAGTGCTAACTAAGAGACATTCTGAAAGCTCTGCTATTTGCACAGTAAGGCATAAGCTGCAGGCACACCCTCTGCTATTACAATCTCTTATGCTGCCTGTCTCTCCGCCGTTTATTTGCATACATGTCAGGTGGCAGCCGCTCGAGTGCCAGCACCTTACCTTAAGACAGATTTAGAAGTGTCCAATCTTCAGGGAGCAAGTAGGGAGTCTTGCATTGCTCGACGGGTGCCTGTGCAACAAATTAGGTTTTGGATGCTTCCATGTTCTCAGCTCAGTAGAAGGATACCAACAATGAGAAACAAGCCTAACCGCGCAGGTTTATATGACCTCCATTACAGTATGCTAACAACTTTGGCTTTTTGTTCCATCCCGTAATTATAGAGTGTTGTTCTAGTAGAGATGGCATCCACATTAATAAAAGAATAAGTGTCTGTGTGTCTGTCCGGATGCTATGTCTCTCTCATTCCAGCAGATGGTGCATCACAAACTTTTCCAATAATGAAATTCATTGCATTTGTCATTCCAACAGACGGCATCTTAAACATCTGTAGTAATGTATTTTATTACTACAAATGTTTGCTTTGTGCCATCTGTTGGAATGACAAATGCAATCTATTTTATTACTACATACATTACAACATACATTCCAATAAATGCTGCACTCCAAAGGTTAATACTGAGGTCTACATTGATTACTTAGATTTCAACTTATCTTATATGTGTAGCACAGCTAGTTTTATAATAACTTTATTTTCCTTCTCTAAGCTTGTTATTTTAAGGAATAAGATTATTATTCTGAAATGATGGAAATGACATTTAAAAACAGATTATAATGGTTGGAGGTTTCTAGCCTTTAATTGAACTAATATCTAAAATATGTTCACTACTGTCCTTCTATTATGGAGTGGTTTGGTCAACCATTTACAGCACTGTACTGAACGGCCAAAACTCTTCTCTAGTGATTTTCATACATTTAATTCATGCCACAGTGAGAATATGGTTATTTAAATTGTCAGAAAATTAGGAAGTTTAAAATGTCAAAAAATGTACTCATCAGCAGAAATATTTCAATTACATACTCTGTCAAACATAATTTGATTTTATTCAATGTTATATTTGCCTTATTTATAAATCCAAAAGAGGAATAGTTCAATCTTATTAAATTGGCAGGTGGTTCTCAGAATACTGTATACTCCTTAATTTCATCTTTCAACATTTTAATTTCATATTTCCTCATCAACTTTGATACATCCGAATCCACATAAACAGATTGTTGCTTTGGGGAAAAAATGTCAAATGAAACGATAAACAAATGTTTGCAAAGCTTGCAGTTAGCTTCATTAATCAATTAAATTCATATGTTTAAAGGATTCCACTAGAACATACAGTGGTGTGAAAAACTATTTGCCCCCTTCCTGATTTCTTATTCTTTTGCATGTTTGTCACACAAAATGTTTCTGATCATCAAACACATGTAACCATTAGTCAAATATAACACAAGTAAACACAAAACACAGTTTTTAAATGATGGTTTTTATTATTTAGGGAGAAAAAAAATCCAAACCTACATGGCCCTGTGTGAAAAAGTAATTGCCCCCTTGTTAAAAAATAACCTAACTGTGGTGTATCACACCTGAGTTCAATTTCCGTAGCCACCCCCAGGCCTGATTACTGCCACACCTGTTTCAATCAAGAAATCACTTAAATAGGAGCTGCCTGACACAAAGAAGTAGACCAAAAGCACCTCAAAAGCTAGACATCATGCCAAGATCCAAAGAAATTCAGGAACAAATGAGAACAGAAGTAATTGAGATCTATCAGTCTGGTAAAGGTTATAAAGCCATTTCTAAAGCTTTGGGACTCCAGCGAACCACAGTGAGAGCCATTATCCACAAATGGCAAAAACATGGAACAGTGGTGAACCTTCCCAGGAGTGGCCGGCCGACCAAAATTACCCCAAGAGCGCAGAGACGACTCATCAGAGAGGTCACAAAAGACCCCAGGACAACGTCTAAAGAACTGCAGGCCTCACTTGCCTCAATTAAGGTCAGTGTTCACGACTCCACCATAAGAAAGAGACTGGGCAAAAACGGCCTGCATGGCAGATTTCCAAGATGCAAACCACTGTTAAGCAAAAAGAACATTAGGGCTCATCTCAATTTTGCTAAGAAACATCTTAATGATTGCCAAGACTTTTGGGAAAATACCTTGTGGACTGATGAGACAAAAGTTGAACTTTTTGGAAGGCAAATGTCCCGTTACATCTGGCGTAAAAGGAACACAGCATTTCAGAAAAAGAACATCATACCAACAGTAAAATATGGTGGTGGTAGTGTGATGGTCTGGGGTTGTTTTGCTGCTTCAGGACCTGGAAGGCTTGCTGTGATAGATGGAACCATGAATTCTACTGTCTACCAAAAAATCCTGAAGGAGAATGTCCGGCCATCTGTTCGTCAACTCAAGCTGAAGCGATCTTGGGTGCTGCAACAGGACAATGACCCAAAAAACACCAGCAAATCCACCTCTGAATGGCTGAAGAAAAACAAAATGAAGACTTTGGAGTGGCCTAGTCAAAGTCCTGACCTGAATCCAATTGAGATGCTATGGCATGACCTTAAAAAGGCGGTTCATGCTAGAAAACCCTCAAATAAAGCTGAATTACAACAATTCTGCAAAGATGAGTGGGCCAAAATTCCTCCAGAGCGCTGTAAAAGACTCATTGCAAGTTATTGCAAACGCTTGATTGCAGTTATTGCTGCTAAGGGTGGCCCAACCAGTTATTAGATTCAGGGGGCAATTACTTTTTCACACAGGGCCATGTAGGTTTGGATTTTTTTTTCTCCCTAAATAATAAAAACCATCATTTAAAAACTGCATTTTGTGTTTACTTGTGTTATATTTGACTAATGGTTAAATGTGTTTGATCATCAGAAACATTTTGTGTGACAAACATGCAAAAGAATAAGAAATCAGGAAGGGGGCAAATATATTCACACCACTGTAATTTTTAAATCAGGGGCAATTATAACTGTTTGTGGGAGCAAATGGATCCTGTGGTTGGGTTGGCGGCCTGGCAGGCTGACAGTCTGATAGTAAAAAGATTGCTTTAGAATTGCTGGTCTAAGCTAATGGATACAGTGGCTCAAGGACAACTTCATGAACCATCGGGCTAGCATATCGACATGCATCATTTATTTCTATTGTACATTTATTTCTTTTATGATAAGAAGATATTAACACAATTCAAAAAAGCAAAAATGAAGCTACTCTGAACTGGATTTAGCAGATTGGATAATGGAAGGATATACAAATAAAATTGCAAAGTTGCATGCAGCTATGGACAGTGGTGATGAAGCTTGAGCAATCATAAATAATTTAGTGTAACTACAGTACAAAACACAACATTACAGAATAGTAACAGTGATTGCATTATAATATTTAACCTTTCAGCAATGCGCTCCTTTAAATATTTGAAACTGTATTCTGAAAGACATTTACAATTTAAGATTGACCTTCATAAATTTCATTTGGATTTTACATTCAGCAATGTAGCAACAGACTCTGTAAATGCAGTAAACACAAAGACAGATAAAAGCACATCACACTTTTACATATTAGACACAAGAATATAAATCATTGTTTGGCTGTGTACTAGATGCTGCCGGCAAAAACAGAACCTATGTGTTTCCAACAGATAAAGTAACTTTATATGTGATATAATTTTCATAGCTGCTCACTTTTTAATTCTGGATGAAAGATTAAAACTATAAGAATGCAGCCAAGAATGTCTAATTTAGATATAACTGACGGATAGCTCCAAGTGACAAGTACAACACTGTGTACTAGGAAGGATGATATCTGACAGAAAGCATCTAGTAATTTAGCAAGAAAAGAGATTTTGCAGGTTGTCTTATTTCCAAACAACTGAGTTAAGGTGACAATGGAATGACTGTGTAGTACAAATCTGCAGAGAATGATAGTGGCTAATAAAGGCTTTACAAAACATTAGCTCCTGTTAGCAAACAAGTCCCACAAACATTTCATCTACCGAAGAGTGCTGAGTGAATTTCTGTCCAGGTTTTTATGTTGGTGTTCAATAGTGACACTATGTAAATATTAGATGGAGATTTGACATGGCCGTGATTTCCATTCCTGATAATTATGCATTATTTTGTAATTGAACAATACTCGATGTAAAAATTTGCATTGACATAATCACATACTTCTACTATGGTGCCAGAGAGAGACAACATGTTGCATGCTGCTCCTTGCAGACTTTTCGTTTTTGTGTCTGTATTTTTGTTATTGTGCCTGTTTGTACTGCCTGTTCGCTGTTTTATTAAGTACGACTGTACAACATTGGTAAATATTGGAGCAACAAAGGCACAAGTTGCTACTTTTGAAGTTATTGACCAGGGGCTGTTTGCCACAATAACTTGAGACCAAGATGGCGGACGCGACCCACCCGACCACACCCGGAGGACACGGAGGAGAAAACGTGGCAGGCGTGCCGGGATCCAAGCGAGGACAAAATGCCGAGGACTGCGACTTCCACTGCCTAGCATTTTCCTGGCCAATGTCCAGTCTCTGGACAACAAACTAGATGAGCTCCATGTTAGACTTCATTTTCAGCGAGATCTACGTGACAGTTGTGTTTTCTGCCTCACAGAAACATGGCTCACTGCCTGCACACCGGATTTGGCTGTCCAGCCAGATGGCTTCTCTATCCAATGTGCTAATCGGTCGGTCTCCTCCGGGAAAAAGAGAGATGGCGGGGTTTGCGTCCTCATCAACAACGCATGGTGTATGTATGTGGAAGTCATTTCACAAAGCTGTTCACCGAACCTGGAGTGTCTGATCATCAAGTGCCGGACGCTTTACGCTCCGCCATCATAACCTGCCCGCAGTACGTCCACTTCCGCCCTTCCTCCGCCATCTTCCCTGACGTCAGCAATCCCGTCATCCCTCACGCTTCCTTCCCAGCATTCCTCCACTTCTGGCTCCTCCTCTATAAAATGGCCGCCGACGCCTCTGAAGGGCGTCGCGCATATGAACACTTATGTTTATATATTTTGACCTGTTTTGTGAAAAGATTTGTTTTACAGTATACGGGGCCGGAAACCCCAACCCTTTATGCTGTGTCTTCTCTTATTTTTACAGTGGCGTAGTCGTCAGGATACTGCTCCGAAGAAGAAACAATGACTGAAAGACAAGACCTCAACACCGTGCTGCAGGGGATGAATGCGCAGATCCAGTCCCTGCAGCAAGCGCAAGCCGCTACCAACCGGGAACTGGAGGCCACAACGGCGAAGCTGGCGGAAGCCCAGAGGGTAAGGGCCGACCCACCTCGTCCAAAACCTCCGCCCCTTGTCCCGATGACGGAGGCGGACAATGTCGAGTCTTATCTGGGGATCTTTGAAAGGACGGCCAACTGGAACGAGTGGCAGCGGTCCGAGTGGGCGTCCATTCTGGCGCCCAACCTGAAGGGGCCCGCGCAGCGAGCCTACTATGACCTCCCCGAGGAGAAGGCCACGGACTACAAGCTCCTAAAACAGGAGATCCTGGCACGCTACGGCATTACGCCGAGCCAGCAGGCGAGCGAGTGGCGGAGCTGGCAGTTTGACCCTGAGAGGCCGGCCCGAGCACAGGCCTTTGACTTCTGGGGAAAGATGGGGCGGTGGCTACGGCCCAAGGGTCCCCAAGCCCGGAAGGTCGTGGAGCAAGTGGCCTGTGAGGGCCTGGTTAATGCACTGCCAAGCTCCCTCGCCCAGCAGGTTCGGCGCCACCCATATACGGACATGCCAGGACTCCTGGAAGTCCTGGAGCGTCAGCTCACGGTTTTCCGAGCCGGGGGGACAGAAAGGCAATCTCGTGGGAACTGACAGGGACGGGCGGCCACCCCCGAGCCCTCTCGACGCGCTGCGGAAGCGCCTCCTAAACCCAGAGAGAAGCCGGCCTCCCCGCGCTGTTACAAGTGCGGAGAGACCGGCCACCTACTACTGACCTGCCCTTTGAACACCCCCATGGAGCCGATGGACTGCTGGACCGAGAGGCCAGGTACGCGGCGGTGGAGAGGGAAGCCCTGGCCATTAAGTGGGCCGTGACTTATCTCCGGTACTACCTGTTGGGTCGCGAATTCACTCTAGTGACTGATCACGCTGCGCTTCAGTGGATGTCCCTCCACAAAGAATCGAATCCGCGGGTCACCAGGTGGTTCCTGGACTTACAGCCCTATAAGTTCACGGTCACTTACCGCCGCGGCGGCCTTCAGGCCAACGCCGATGCCCTCTCTTGCGTCCACGACCTCTCGGTTAGGTCCGCCCGACCTGACGGTCTTGGGCTGAGGGGGGGTTGTGTCACGCATGCGCGAGTAGGAGGCCGCGGACGGACCTGAAACTGCTTCGAAAGACATTCGCCGGCAGGGAATGGCGGGGTACTAACCTTTCTGCTTTCTCTTTCAGGAAAAAAGACGCTCCGCCATCATAACCTGCCCGCAGTACGTCCACTTCCGCCCTTCCTCTGCCATCTTCCCTGACGTCAGCAATCCCGTCATCCCTCACGTTTCCTTCCCAGCATTCCTCCACTTCCGGCTCCTCCTCTATAAAATGTCCGCCGATGCCTCTGAAGGGCGTCGCGCATATGAACACTTATGTTTATATATTTTGACCTGTTTTGTGAAAAGATTTGTTTTACAGTATACGGGGCCGGAAACCCCAACCCTTTATGCTGTGTCTTCACTTATTTTTACACCCCTTAAACCATTTTTGCACCTCCTAAGTACATTGTATTTGTCTTTGTTATTTTTTGAATCAAACAAATTGCCCTTTTTCATTAATATTTTTTCAATTAGGAGTCAGAGTAAGGCTATTGCAATAGTATTTTTTGACATATAATTTTAGATAACATTTTGTGGTTTTGGTCATTGGTTTCTGTTGTCCTTAATTTGGTTTTCAACTTCTGCCTGTTAAATCCCTGTTAAATGACTATTCTTTGTCTCTTTCCTTATAGAGTTTTCTGGTTTTTCTTTCACTGTTTATGAAAACCTAATATGTATAACATCATGGTGGTTCTCTTTAGAAGCCTGGTCCCTGCTGCTTCGAATCATCTACACTATGTATTAAATACAGAGAAGTACAGTGATGCCTAGTACTTTCAATTTAATTCATTTCAGGAGGCCATTCGAACTGTAAATTGTCTGAAGTCTGGCTCAATTTTTCCCATTAGAAATAATGGAAAGAGAATGAATCCATTCCCAGACCCTAAACAATATACATTTAGATAAACTTATACAGCACATATACACAATTTAAGGTAAAAATAACACAATTACATGCCTTAAATAATAAATTTAAACATGAAAACAATACATAAAATGCATAAATATTGTATAATAAAATGAAAATTGCATTTACTATACTTTGATATCTTAAACATGTAATGCTTTCTATGCTGCATGGTAAGTTCTTTTTTCACCTCAATCATCCATACAACAAACTTCCTCTTAGGCGTTTTGCTTCTACACAGTTCTTGGATGCCATGGTTAATAGATATCAGTATATATATATATATATATATATATATATATATATATATA
>JANRMT010062790.1:16144769-16187987 GCA_026402145.1 Polypterus bichir lapradei | reverse complement strand
TATATATATATATATATATATAGATAGATAGATAGATAGATAGATAGAGAGAGAGATGACAACAACACTCATATCAATAACAAAACAATTACATTAACAATCATGTTACGTTATTTTTAAAATATTTCCTTTTCTTTTTCATAACTTCTTTAACACACTACTTCTCCGCTGCGAAGCGCGGGTATTCTGCTAGTATATATATAAAACCAAACACACCAAAAATAAAGCAAAGCGTCTCCAACTAAATAGCATCTTTTTTTTATCCTTTTCTGTTTAGTGACTTCTGCAAATTCTTCTAACATAGTTATTTGGTTATTTGTTATTTAGAATCACTTTTTTCTAGCATTTAAACATTTTAGATGATACTGTATGTTATCGACCTTGTTACAATCCATCCACTTTACATATAGTTTTTTAGTGGCATTTTCCTGTTGACTTACCTGGCCTTAAAAGCAACAGTAGCCATTGCTGGTCACATGATTCCTCAGGGTCACAACGTGTTGTGTCAGTGCATCACCACTATAAAAGATGGAGGCATGCTTTAATCAGTATCCAAGTTTTGGATAAAAATCAAAGAACAAACTCATTGGATTTGTTATGGAAAGGACAAAGAAAGGTTTATAACTTTTAGTTTTGATTTCTCAACTTTGATTTTTGCTTTATGCTCTGAGTTTGATGATTTTTTTTTGTTGTTGCTGTTATTGTGGTAGCTGGCTGCTGCCTGTACTCTGACTAGTCTTTGGATCTCCTCTACAGTAACTCTTTTGTTTAACTTTTGATTTTACCCATTTTCTAAATCTTTGACTTGCCATTGTCCCTGTTCAGTTTTCTTTAACAGCTTGTTACTCTTATCATGAAACTTGTATTTTGTTTATTTGCCATAACTTATTGAGTTCATTTTGAATGCTACTTTTGATTTTCTCATTTGAAAAAATATGAGAAAATAAAACACACATAAATATAGGTTTCATTTCATAGAAATTAGCTGGGAAGAGAAGTGGGATTGAATCAGTATGAGAGTTAAAGTATAGCACTCATTTCAAATTACTATTACCCCTATCATTATCATAGATAGTAAAAGGACTCTGGGATTCCTACAGCTAATTGTCATGATCAGGGCTGCATTTTAGGGTCTTATGGTGTTTTTTATATTAGACACCATTTTACATAACTATAGGGTGGTCCAGATCTAATTATGCAGATCCAGATCCTCTGGATGACTTTGATTTATGCGGGGACGATTCCAGTTCGGCGGGAAGACAATTCTTCATTTCATCAGTTTGCACACTTCTCGATGGTCCGGGATTTTTCGGGTGATTTTCTATGTAATAAACTTAATAAGTTATAGCATAATGAAAATTGCATAATTAGATCTGGACCACCCTATATTGTTAGGATCAATTCAAGCGTTTCTAGGGAAGTGGCCTCTAAGGTTGTAAAGTATAGGCAAGTCAGCACAATGGGATAATAGGTCAGCTTTTGCATCAAGCTTTACCCGATCTGTGAATAAATTCTTTAAAACACAAAAACAAAACACCCTCTTTGCTAATTGATCTTCATCTCTTGCCTGGTTTTGACTTCTTGCCTGATTCTTGCCTCTCATCTGAGTTTTGTATCACCTTGTTTATATTTTATTTGTTTTGTTTTGCCTTTTGCACACATCTCCCAATTTTTTCTCAAAAATTGTATTTGATGAGTTTATCTTTCATTTTGCATGTAAACTTCCTATTTTGAAGTTTACCACTTCTGCAAACATTTCCATATGTTTTAATTGGTTTACTCCTGAAATGTTATTTATTTGATTTACTGAAGAAATGCAAATGAACAAATAGGTATACTATGCAGAGCAGACAAACATCTAATAGATATTTGCATTTTAAGAGCAGATGAATATTCTTTTTCACCATTCTGATGAACAGTTTGCATTAGACTGTTCAACAGTGTGGAAAGACTTTTCAGGATTTGTCTCATTTTAGCTCTGTGCACATGGGCAGACAAAACCATTTGCCTCAGGAATATCTTTTTTTATTAAACTATACCAGAGATGGCTTAGCCCCCTGCTATTCTTAAACAGTTATTGGAAAAGGAAGGTGCTTCTTATTTGTCATATTGCTCTCTGTTGTATTTTTGTGTCAGTGAAGTCCTGCTCACATTTAGTAGGTCTTGTGTGCTTTAGCCACCCACATCCTAACACAGCTTATGCTGCAGGCAGTAAACCAAAATCACCTTCAACATTATTAAGCTTCCTCCAGCCTGGAAAAGCAACACCTCAGTCTGTATAAAATTAGAAAAAGTATTAACACAATCATTAATCATTGATAGCACAAAGAGAGTACTAAAGGACAAATACATCTACCCTTCTTAACCATGTCCTTCTTCACACTCTAAAAGCTCTCATTTTGAATAAATCCATCCGCCTGCACACCATGAAATGATGCCAGGGTTTTTACATCTCTAATATTGGAAAATTTGTAAGTGTGCATTATTTCTCCAATATTTAGCACAAAGTTTTGATTGCATATTAATTAGACTAGGGAATTATTTTTTTTTTTTATTTTTTATTAATTTTATTACAATCCATACAAAGCAATCAAGTTTTTACAAAGAGAAAAATTAAGAACAGATCGATCCCCACCCCTGAGAGAGAGAGCAAGCCAAACGGCGTTAAATTTAAGGCTTGGAGACATACCTAAATTAATAAATTCTCTGTGCCTTTTGAACTTATTTTAAAATATTACTGATTAGATCCTGCCATGTTTTGAAAAAAGTCTGTATGGATCCTCTAACTGAGTATTTGATTTTTTCCAACTTCAAATAATATAACACATCGGTTTCCCACTGACTTAAAAGAGGAGAGTTTGGGTTCTTCCAGTTTATGAGAATAAGTCTACGTGCCAAAAGTGTAGTGAATGCAATCACAATTTGTTTGTCTTCCTCTGCTTTAAACCCATCTGGAAGAACACCAAACACAGCTGTTAATGGGTTTGGAGGGATTGTAAGTCCAAGGCTATCTGAAAGGTAATTAAAAATGTTTGTCCAGAATAATGTTAATTTGGTGCAGGACCAGAACATGTGACCTAGTGAGGCTGGGACTTGGTTACAACGTTCGCAGGTTGGATCATGCCCTGGGAACATTTTGGAGAGTTTTAGTCGAGACAGATGTGCTCGATATATAATTTTGAGTTGTATAATTGTATGCTTTGCGCATATGGAGCTCGAGTGAATTCTCTGCATTGCTACTTTCCACTCCTTTTCTGATATATTAATTGAAAGATCTTTTTTCCCAGTGTCCTCTTGGATCTTTAAAAGGGAGGGATTGTAAAATGATTTTATATATTGCAGAGATGGAGTCTAAATCCTTGAGATTGAGCAATATTTTTTCCAGCATGGATGAGGGTGCAAGATGAGGAAAATCTGGAAGGTTTTGTTTAACAAAGTTTCTGATTTGAAGATAGTGAAAGAAATGTGTAGCTGGAATGTTAAATTTGGAATGTAATTGCTCATAGGATGCAAAGACGTTGTCTATATAAAGATCTCTAAGCAAGTTAATTCCAAATTTTTTCCAGATATTAAAAACTGTATATGTTTGTGAGGGTTGAAAGAGGTGGTTCTCTTGCAGGGGTGCCACAGATAGAAGCTTCTCCGTCTTAAAATGCTTTCTACATTGGTTCCAGATTCTAAGTGAGTGGAGCACAATTGGGTTATTAGTGTATTGCCGATAACGTGTGTTTATTGGAGCACAGAGCAAGGAATACAAAGAAGTACTGCAGGAATTTAATTCTATTGCAGACCAAGCCTGTGTATGTTCTTCTATTTGTGTCCAGGTTCTTATCGCCTGTATATTTGCTGCCCAGTAATAAAACTGGAAGTTAGGTAGAGCCATGCCGCCTTCTGCCTTTTGTCTTTGTAGGGTCGCTCTTTTGATGCGTGGATGTTTTGAATTCCAAATAAATGAGGTTATTGTCGAATCTAATTGCCTAAAAAATGATTTATTAATGTATATTGGGATGTTTTGAAATAAAAAAAGGAGCTTAGGAAGAATATTCATCTTAACAGTGTTAATTCTTCCAGCTAGTGTGAGATGAAGGGTTGACCATCTATGCAAGTCTTGTTTAATTTTTTCCATGCAAACGGCGAAATTTTGTTGATATAGAGCTTTATGTTTACTTGTGATGTTTACCCCTAGGTATTTAAACTGTTCTGCAATGATAAAAGGTAGGGTATCTAATCTAATATTATATGCTTGAGAGTTCACTGGAAAGAGTACACTTTTATTCAGATTAATTCTGAGACCAGAGATCTTTTGAAATTCTGTGAGTGCTGCTAAGACTGCAGGTACAGAATTTTCTGGGTCTGATATATACAGTACCATGTCATCTGCATATAATGAGATTTTCTGTTCCAGTCCTTCTCTGCTAATCCCCTTTATCTGATCAGTATTTCGACAATGTATTGCCAGTGGTTCAATGGCAATCGCAAACAGCAGCGGTGACAAGGGGCATCCTTGTCTAGTGCCACGTTCTAGTTTAAAGTAGTCTGAGCAAATGTTGTTGATGCAAACTGAAGCTTCTGGGTTAGTATACAGTAATTTAATCCATGCACAGATGTTTGGGCCAAACCCAAACTTCTCCAATATAGTAAAAAGGTATTTCCATTCAATCATGTCGAATGCTTTTTCTGCATCCAATGATAATAATATTTCTGGGGTGTTTGATTTAGTTGGTGAGTATATTACATTAAACAGGCGTCGAAGATTGGAAGATAAGTGCCGGCCCCTAATAAATCCAGTTTGGTCTTGTGATATTACCGAGGGGAGCACTTTCTCCACCCTTCTGGCTAAGATTTTAGAGAGTATTTTAACGTCGTTATTCAGAAGTGAAATTGGTCTGTATGATGCACATTGTAATAAGTCCTTATTTTGTTTTGGAAAGACAGTGATTAGTGCTTGGCGAAAGGTTTGTGGAAGAGATTGGTTATCTCTGGCTTCTGTAAATGTTGCTAATAAGAGGGGGGCTAGCTGAGCGGAGAATTTCTTGTAAAATTCTGCAGGGTAACCATCAGGGCCTTGGAGTGATTTTATAGCATCTAGTAATTCTGATAACATCAGAGGTTTATCAAGTTCCTCCGCACTAAAAGCGTCTATTTGTGGTATCTGTAATGTATCCAGAAATGCATTAGATTGTGTATTGTCTTCCTTAAACTCAGTAGTATATAGGGATTTATAGTAGTCTCTGAAAGTGTGCATTATATTTTGGTGTTCGACGATTTTATCTCCGTTCGTACTAGTTATTACCGAGATTGCGTTGCGCATTTCTTGCTTGTGAATTTGTTGAGCTAAAAGCTTATAAGCTTTCTCCCCATGTTCATAGTAATGATGTCTGGATTTGTAAATTAGTTGTTCAGTTTCTTTAGTTGTCAAGAGGTTTAATTCCGAATGTAGAGCCTGCCTTCTCCTATGTAGAGTCTCGCTTGGTAGTCTGGCATGTTCTTCATCTATTTTAGTAATTTCGCTTTTTATATCTGCTACTTTCTTGGCCTCGGATTTATTTCTGTGGGAAAGATATGAGATAATCTGTCCTCTTAAGAAGGCCTTAAGAGTTTCCCAGAGTATCCCTACAGAGATCTCGGGGGATGTATTTGTCTCTAGAAAGAATTTGATTTGTTTGGATATAAATTCAGTACAATTCTCATCAGCTAATAGAAGCGGGTTGAGGCGCCATCTACGGGGTGAGTGCATGGGGCTTAGTAATTTTAGCTCCAAGATCATAGGTGCATGGTCAGAAATAACAATAGCATCGTATTTGCAAGATTTAATCTTAGGCAAGAAGTTATTGTCTATAAAGAAGTAATCGATCCTTGAGTAACAATGATGTACTGGTGAGTAGAAAGAATATGTTCTTGAATTTGGGTTTAAAAACCTCCAGGGGTCTGATAAATTGTGATCAGTTATAAACTTTGTAATTATTTTTGCAGTGTTAGATGCCGTTCCCCCTGTGGAGGAAGTCTTATCTAAAAGTGGATTCATAACACAATTAAAATCCCCAACCATTATAACTTTATGAGTGTTCAGATTGGGAATGGATGCCAACAAATTTTGTATAAATTCCTTATCATCAACATTAGGTGCATAAACATTTATCAAGATCATTTTACAGTTAGATAAGTCTCCCATAACCATTACATATCTCCATTCAGGATCGAATACTACATCTGATGCTACAAATGGAACAGTTCTATGTATGAGAATTCCCACACCTCTAGTTTTCTTCGTAAAGCTAGAATGGAACATTTGGCCAGTCCAGTCTTTTTGCAGCCGGAACTGATCCTTGCTTATTAAGTGAGTTTCCTGTAAAAATACTATTTTAGCATTTAGACCTGTTAGGTGAGAGAGTACTTTCTTTCTCTTTAATTCGTGATTCAGGCCTTTAACATTCCAGCTTACGAAGTTAACTGTCCCATCATGGAGACACTGATTCTGAGTTTTTGATGTCATTTTATAGTCTTATTATAATTATAAAGACTGAGAGGATAGATTAGGTATAGATCAGGCCTGCTCTCTTTCTCTCCCCCCCTTAACCCCCCACCCTCCCTTTTTGCCTCCCCAAGTGAGGCTAAAACCCACTTCACACAGTCCCAGTCCTCTGACATACCCAGAGACAGAGTACGTCCAAAGCAAAACAAGCTCCAATGCAGTGGCGCTTAAGGGTTAAAAGATAGAGATATCTCTAAAAATAAAAAAAAAATAAAATAAAAATAAAAAAAAAAAGAAAAGAAGAAAAAAAAAAGGAGTTTTACACTTAAAATATATATATATAGTCTTCAGCAATTTTAGTGCATTAAGATGATACACCCAGATAATAAACCCAGGGGATGGTATTAAAAATGTGTCCAGAAGAAGCATAACCAGTCTTAATGCAGTAATAGCAATAACAGTAAACCTAGGGTATGATATTGAACAGTCTCGTTTAGGGTAGAGATGAGATAATTAGAAAAGAAAAAGAGAAAAATAAATAAATAGATAAATAAATAATTAAGCACAATAAAACATAAACAGATAGCGCCCTAGTAATACTAAGTAATAATGAGAATATATGCTGATAAAAACCCGTATTTTAAAACGAATAGATCAGACAAAAGATTATTAATCTTTGCTTCATCGTTTTAACCGCCATGACTCACTATTATGTATCAGAATAGTCCCGGGATCAGCTTTCTTAATTCTTTTTCTGCTTCTTCCTTGCTAGCGAAGACATAGAATTGACCCTGCCATTCCACTTTCAGTTTTGCCGGATACAGGAGGCTGTATTTCACACTGGCTTGCCGTAGCCGCTGTTTAATATTATAGAAGGATGCGCGTTTAGTAGCTGTTGCTGGAGAGAAGTCAGGGAAGATAAGAATGTGGTTATTTTCAAATATAATATCTTCCTTGTTTCTGAGGAGTGCCATCACCTCTAGCTTAAATGATAATCGTTCAAAACGAACTATAAAAGATCTTGGTCGGGGTCTGACAGTGTTTGGTCCGCGTACGCGGTAAGCCGCTGCTATCTCAGATTCTGCTTTAAAGTCGTCCCCGATTATTTTAGAAAAAAGTTCAGCTGCGAATTTCACAGGGTTTGAACTTTCTCGATTCTCCGGCAGACCTTCAATTCTGACATTATACCTTCTACTGCCATCTTCTAAAGCAGCCAGTCTGTCTCCAAGTTTTTCTCCGAGTTTTTTGCATTCGGAACTGACATTTATTGCTCTTTCTTCGGCACTGGCAGCTGAATGTTCGACCATTTCAATCCGATTCGTGAATGTCTCCTTGAGATGCTCCAATTGATCAGTAAGCATGCTCAGTTTAACCGAGTTTTCCTGAATGTGCTCTTCAATTTTTCCCAGCACCTGTCGAAGCTCAAATTGCACCTCTTGACGCAGCCTTTCATTTGCCTGTTGGATTTCCTGTTTCAGGCTCTCATGTGCCTTTGCCCTTGCTATCTCATTAGCCTTCTCGCTTTTCTTTATGTCTTGCGTGAGCTCAACGAGCAACACCTTCAGTTCAGATAGTTCAATTGTGCTTTCTTTTACCGTAGATGAAGCAGCAGACTTTGCTGTAGCCGGTGTCCCCGCTGCTACAGGCTCGCGTAATTGCGCACTTGAAGCCGCGGACTTCGAGGCCCTTTCCAGTTTCATGTGATCTTCTCCAATCGGCGAGCTATCCAGATCTGCACTCACGATCGCACCTTCGCTCCCCTTTTCGCTCTCAGTCGGCGACGATGTAGCGGACCGTGGTCCCGAGGAGTCTGTGCTTTCGCCCATCTGATCCAGGTCTGTCTCTGAAAGGACATATCTGGAACCGGGGCTTGCTGATCGCAGCTTGGGTGTAGCTTTAGTTTTCGATTCTTTCGAACCCCCCTTCTTGTTGGCCATGTTTATATGTGCTTACATATACTGTAGCAGTCCCTCTCGGGTTGAATAAATACAGGATATCTCAAGATAATAAGCAAATAATATGAAAAATAACACCACTGCTAGCGGAGCTCCACTTCAGACGTCCATCTCTCGCATCGGACGAGACCAAAATCCCCTAGACTAGGGAATTAACATCTGAATGAAGTTAAATTAAAAAGTAGAAAAAAATGAAAATCATTTTAAATCAATTTTTCAGAAGCAAGCTAAACTCAGAAATTACAATATTCTCCTAGTATAAAGAATGGTAATAAAATGATGTTGCTTAATTTAAAGAATGGTGGCCAAACAAATTATAATACAATTATGCACTTCATTAACAGAAAGATGCAAATAATGTTCATCACTTGACGCAGTAAAAGGGTAATTCAATAGTGCTGCACTTACTCTTCGCTTAATCAAAAACTCATTAGTAATGATTTAGTAAAGATATTGCTCATGTATGAGGTAACATGTATGCTCTCCTTGTTCTCCGAAGGTCATAATGGTTCCTGCATCGTTTTCCTTTCTATGTCATTTGTCATGCACTACTAAAAGATTTGTCCATCTATTTGTTCATGAAGGCCAAAATCTCTTATGGTAACATCAGGCTCAAGACAGGAAGCAGTCCAGGGTGTCACAGCACACTCTCAGGCAGAAATATGCACAGACACAAAGACACATTCATGGACACACACACATCGCATACACTAACTCATATCGGGCTACTCCAGAGTTACCAGCCTACCCAATCCACATGCCTGTTTGACACAGGAAGAAAACAAAAGAAACCAGAGGAAAAAAAACAAAACAAAAAAAAATGCAAACATAAAAACAAGACGAGAACAAGCAAACTCCAAAAAAAAGTGACTATGAAAAACATTGTCAAATATGAGCTTGTAAGAATTTAAAGGAATAATCCACCCAAAAATTATATTTTTTTATATGTTACTTACCCCATGTAGTTTGTAATGGTGGCCCAGAAAAAAAATGTAATTTCCCATTTTTATGAAGAATGGAGAGAAAAAAGTTGATGACATAACCAAACTCAATGATAAAATCTGATTAAAAAAACTGATGAAAAATATCCATGGAAAAGAGAAAGAACATTCTCATGTTACTCATGTTGTGTAAGCCAAATCTCAGTTATCCAATTGTATGCCCAAAATGTTTAAAATGTATGTTGTTTAGTTAAAATATTGTTAGACAGTGTCACACACATGCGCATGGGAGGCAGCTAAAGGGCTTGAGTGAAGGCAGTTCTGAGGCATGCCGGGATGTGGCAGAGTGCACTGACTTTTTTTTCTCCCTTTCCTGTAGACCATTCCCGGGAGATTCCACCTGGCTCTCTTGACGTCACTTCCGGGACCGAGCCAATGGAAGTAGACCTTACCAGCTCTGGCCCCTGTGATGACACGTCCGGGCTCGATCCAATGATTAAAGAACACGCGCCCGATCCTTATGACCTCACTTACTGTCTTCCCCTTTAAAAGCCTGCCCTTTTTCCTTTTTCCCTCAGTCTTGTTTTGGACTCGTTTGTATGCACTTCAGTGCTGTGTATTTTCATAAAAGAATGACTTTGCAGCCAGGATACCAGATTATACGGGTGGCTGCCCCAAATCTTTATCTGAGTATGTCTCATTATTGTGACAACAGTTACTTCCTGACATATCAGCACACATATATCTTATTTTTTATTTATTTATACATTTTATTTAATAGGCACCTTTCTTAACACTCAAGGTCACACCTTACAGTGAAATTAAACAACAATAATAAATACAAAAACAAAAAGGACAATAAAATCAAATAACAATAAGGGTACAGAAGTAGTAACAGTCATCAAAGGTATCTAGCTGCAACATTGATTGGTATGTCAATTTGAAAACATATGTTTTTAGAGCTGTTTTAAACTGTGTTATTGAGTCTAGCTGACAGATATGAGAGGGAAGATTATTCCAGTGTTGAGGGACACTATGATGGATTAAAAGCCAGAAGTCTGCATGACCATCATCATCAAGTCCTTCCGTGAGAACCCTAAATACAAAGAGAACTATTTCATTTATGTTAGGTAGAATGTCCAGAGGGGACTGGGTGGTCTCACGGCCTGGAACCCCTGCAGATTTTATTTTTTTCTCCAGCCGAGTTTTTTTTGTTTTTTTCTGTCCTCCCTGGCCATCGGACCTTACTCTTTTTCTATGTTAACTAATGTTGTCTTATTTTAATTTCTTATTTTGTCTTTTATTTTTCTTCATTATGTAAAGCACTTTGAGCTACTTTTTTGTATGAAAATGTGCTATATAAATAAATGTTGTTGTTGTATGAGAGAATGCTCGAGCTCCCATAGAACAGAGTTTGATGTGTGTTACAGAAGGTAAAGATGAAGATGAGGATCTGAGGGAGTGAGATGGAGTGTAAGTCTGGAGATCAGGAGATCAGTAAGATAGGGAGGAGCAAGGCTGTGGAGAGCTTCAAATGTTAAGAGCAGTATTTTGTATTGTATTCAGTAGTAAACAGTGAGCCAGTGAAGTTGGGAAGAGAATAGATGTTATATGTTTAGGACATAGGAAACCCAAAGCCTTATGGGAAAGACTTTTTAAACTGAAGACAGGACTCTTGACCAATGAATGACAGGGAAGGCAGGTCTTCATTTCACTTTTGGAAGTAATTACTTGTATATAACAATATTTTAGCAAAAAAACAACAACATGCATTTTACACATTTTGAGCAAAATGATTGGATGATGGGCATGTGGATTATGAGACACAAGTAACGTGAGATTTTTTTTCTATTTCCATGGATGTTTTTCATGTTATTTGCCATTGTACAACACTGGTTACTATTGCATTCTATTCTATTCTATAAAATTTTTCTGGGACACCAAGTATGTGGGATAGGTAACAAATGAAAATATATATTTTTGGATGAAATGTTCATTTAAGATGTATTCTTTATTTTCACTGTTTCTAAACTATTACATAAATTAAAACAGCTGCCTTAAAGTTATAAAATACTGGTGCAATACTTGTTTTTTGGATGAGCAACAAGCATAGTATTTAAACAGTATCACGCACGCGCGAATAGGAGACCACGGACGGACCTTAACACGCTTCGGAAGACGTTCGCCGGCAGGGAGTGGTGGGGTACTAACCTTTCTCCTTTGCTTTCTTCCAGGAAAAAAGACGCTCCGCCTCCATAAGCCTCATTCCTGCAGCATGTTACTTCCGCCCTTCCTCCGCCATTTTGTCTGACGTCATCAGTCCCATTCTCCCTCACGGTTCCTTCCCAGCATTCCTCCACTTCCGGCTCCTCCTCTATAAGATGGCCGCCGACGCCATTCTCGGCGGAGCGCATATGAACACTTGTTTGTTTATATTTTTGACCAGTTTATTTTTCCGAGTGTGGATTTTTCTGCAATATATGGGGCCGGAAACCCCAAACCTTTTTGCTGTCTTCTCTTGTCTCTTTTACAGCGGCGTAGTCGGCAAGATAGTGATCTGAAGATAACGGAAAGACAGGACCTGAACACAGTGCTGTAGGGGATGAATGCCCAGATCCTGTCCCTGCAGCAAGCGCAAGCCGCTACCACCTGGGAGTTGGAGGAAACGAAGGCCAGGTTGGCAGAAGCCCAGAGGGTAAGGTCCGAACAGCCTCGACTAAAGCCTCCGCCGCTTGTACCTATGACGGAAGCGGACGACGTGGAGTCATACTTGGGCATATTCGAAAAGGACGGCCACCCGGAACGAGTGGCAGCGGTCCGAGTGGGCGTCCATTCTGGCGTCCTACCTGAAGGGACCCGCGCAGCGCGCTTATTACGATCTCCCTGAGGAGGAGGCTGTGAATTCCGACCTCCTAAAACAGGAGATCCTGGCACGCTACGGCATCACGCCGGGCCAGCAGGCAAATGAATGGCGGAGCTGGCAGTTTGCCCCTGAGAAGCCGGCCCGAGCACAGGCCTTTGACTTTTGGGGAAAGATGGGACGTTGGCTACAGCCCGAGGGTCCCCAAGCCCGGAAGGTTGTGGAGCAGGTGGCCTGTGAGGGCCTGGTAAACGCCATGCCTAGCTCCCTCGCCCAGCAGGTCCGGCGCCACCCTTATAAGGACATGCCAGGACTCCTGGAAGTCCTAGAGTGTCAGCTCGCGGTCTACCGAGCCGGGGGGGCGGAAAGGCAAGCTCGTGGGAACCGACAGGGACGGGCGGCCACCCCTGAGCCCTCTCGACGCACTGCGGAAGCGCCGCAGAAACCCAAAGAAAAGCCGGCCTCCCCGCGCTGTTACAAGTGCGGTGAGACCGGCCACCTACTGCCGACCTGTCCCCTGAACACAACCTCGGAGCCGATGGACTGCACCTGGGCCACCGTGGAGAGGTACTGTACTCCGTCGCACCCCCTGGCGAGTCTGAACACAGGAGTGCTGTTGTTGAATGGGCATTCGGTGGTGGCTCTGTTTGACTCCGGCAGCAACATAACCATTGTCGCTCGCCATTATGTATTACTGCGACAGTGGCTTAAGCAACATTTGCAAGTCACTTGCGTGCATGGGGAGACCAAGTCCTATCGTTCCGCTCAGTGTTAAATCACCTGGAAGGGGCAGTTGTCTAATTTGATGGTCGCAGTGTTGCCCGAACCCCCCTATCCAGTGATCTTGGGACAAGACTGGTCACACAGAAAGTGCGGTAAGACAAAAACCACTCCTGGAGCCTCACTGGGTCTAGTTATGAGGGGGCGAGGCACCCCTCCCGCGGTCTCCACGCCGTGCTCTGGGGCAGGCCCTAATGGCGCAGGCACATCGGCGGACGCTTCCCCGGCGACGGACCCTGACCCGGAAATATCCGCCAGAGAAGGGACGAGCCAGGGAACGCTGCCGCGGACTAGCTCACAAGACCCCCTGAGCAACTTAGACCATCAGTTTCAGTCCACGCCTGCCTCATTTAAAAGGGAGCAGTGGAACGACGATTCCCTGCGGTTTGCCCGGAATGCAATTGTTCTCCCAGAACGCTCACAAGCGGACGGATCCATGCCATGCGAGCCCTTCTTTGTTCTTGAGAATGATCTGTTGTATCGGGTGGCGACCCACGAGGGCGAGGTGCAGAAGTTGTTGCTAGTTCCGCGTACCTTCCGGCGGGAGGTATGTGAACTAGCTCACGCTCACCTCCTAGGCGTCCATCTCGGGGCCGAAAAAACTTTAGAACAGATAAAACTCCGCTTTTACTAGCCCGGGATCAACGAGGAGGTCCGGCGTTTCTGCCAATCCTGTCCGGAATGTCAGATTCACCAGATTCCTAGGAGGGACCGCGCTCCTCTCGTCCCTATACCCCTGATAGATATTCCCTTCGACAGAATAGGGGTCGACTTAGTAGGACCCCTGGAGCCCTCAAACCGTGGCCATAAATATATACTCATCATGGTGGATTACGCTACCCGATACCCAGAGGCGGTTCCCCTGCACTCCGCTAACACGAAAAATATCGCACGGGAATTAGTCAACTTATTTTCTAGAGTGGGTATACCCAAAGAAGTCCTCACGGACCAGGGTACACCCTTCACCTCAGATACGTTCAGGGAGGTTGCCAGATTACTCCAGATAAAGCACCTGAACACGTTTGTCTATCACCCTCAAATGGACGGGCTGGTAGAGCGTTTTAATCAGACGCTTAAGCAGATTCTCCACAAGGTAGTCAACGCCGATGGCAGGAATTGGGACCAGCTCCTACCGCTCGTCCTTTTTGCTTACCGGGAGGTGCCCCAGGCCTCCATGGGCTTCTCCCCTTTTGAGTTGTTATACGGGCGACAACCCCGTGGACTTTTGGACGTACTAAAAGAGGGCTGGGAGGCTGAGGCCCTTCCCTCCTCCAATATATTGGAGTATGTGGCACAACTGCGCGACAGGCTCACTAAGATCGGGCCACTCCTAAAGGACCACGTGACTCGTGCGCAGGCAGCGCAGGCCCGCTGTTACAACTGCAACTCCGTCCTCCGGGAGTTCCGCCCGGGGGACTGAGTGATGGTGCTCGTTCCTACCTCCCATTCTAAGTTATTAGCTCACTGGCAAGGGCCTTACGAGGTTAAGGAAAGAAAGGGACTCGTCGACTATTTAGTTAAACAACCTAATCGTCGACCGAGTGAGCGGATCTACCACGTTAATTTATTAAAACCCTGGAAGGACAGGGAGGAGTCTCCCGACACCCGTAGATCCCTCTCCCTCTTCACTAGCACGTCTGCCCTTAACCTCGGTGACGAGCTGACGCCCCTACAACGGCAGGAGATAACCCAGGCAATCCAGGCCGTCCCTGAAGTAGTGAACGAGTCACCGGGCCGGACCTCGCTGATTGCGCACCACATAGTCACGGACCCCGGGGTAATCGTCCGGGAGAGACCCTATAGGCTCCCAGAGGCAAAACGCGCTGAAGTGGAACTGGAGGTGCAACGGATGTTGGATATGGACATTATTGAGGAGAGCCATAGTCCTTGGTCCAGTCCTATCGTCCTCGTTTCCAAGCCGGACGGCTCCTGGAGGTTTGTAATGACTTTAGACGTCTGAATCAGATCTCCAAGTTCGACGCCTACCCGATGCCCCGCGTTGATGACCTACTTGAACGGCTGGGTACGGCTCAATACTTGACTACTCTTGACATGACAAAAGGGTATTGGCAAATTCCCTTAACGGCATCTGCGAAAGAGAAAACGGCCTTTAGCACCCCTAGCGGACATTGGCAATACAAGGTCCTCCCATTTGGGCTGCACGGGGCCCCAGCAACATTTCAACGTCTGGTGGATAGAGTGCTGAAACCCCACCAGTCCTATAGTGTCGCCTACCTGGATGACGTTGTCATCTATTCCGGCACCTGGGAGGAGTATCTATTGCAGGTCTCTGCTGTCCTCGTGACACTAGCTAAAGCCGGCCTCCGCATTAACCCCCGTAAGTGTTTTTTTGGCTTGAAGGAGGCCAAATATTTAGGCTACCTCGTGGGACAAGGACAGGTGAGACCCCAATGTTCCAAAATCAAAGACATCCTGGAATGGCCCCGTCCGAATACCAAGAGACAGGTGCAGGCTTTCTTGGGGTTGGCGGGGTACTACCGCCGGTTCGTACCCCGCTTCTCCGAAAGGGCAGCACCCTTGACCAACTTAACAAAGAAGGGTGCTCCCCTGCACGTGGTATGGAACGACAAGCCGGAAACTGCTGGACCGAGAGACCAGGTATGCGGCAGTGGAGAGGGAAGCCTTGGCCATTAAATGGGCTGTAACCCATCTCCGTTACTACCTGTTGGGTCGCGAGTTCACTCTAGTGACCGATCACGCTGCGCTTCAGTGGATGTCCCTGCACAAGGAGTCGAACCCGCGGGTCACCAGGTGGTTTCTGGACTTGCAACCCTATAAGTTCACGGTCACGCTGCAGCCTTCAGGCCAATGCCGATGCCCTCTCTCGTATCCACGACCTCTTGGTTAGATCCGCCCGACCTGGCGGTCTTGGGCTGAGGGGGGGGGGGTCGTGTCACGCACGCGCGAATAGGAGACCACGGACGGACCTTAACACGCTTCAGAAGATGTTCGTCGGCAGGGAGTGGTGGGGTACTAACCTTTCTCCTTTGCTTTCTTCCAGGAAAAAAGACGCTCCGCCGCCATAAGCCTCATTCCTGCAGCACGTTACTTCCGCCCTTCCTCCGCCATTTTGTCTGACGTCATCAGTCCCATCCTCCCTCACGGTTCCTTCCCAGCATTCCTCCACTTCCGGCTCCTCCTCTATAAGATGGCCGCCGACGCCATTCTCGGCGGAGCGCATATGAACACTTGTTTGTTTATATTTTTGACCAGTTTATTTTTCCGAGTGTGGATTTTTCTGCAATATACAGGGCCGGAAACCCCAAACCTTTTTGCTGTCTTCTCTTGTCTCTTTTACAACAGATAGATCTCTGGTACCTGTTAACACAAACAACATTTTACTAACATCAAAAAGTTTTCTAAAATTTACAGTCCAAAGTGAAAGTGTAAGTTTTAACAAATCAGTTGTTTCTTTTGTTTTCAAACTCTGTTACCAAAACAAACATGCTATTCATTTCAAAATCCCTATCATAATTATTATTTAGTTAGGCGTAAATAATTTGTGTAAATAGAAGGTATAACATTTCAGATAAACTTTTAAACTTTTTAAGACATGCTCCCTTTATAGATAACTTTGCTGATTTACATCTTATACAACATTTGTTCTAGAGAGTTGTTTTTAAAATTAGACATGGCAAAAGCACCTCAAACTTAGACATATTCATCTATAATACTCTTTTCCAGTCATCCATTGCCCAATGTTTGTTCTTTTGCCCATTTTAACATTTTGTTTTCATTTTCCAGTTTTAGATAGGGGGTTTTCTTTGAAGCTCTGCCTCTAAGTCATGAGTGAGAGTCAGTGAGTGTGAGAAGGCATTTCAGGGAATGCAACAAAGAAGAAGGCTGTAGAATTGAGACCAGAATTGAGTGAGGTGGATTGTCTGACTTTATCATGGTGCAATCAGTGCCTTGCAGTGTGCCATCTGTAGGCTATTTATTAGTTAGTGATCCTGTTCTATGATATGAAAAGAATCAACTATAATATTTACAGTGTCTTCCAGAACAAAAGTGTGGGAAAAAAACTCTTCCTCCTCTTTTATCCAGCTACAAGACAGTTCACAAAGGACAGACTGAATAATTGATAAAAAAAAAAAAACCCTAAAAACTAAGCAACTACTACTTGCACAAAGATCAGTACTTATCTCTACTAATAAACTATACAAATCAGCACAGATCTACTCTTAAGTCTGAAGACCTGGTCAAAAGACGACCCCTGGCGTTCGGGCCATGGTTTTATACTGCAAGCCCTTTTTTGTCTATCCAATCCTCATTTATGTTACCCATGGACTTAAAATAAACTGTTACTTCGGGACATGCATCGTTCATTAATACCTGCACAGATACAGCCCTCCCTATTTAAACGTTCCCGAATGCGCACGGGTGTGTACCCGTCTGTACTGCTCAAGTGACGTCTCCTCGTTCAGCCTCCAAACGAATGAGTGCTGGTTTGCTTTCTCCCGTTTTACCTTCTATTCTCTTTTGCTGGCTACTCTTCAACTGTGCTCTCTATCCTTCTGACACGCTTCCCTGGATTTAGATACTGTATAGCACAGGGGTGCCCAATACCTCGATCGCGATCAACCGGTAGACCGGAAAGATAGTGCAGGTAGATGTGGATGTGGAATTGGAGGAGAATTTTTTTTCTCATAATGTCACAATCAAAGTGCGTTTGTCTGATCTGTCAATCTATCATTGCTATTCCAAAGAAGGAAAATGTGGAAAAGCACTTTCGAACTGTTCATAAAAACTACGAAACTGACTTCCTTCCGAAAAGCGATATGGGAAATAGAAAGGAGAGGGAACTAAAATCGCTGTTAATCGGACAGCTGTCATTTTTCACTCGGCTGAATTCAAAAGCAAAGGCAGAAGCATCGTTCCGGGTGAGTCACTCGATCATTAAGCATAAGAAGTCCTTCCAAGATGGAGAGATGATAAAAGATGCCTTTGTTGAGACAGATGGCTAGAGAGAAATTCCTGCTGAGATTTCAAGACCCCTGGCCGGAGAAAAAGGAGTTTCTCCTTGTCAGTAAACATGCAGAATACAAGCAACTTAATAACGATTAATGGCCGCTAGACTCAGCATTTTTTTTCCGATCTGACCAACATGTTGAATGAGCTTAATTTACAGCTGCAAGGAAAAGAGAGCTCCATGGTCAATATGATTAGCTCAGTGAATGCTTTCAAACGAAAAATGCAACATCTGTCCTCAAAGCTTCAGCGTCTTGATTTGAGGAACATCTAAAACCTCACGAAAGAGCTGGAGACGTAATGGAAGGAGTGTGCGCAACTTGACAGCATACGGTACACAGAGCAGAGCTGTCCAAGCCCTTCTAATAAAATGTACTGCATATATTTATTGTACAATACATTTTATTACATTTATTGTGTGACTCACATATTGTACAAAGAAAAAGAAAAAGTGAAACAAAATCATAACACTTGGGAATGTTCACGGTTTTATATCAAGTCCCATACTATGTTGACTTGCTCCCATTCTTGCATAGATGTCACTTATCTGGCCCCTGAATGCTCTCAGGCTGCCGTCCCTGATGATATGTTGCAATCCCCCACTTATCTGTACAAAGAATCAGCACACCAGTCTGTGCCAGTGTGGAAATGGGTAAGGCCATAAAAATGATTTAGTAGATTTAGTTTTGGTGTGGTATAGGCATAGTGTGGCACTGTCTAATGAAACAAAGAAGTAAAAACTCTGGGTGGCAGGAGGATGATCACATAAGACTCCAACTTTTATTAATAAAACCTACTTCACTGAATTGATTTCCTTTTACTGTAGGTGTCTGAATTGCACTTGAAGTATGACTGCAGTTAACTTTGAGGCATACAGGTGAATAGCCACCAAAGCAGTTCTTCTACTCTTGTATGCTCGGAAAGTGGGTTCTCATTTAATTTGTCAGCTTTGAAGTGAATGTTTCTTATATGAAAAGAGAAAGCCAGTAAAGTGGATTATGTAATGAGGAAATGCTGGCTTTGCTCCATCTCCAGGGAATTCAATAAACACTTTTCAAAAGTAACTGTTAATTAATTGATGCTCAACTCTCTAAGTGGCTGGTGAAAATTCCATTTACAAAAGAAGATAATGTCTTCCTTAAACATTAAACTAGCTTTTAAATGCAGCTGTTATTGCCTAAATCTAAACAAAATACAAAAGGCAGGTGTAATGTGAAAGGATATAGCAACACCAGTGTTTTATGAAATGGTGGAAAAAAAACAAAAATCTGCATTTCAAAGTATAGCAATATGGTTTTGGTCACTGAGCCATTTTGTGTCAATAGGGTGTGTCCCTTCCTCTCAGTATACCCTTAGGTTCTTGATGGTGAGTTATCAAACACTAAATGGTAGTGATTTTGCACTAATAGAATGTATTCATAAGGGGGATGAGACAGAGTATAGAAATCAGAGAATTGTTTGCAACTTAACATCACCAAAACCAAGGAATGTGTTATTGACATTTGCCATACCAGAGGTCCCCTATGCCCAATTGCTATTCAGGGAGTGGATGTGGAGGTGGTGAACTGCTACAAGTACTTGGAGGTCCAAATCAATTTCTTTCTAGACTGGTCTTGTAACACAGAGGAAATACATAGACTTGTTTTTTTTTTTTTTTTAGATGAACTAGGGGGCTCCGCCCCCTGCTCGCTTCACTTGCCAACCCCTGTGTTTGTTTAATTGGATATACAATTTTAAAAGCTTGTTTTTTTCTTCTTTGGAATCGCTGCTTTAACTGTTGCAGGACCACAGAATCTCATAGCATGTGGTCCATAATTGTGTAAATCTGTTTTGTGCATTGAATGATGCGAAGGCGAAAAGACTTTTTTTGTGCTCTTTGCCTTTTATTTCTGGCGTCGCTTTCTCCAGCTATTTTTTCAATTACACCTGGTTCTGATGATTAATTACCTTTTGTTTGCGCTAATGTGATCTTTATTATCTTTTGTTTTGATACAGTAGCGACTGACGTAATAAAGTGTTACAAAAGTTCCACTTGAACAATCGCCGACTTTGTAACCCCAAACACAACTTTCTAGCACCCTCTCCAACCCCTCCTCCCCCAGGTCTCGCACCCCCTTACCGCATCAATTAATGCCCCGTTATCAGTTTTCCGTGCTGTACTCCGTCCTCCCTCTATCGGACGTAATAGTCACTTAAAACAAAAAAGGCTTGAACTTGTCTGGGACGCTACAATACTTTGGAATTTTACTGCTTTTACTTTAAAGCTTCATTAAAAACAATACTCTGGAATTACCTTTTCTTCCATATCGCATTGAATTTTGATTCCGTCTTTGGAGACACATTGTGACAACTCAACGTATAACTGCCCATGAGTGAATATTGCTTCTGTTTCTCTAATAAATAATCTTTTTGTAATGTTTGTTTCTGTGATTTGTTAATTGTAATAGCAAAAGCTATTCTCATGGTAAACTGTAAACATTTTAATACGAATGTCATATCACGATCTCCCTTGGTGTCTATTGTTATTCGTGGAATATATACATTACTTTTCTTGTCGCCTGTTAAAATTTACATCGCTTCTCCGTGATCATAAATATACACCTGACCGAATTGTGTATTCTTTGAAATGAAACATGTCATTGCTTTGACTGGTGCGGGAGCACAGATTCTCATAGAGTATGGTCCTTTATTGTGTAAATCCATGTTTTATGCATTGAATGATGTAAAGGCGAAATGACTTAGTTTTCCACTCTTTTCCTTTTATTTCTGACCTCGATTTGTCCTGCTATTTTTTCAATCACACCTGGTTCTGATGATTAATTACCTTTGCGCTAATGCAATCTCTACTATCTTTTTTTGATACTGTAGCGACTGACGTAATAAAGTGTCACAAAAGTTCTACTTGAACAATCTCTGTCTTTGTAACCCCAAACACAACTTTCTAGCACTCGCCCCCCACCGCATCAATCAGTACCCCACTATCAGTCTTTCGTGCTGTATTCCGGCCTCCATTAATCGGACCTAACTGTGACTTAAAACAAAAAAAGCTTCAACTTGGCTGGGACGCTACAATACTTTCAAATTTTACTGCTTTCATATTCTGTACCTTTCTCTGTATGTTTATCGCGCCATCGTTTGACATTTTGAGCCTTTATAATATAATTGACGTTGAGCCTTTATAATTCCACTGCTTTCATAATCTTTTATCTGCCTTTTTTCTTTGCCAAAGGTCTCTTTTCTCCGCGCTGCTCTTTCTTTTTTGCTGAGAGCACAGGATCTGTGTGTGCTACCGCTGGCTGTGCTCTTATTTGATAAGAAGGGCGTGTCTTTCAAGAATTTCATGTTCCACGTTCCCTCGAGACAGCCCTGGGACAATCTCTTGGCACCAAGTCTCATGTTTATGGTCCCCACAAGACGTTCCGTAGCCAGTGATTTTTGTCTTGCGTGTTTTTTAAATGTCTTCCGAGAATTTCCAAGAAGATCATGTATCGTCGCCCTGGAAATTTCCTTTCCAGGATTTTTATTTTATATATAGAGAGATGTGTTTCTTTAATGTGAGTAGTGACATACAGTGGAACCTCGACCGAGTTGGTCGTGAACTGAAGCAATTTCCCCCATAGGATTGTATGTAAATACAATTAATCCTTTCCAGACTGTACAAACTGTATGTAAATATATGTAAAGATTAAGCACAAATATAGTTAATTACACCATAGAATGCACAGTGTAATAGTAAACTAATGTAAAAACATTGAATAACACTGACACAAAACACCCAGGCTCCCTGCTCAGCTACACGAGCAGGCTCTCTCGCTCTCTCTCTCTCTCTCTTTGTAGCACTGATTATGGTTGGCTTTTAAATTAAAGTTTGGATTTGTTCAAATGTTCCCCTCTGTTCAGAGAGATAGAGAGCGCGCGCTCCACACGGGACGGGGGTGGGGTTTGTGCTACAAAGAGAGAGAGAGAGAGAGAGCGCGCGAGCGAGCCTGCTCGTGTAGCTGAGCAGGGAGCCTGGGTGTTTTGTGTCAGTGTTATTCAATGTTTTTACATTAGTTTACTATTACACTGTGCATTCCATGGTGTAATTAACTATATTTTTGCTTAATGTTTACACATAAAAACAAAGTCCTTGTGACCCAACCCTTTGTGTTTGCCCTCCACATTACTGGCAGTCTGGCTTTGTTTACATTGTGCAGCTTGAAAGCACGAGAGTTCTCAAATTGGTAAATGAGTAAACTGGTAAACAGTTTTTCCACCTCTTCCAGCACTTGAATCCTCTGCCTGGTTAACGCTGTAACTTCCTTTTGCAATATCAGCTGCTTTAATAGATTCTTTCTGCTTTAGAATAGTCAAAATCGTAGATTTTGACTTCTTGTACTCGGCGGCAAGATCAGTAACACAAACACCACACTCAAACTTTTCAATAATTTCTTTCTTTACTTCGATTTCAATTTTCTTCAAAACTTTCTTCTCACCACTCTTCACTTGCTTAGAAGCCATGGTTAACTGCAAAAGCACACGAAATACTGTAGAGCACAAACAGAGCACAGGTAAAGCACGTATGCCTGACTGAGAACAATGAACAGGGAGCAGCTCTGCTTAAACACAGTAATTGGTGTGTATGAACCAGCCAGGCAGGCACGCACGTGCACGCACCCTCCCCCCTCTCTCTCAGCAGCAGGCAGGCACGCACGTGCAGCACCCTCCCCCTCCCTCTCAGCAGCAGACAGGCACATCTGACCGAGAACAATGCAACACGTGCGGAATTCATCGGCGCGCACAAACCGAAAGGGAAACTGGCTTGTTCGTATACCGGGTGTGTGGTCGTGAACCAAGGCAAAAGTTTGGCGAACTTTTTGGTCGTGAACTGAGTTGTACGTGAACCGAGACGTTCGTGAACCGAGGTTCCACTGTACTTTACTTGGCCTATAATCCTGTGATGAACAGTGTTAATTTCTGTGCTGTGGCATGCTGAGCTGGAAACATTACTTCAAGGAAAGTCCACCGAAGCAACAAGCTGACTAAGAAGGAAGGTTCCGTTATGGGATGTGCACTCTCATCCTACCGGAGGTAGTAGAAGAGGAGAGAATAAAAACAAACCTGAAGGCCATTATGAACAATATAGCAGATTATGTCTCGGACATTAATACTGAATATCTTCAGTCTACATATTATTCAGCAGAAGTGTGTCAAACATAACTGGGGCTCCTTTAAACCAATAACGAAAAGACTTTATAATGCCTAACTGTGACTGTGACTACTGTTTTTTCTTTAGCTAAGACAGAAGTTTTTCTTTAGTTTTTATTTAATAAGTCTTGTGTGTTTTTTTAGTTATACATTTATGTATTTCTCTCCAGGGAGAAATTTAACTTTTTACAGAAGTTCAATAAACAAATAAAGTTCTAGCTAGCTAAACCTGATGAGACAATAAAATGATATATCGTCTATGGGCTTTTTTCTATGGTGACTTGAATTGGAATAGCATGTGTGCCACATATGACTGTTTATATTTCTTTCATGCCTTAAAATCTCTTATGAAATACTACTTGGTAACAACAATGTAAAGATTTTACTCAGAAATCTTGTCAAGAAACCAACCTTGCATTATAAAATGTCTTTCATATTTTGCTAAATTTTGAAGATTAGACATTTTTGATTTAAGATACATTTATTTGAATTCTGTTTTATGTACAATATTTCATCATTTGCAGAGATTGCACATTTACATGCATCAGTGAAGAGTCCCTGAGATTACCCATGCAATGGCACCTTTGCACAGTTTTGGACTTTAGGCACCTGGAGCTGTAGCAGAGCGACCAGGTTGGAACTGAGATACAGACAAAAAAAGTTCAAGAACTGAGTTTCTGGTTGATTCCAGATATGCCAAAAACTATTTACAAAATGTCTTCCAAATCTATATATATTTCAATGCAAGAACATTATCAAAAATGAGTGCAGGTGCTATATAAATAATTACAGTGGCTCCAAATCAAAAAGTGATGAGAAAACCAAAGACAAAAGATTTTTCCTCCTCTTTCACCTCACACTTTTCATGAAAGACAGGCAGAAGATAACCAAAATCGAAAAGAGAAAAAAATTGGGCATAAAGACTAGCTTGATACTTTTCCTTCATTCCCAGTATTGGGTGCACGCCTTGGCACCAGACTAATCTGAGCTTGGAGAAGCCCTCTGACCTCAGATTTCAGGTCAGGAAGTGACTCGTGAGGGAAAACTGAATGCCTGTACAGCTACACTCTGCGGCTACATTGTCTCTTTCTGGCACCAAAACAATGGGTAAATGTCTCTTACCCCCATAACTATTTACATGTTCAGTGAGAAGCTAGTTGTTAAAATCTGTATATGGGCTAAATTATCACTTGGCTTATCACACCCAAAACTGCAAAGGAAAATATTTATACTTGAAAATAAAGATGTAAAAAACCTGTTTTCTGAATTGACTTTTGCCAGTGATTGCTGGAAAACTGGGCCTATCCTGGCAGCCTTTTAGGTGCAACAACAATCATATAGGACATATTTAGATTCACCAGTCAGTGGAATATGAACAGCTTTCAATAGTAGTAACCAAACTAAGTATTTGGAGAAACTAACATGAATGTGTGAATATCACTCAGAGGCCACCTCAGATACGAATTGTATCGGCTACTATCACAGGTAAACCATGAATTACCCACATTTATCTATAAACAGTAAATGTTAATGACGAATGGGCCCGTTTTTATTAAGGTCTCTGGTTGCTCCTTTGTACTTTTAAATCTAGTCCACATTAACATGACATCATATGTACAAGCTTTGGAAGCACTTAACTGCCTTTTGTCTGGTAAGAAATTTGGGGAAGGATGGGGGTAAACCATAGTCATAAACTGCTTCTATCTCTTCTCCCTAGAATGGAGAAAAGCAATGTGGGTGGCCCTTGACATCACTTCTATTCCACTTACAGAAATGCCTGTCCCTTTTGGTATGACTCTTATATAAGAAGAGCAAAAAGAAATTGACATTCATTGTGGACTCTGATGCCATTGAGGATATATGCTCCTTTAAGAACAGCAAAGACAATGTGTGATTTGACATACCGGTGGTTCTTCCATTTATTGTTAATTCATTTATTAACTTATTTTGAAAGTAACCTGCCTGTACTTAAATGGGGTTATCATACTAGCACACCAAAACTTTGACAGTGTGTCATGTATTTTCCTACAATGGATACATTTGAAAATGCATCCCCTTTTTCAATAGTTTTGTATTTCTATTCAGAATAAAATGACCAAAAGCTAAATTATAAACATTTGAAACCAAGAAGTCTCACATTGCCGTGTATATTGGTAAAATGAAGCTTTTCTAAAACACTGATGTATGATTGCCATGTGACGAGCCATCCATCCATCCATTATATCCCAACTACAGGGTCGCAGGGGCCCACTGGAGTCAACACAGGGTGCAAGGCAGGAAACAAACCCCAGGCAGGGCTCCAGCCCACCGCAGGGTGCACACACACACACCAAGGACAATGTAGAATCGCCAATGCACCTAACCTGCATGTCTTTGGACTATGGGAGGAAACCAGAGCACCCAGAGGAAACCCACGCAGACACAGGGAGAACATGCAAACTCCACGCAGGGAGGACCCGGGAAGCAAACCCGGGTCTCCTAACTGCGAGGGTGCAGCGCTACCCACTGTGCTACTGTGCCGCCCGAAAGAATAACTTTCAGAAAATAATCTAAAACTGCTAAAGTGAATGGAAACATTTGAAATGAAAAAGCATTTTAAAATGACTCTGTATTGGCAGAATCAGTCTAGTCTTGGGATCTGATGATCTGTTAACTATCTATTATGGTTGGCTAATCCTTATAATTCTGCTTTTGAATCTCAATGCAGACTTCATGAAGATGACTTGTAAGGTCAAAATGAAATCTAATATTCCATGTCTTTATTATCCCAAGCCATTGAAAGAAGAGTGAACAGAAAGTGAGCAGAGTGCAAAAAGTCAGATACAAATTTAACATCTAGAAAAGTAAAGAATAGCCACATCAGAGAGGGCAACCAACTCTTGCTGCCTCCTGTCCTTTGCAGTTATGTATTGATTAAGAAACTGATTTGAACTGTTGGCTCTAAATCCAGTTTTACTGTATATGGATTGTCATTCTCACCTCAGTATGGTCTATAATCTGTCCATGTTCGTTAGCCTTTATGTACTTGGATGTGTTATGTGTTGCCAATCCTCATTATTTGCCTTTTGACTTTCTGTCATTAAAGCTTTCATGACACCTCTGGGTTGTGAATAGATTTCATAATCTTCTGAAGGTTTTTACCTTCTAGTTTGTGACATTTTGAGCTGCAGTGCGTGTTGCAGATGATACATAATAATTAAACTTCCTCCTGAGGTCACAATAAATTACATGATTTTTATAAGTCATAACTTGCTGATGACCATATTATGATTCAGTAAACTTTACAAAGAACATGACCTACATGTTAAACAGACATTCTGTTTTCTCCCTTCAGAAAATCTCTAAAATTAGATGTCAGTAAAAGGCTGTCTAAACATATGATGCTCCAAGCCCAAACATCAGGCGACCCTTTAAAAGATCTTATGAGTTCCCTTAATCCATGGAGGCTGCATTCAAGCTGCAGACAGAATAGCTGACGGACATTTCCAAGCATTTTTTTTTTTTTTATCCAACCTGAGTCTTAATTTAAACAGTCCCACGAAGCTAATCCTCGGAAGCCAAGTGACTTAGGAGGATTTAAAAAGGACATCTGAAGTTATTAAAACACTCTCAGACTATAACACGAGGAGTGTGCCATGACAAACAAGTCTGATTTAAACTCTGAGGACCTTGGTTTTTCATCACAAACTATTTTGTCACCACAGCATTAGGCAGAAGGGCCTGTATTCACCTTCAAATTATCTACCAATGCACTGGTTTTAATGTAATTACTCATAGTTATGTCTTTGTTATAATTATTGAATTATAGTTTTCTTCATTTGATTTGAGTCATTGACTTCACACAGTGCAGATGTTGATAGAATGGCAATGCTACTTCAATATATATAAATTAATTGTAATATATAACTAAATTATAATGCAACTTAAACATGATGCTGCAGACCTGTACATGAGGAAATGTTCTCTATCCAGACCTCCTTAAATAATAATTGACTACCCCTGGTATATAGAATATATTTTAGTTCCGTTTTATAAGGACCACTATGCTGAACTTTTTTTTTCATCGGTTTATATAGGCAACTTGTTCTCACTTCTCAGGATTAGAAATCAATGCCATCCCATGTTGTCAAAAATTTCATGAAGCAAAAACAGGTGTGATTCACTCCCTGAATGCTCTAAATCTCATGCCCTATAATCTATTCACAGATAATGGTTTCACACAATATGGCTTGTTTGGTGCTACTTGAAAAGTATGCAAATGATTATTTACAAAGTGAACAAGCTTTTAGTAACCAACAGGATGCTTTTTAACTATGATGATGGCCGATTATGTGTTGATTTAGGCTCCCAAAAGTCATTCTCTGGGAACTATGTGCTGAACTGAACCCAGCTTTAGAAAGACAGACTTCCTGAAATTGGGCTATACCTGTTCATATTCAGGTTTAAACAATGATTGGCTTTCTGATAACAGACACTTTCACAGGGAACAGGTCTGGAATATCACAACCAAGCTTCAGCTCCATCGTACCCTCTCTACTGGAAGCCATAAATCGATTGACAAAGCCCTACATTCACTTCTCGTATTGTGTACATACGTGGGCTAACCAAACAAAAACAATAAGCAGCAGTGACTGGTTTTCCTAATGTAATAACAGTAATAGACTGCGCTTGTATTACAACAGCTAAATTTTGTAGTTGCACTTATTGTATGTTAATGAAATTTGATTGCTTATAGTCAACAACAAGTTATCTATGGTCAAGATGAGACTGACACACATTACAGCTCGGTCAACCCATGATTCATTTACTTTGAGGCAAAGTAGCATTGGCAGACGACTTGCTGATTTTTCTGTACATGAAGGCTGATTTGCTGGTAAGCTAACTGGCAGGACACTCCATATTTCATATAGCTTATACTATTCATTGTAACAGCAATCATATCATTACCTGGTTTAAAAACTAGCACCTTATGCATGTCTCCGAATCCACAGCGAAGAGGAGATGTGCTATAATGCTGTAAGGAGCATATTGTAGCACTCCTGAAATGCAGGGGGCGATGTCTGGATGTGTCGGTTGGGAGGCTGCTCTACCAGCCAATGAAGCTCTGCAACATTGTGATTGGTTGTGTGTGAGGTTGATTAACATAGTTCATATATGGTTATTTCAGAGTGGCAACTGGACAGAGTTCAAGGTGCATTCATGTATGCACATTTACAAGATAACTGTGATTTATAATGGGTCAATAATGTACAAATGTGTTTCTCTTTTTTTTCTTCTGTATGCACTTCCCTGTATTTTGACATATGCATATTGTCACCCTCAAATCCACTTTTTATATTATGTCTACTTTGGTGAGGGCTTTATAGCTTAAAACATTTTGTGTTTGACTATTTGATATTCCTGCCAGTGCCTTCCACTTTACAAATCTCCTGGGGCCTAATGCATAATGCCGTGCGTAGAATTCACACTAAAACATGGCATATGGACAAAATCGGAAATGTGCGTACGCACAAAAAAATCCAGATGCATAAATCTGTGGGTTCGCCAACTTCCACGTTCTTCCGCTTCATAAATCCTGGTGAGTGTGAAAAGTAACGCACATGCATGCACCTGCTGTCCCGCCTCATCTCCTCCTAGAATTATGCCTCTTTGAATATGCAAATCAATATAAATAGCCCTTAAGCTCAGCCTTCTGTGAAAAGACAATGGCAAAAGCACGGGGGAAAATAGAAGAATTTCAGCGAATACCAAGTGGAGGCAAGGAAAAACGTACTATTCGTTAGTTTAAGCAGTGGTATAAATAACAAAAGAAAGTTGATCAAGTGACATAGAGTGTGAGAGAAACTCGAAAGCTCAAGTTCACAAAGTTACTCAGTGCCCGAAATAAAAAAGAAGTTGTCAGATATCAAAGTGAAAAGGCGAGTCGTAGTCCACTGTCTGAGTGTCATATGAAAGCTTATTAGGGTACAGAGAAAAATAAAAGGCACACAGTGGGGAAAAGCACAAACTGTCAAGTTTAATCTCTAAATTTCTACTTTAACACCAAAATTACCAGGGCCTATGAAAAAACGATCTGTCCCACCTTAAATTGCTTCGCACCTCTCTATCAGCGTCTTTTGTCCTGTAAATGTGTTGATAAGCAACAAGCAGCCTGCTATCACATCCCCCACCGGTGCACAGTTTTCTCAGCTCAAGTCTGTTTACCTGCATTTCAGTTGCTTGGTGTTGTATAGAGTGAGAAGTCAAGCAAAATAACACCTTTTATAAATACTATATCGTTATTTGGAACACATGCATTCCATGTGTGTCCCGTGTCCTTACTTTTCTTTCTCCAAATACCCAATCGCCACACAATCAGCTCTGTAATAGACGTTAAGCCATCTGTAAGCTTAGAACGCCGATTCTTCAAAACTTTTAAGGAACATTGAAATATCTTCGTATTACGTGTTTAATTATTCTATCCATCTGTCCTTCCTGTGTCATGCCAGCACCAGCAAGAATACAGTGCGAGGCAGTAACAATCCATGAACGGAGCACCAGCGCCTCGCTAGCATACAGTGATATAAATACTCCAAGTGGTGCAGTGAGAGCAATATGGAAAAAAATGATCCGCTGTGGCAACCCTTAACGGGAGAAGCTGAAAGAAGAAGAAGAAGGTGCAGTGAGAGTAACAATGCTAAAGCAGCTATTGTATTTAGAATAGTTTGACCATTCTGTGGACCATTATATTGTTACAGGTTAATTACAATCAGATGCATTAAACTAATAAACAATATGCGGTTAATTTCAGTGTATTTATAAAGCCGTGTCAGAGATGTGGATCTAAAAAAGAAAAGGGTAACCACACAGGAACAGTAGCACTGCTTTTGACGCTGGGTGCCGCCAGTCTGCAAAACTGATTGCAGAACTTGCATACGACAGGGTATGAGCTACCATGGAAATGTGCGTGGCTTTACGCAAAGTTTAGGTTTTATACATCGCGATTTGAATGTGGAAACGTTTTTACGCAACATTTTTGTGCGTACGCACCGTTTATACATGAGGCCCCTGATTATTTTCTAAAAGTATTGCTGCTTTTCTGATTCTGATAATACAATACTTTATCATGCACTTCTCTTTATGTTTAACACAGGGCTGTTACTCTGGTTTAAATTAATTTGTTAATTTAATCTTTTTTGATTTTTGTTGAATTTGTTTTTTAAGTATTTAATGTATTATGAGAATTTTGTTTTTAATTCATTTGTTTTTGTGTATTAATGATTGTTTGTTTTGTTCTACTGTTAGTTTATTTTTTTCTGCCCTGTCCCTTTATATGGGGCCCAAGGAGGTGGGGCCACCTATTTCTGCGCAAGGAACACATTAGTTTTGTTTTTGTCACGTGCAGGCAGAAACCGTCATTTGAGTTTGGGGGCTAGGCTGCCATGGGTGAGGCCTATCCAGTGGGCTCAGTCCCTTAATGCATTGACTGTAGGTCCATTTATTACCAGGATGCTGGAGTACAAGTCTATGCATATGATAAATAATGAACTCTATTAGAACTCATACAAAATATAAATAAATGAATGAGAAAGCAATGTTTTTTTTTATAATCAACAGTAATTCTGTCAAAAATGTAAAAATTTATTTTCACCAGCAACATGACTAAACATCTCCATTTGAGAGTTCTAGAAGTATGGCATCTCACAAAGTGCAGCCTTAGAACAGCACGTGCCACAAATATTTTTTTTTGCCCTCTCCACACTTGTTGCATACAATACATTTGGTAGCTGGTGACAGCTTTCAGTCAGTGGAAGGCAGAATGTCCATATATTGCTGTCCTGACAGTAATTACTAGTTGGATGCATTATGATGAAGAAACTCCTTCAGGGCAGCTCTTCACATCAGCACCAGACCCTACGGGTTCCACATCATCCAGTTGATTATAACTACCTCAACCACTGTCATTATCATCAAAATATTGATCTTGCAACAAATCTAGTTTCAAAATATCAGAAGCCTTATACCTTTTTCACAACATCTACAGACTGTCTACTTATAATGCTGTTTTCTGCAAGTTGTTGCCACTAATAAAAAACTGTCTATCCACTAGATGGCAGCACTATAGTAGGTAAATAAGATGTGGCAGCAGAGCTCGCCAGCAAGCTGGCTGTACCTGTAGTTGCTATAAACTGATTTTAGAATTACATTTAGAAAACCTTTTAATTTTCTTTCTTTTTTTACCAAAACAATGGAATTGTAAAAGCTACACCTGTAAATGGTGCAAGTGCAACAAACAACAGACAAATAGTATAGAAAGCACACATCCTATAACAAATAAATACATACATAAACAAACAAACAAGAGATGGAAATTATTATCCACTAAAGTAATCATAAAAATTATAATAGTTCTATGAATTTTCAAAATTTAAAATTTTGAAGGCCCTAGGATTAAAACTATCTGGAAATCTTTTTGTTCTACTCTTAATGCTCTTGTACTGCCTATTAAATGGCAGTAGTGTGAACAGTGAGTGGCCAGGATGGGAAAGGTCTTTAATGATTTTCCTGGCTCTGCCGAGGCATTGGGCTCAGAGGTATCTTCCAGGGATGGCAGAGAGTAGCCAATGATTTTTCTCTGCTGTGGATACTCTCGATGGATGAGCAGTAGACGGTCAACAGCAGCTTCCCTTTCATTTCCACTTTTCATTTCTGCTGGGTAAACATACTGCAATGTTATGGAGGCTACAGTTGGGCTGTTGTACCTTTATGTGTATGTTGTAGTGATGGTGTTACCATATGTTGACATTACCAGAGAAAGTTAATGGAAGCCATATGAAGTGACCTGCAAGAGTATTTGCACCACCTCTTGAGATGGCTCTAACCATAACTAGATCAAAAAGCAAACCAACACAAAAAAAAAATCTAAGCATTACAAAAATTAAATGGAAGCGGGAAAGAAAAACAAGGTAATTTAAATGGTAGCCAAAACATCACGAAGATGCTTTCTAGCAGTTCCATAAAAAGATCAGGGAAACACTAATTACTTACTAAAGATTTTCTCTTTTAAAAATCAACCATTGTTAAGAGCAATAACCCAGGATCACGTGCATGCATAAACTGACAGAACGTACACATGAGCCTTGCAATATGTGCAATCCGAGCACCTAAGCAAACACAGGAGATGGCAGGTGAGCACTTGCACTACAATAGTGATCAACAAAGCTAAATAATTAAATCAATAAAAATGAAGCACTGAGCTAACACCTCTAACTCTGAAACCTCCCAGGGCACCAGCTATTTTTGTATGGATGCGACTACATTGATTTGTTCCTTTGAAATCTCACAGGCTCTGTACATGCAAATAGACTTGCTAAAATTTTAAATTGGATCATCTGGGTTTTCCTTGTATCCTTCTTCAAATTACCCTAAAGATAATTTTGTCGTAAGTCTCATGCCAATTTTGTTCATGCAGACGTCTCGATCCTTGATTTTTGTTTAACAGTATTGGCATCACAATTGCATTAAGTAGCTTCGAACTGCAACTTTTCGAAGTGTGCAGCTCCCCTTCTTTGTTGTTTGCTGTGGCTTATAGACCTCCTGTAATTAATGATATCTTCATTTCTGAATTCTCTGATCTCCTGGCTGATATCATCCTCTCCCATGACAAAGCATTTATTGTTGGTGATTTTAACATATACACGTTTGTTGTCAATCAAAACCTTTGGTTAATGACTTTTTATCACTATTGGACTCATTTGATTTTATCCAGCATATCAATACGCCAACTCACTCTCTCGGTCACACCCTTGATCTCGTTCTTACACGTGATATTTCAGTTAATAATATTGATTTATGTGATGTTTCTTTTACTGATCACTTTTCTATAATGATGGATTTGAATATTACTGTTGATGTTCCTACTACTAGTTGTGCTCCACGCTGTTCTCGCTTTTTAATTTGTTCTACTCGTATTATATCCGATTTTAAAACCATATTCTCTGGTCTTGATGTACATGTTCAATATGATGGTATTGATGATTCTGCTTTAGAATTTAATTCTTCTTGTAAAACAGTTTTAGACTCAATTGCTCCGCTCAAGATACGCTGTAATAAGGGAAGACCTGCTCCCTGGCTAAATGAAACTATGAGATTGCTGCACCGCGCCTGTCGAACTGCGGAACGGCGTTGGAAAAATGATGGACTGATTGTTTCTAAACGAATTTTTAGGACTTCTCTATTCAACTTCCAGGTTGCAGTTAAGAAAGCTAAACATGATTTTTTCACTGATTTAGTATGCTGTCATTCTAAGAATACTAGGGTCTTATTTAATTCAATTAATGGGGCCATTCACCCTCATTTTGTGACGGGATTAAATAATACTGTTCTTTCATGTGAGCAGTTCCTTTATTCTTTGTCAGTAAAATTGATACAATTCGCTGTGGTATTGTTCCAACTGGCTATGAACTTCCTACTGTTAATCATGGCATTGTCTTGGAGTCTTTTGATCTTGTCTCACTTTCACAGTTAAAAAGTACTATTGACACCCTTAAACCAGCTCTCAGTCCTCTTAATATTGTACCACCACACCACTTAGTGGAAGCCTTTGATGTTTTGGGTCCATCTTTACTAGCCATTACCAATGGTTCTATTAGTTAGGGGGTTGTGCCCTCATTTTTTAAACATGCTGCTGTGCGTCCTTGTCTAAAAAAGGTAGAATTAGATCCTGGAGTTTTAGTCAATTTTCACCTGATTTCCCAATTGCCATTTCTGGCTAAAATATTAGAATTATTTATAATCAATTGGTTGATCACCTTAACACCAATAATTTATTTGAGATCAATCAATCTGGCTTTAGGCGTTATCATGGTGTTGAGACGGCCATCCTGAAAGTATTCAGTGACATCTCTATTATTACTGACTCGGGTGGTGCTGCGGTCCTTGTCCTCCTTGACCTGTCTGCTGCCTTTGACACAATTGACCATGTGATATTGCTGTTGTGGCTTGAACATCTTGTTGGGCTTAAAGGAACTGCTGTTAACTGGTTCAGGTCATATCTAATTAGTAGACACTTTTCAGTGACTTTAAATTTCTCTTTTTCGTCTACTGTTCCTCTTAAATGTGGTGTTCCTCAGGGATCCATTTTGGGTCCTATTTTATTCTCTATATACCTTCACCCTATTGCAGCTATTTTTAGGAAATTTAACATTTCTTTTCACTGCTATGCTGATGATACACAGGTTTATATTCCCGTCTGCAACTCTGCAATAAATCAACTGCACAACTGTCTTTTTGAACTAAGATCCTGGATGGCTAATAATTTTCTTGATCTGAATCAAAATAAAATGGAGGTGCTTATAGTGGCTCCATCAGCTAAAGGTCAAATTGGTCTTGGACTTCTCGGCTATTTCTCTGTCTTTTGCAAACCTCAAGTCCGCAGACTTGGTGTTATTTTTGGCAGTAACCTCTCTTTTGAGAAACAGATCAGTCAAGAATTGCTTTTTCCAGCTTTGTCTTTTATAGTAAGATCAAGCCTTTTTTTATCTTCTACGGATCTTGAGAAAGCTACTCATGCTTTTATCTTTTCTCGCCTTGATTACTGCAACTCGCTGTATTCTGAAATTAACAAATCCCTGATACGCAGATTACAGTTGGTCCAGAGTGCTGCCACTCACTTTCTGGTTGGGGCAAGAAATTCTGATTCTGTTTCTCCAATATTAGCTTCTTTACACTGGCTGCCTGTCAGTTTTCGAATTGATTTTAAAATCTTATTGCTAGTTTTTAAATCTTTACATGGGCTTGCTCCTGCCTATTTATCTGAATTGTGTGCTTTACACCAGCCATCTAGAGTGCTTAGATCTTCTGGTCAGTTGTCTCTTGTTGTCCCTCGTACCAAGTGTAAAACTAAGGGGGACAGGGCTTTTGCAGCTGCTGCTCCTCGCCTACCTTAAATAGCATGCCAGTCTACTGCAGGGTACACTTATCACCCTCAACCACTCTCACTAATACTGAACTTTCAAATTAGTTCAATATTAATTAATCTAACAGCACATCCTTGACATAAGGGAGCACTTTGCAGACTCCACAGACACACTAAATTAAGCTTCATATTTATCCTAAGTATCTGGTGCTTTTTTGCGGCACTAACCACTGTGGCACGGCACTACTATTGTGAGCTAAAAGATCCTTTAAATTAAGAAAAATAACAGTGGAAGTGTATGATGTAAGAGTCTAATTTAAAATTTAAAATGTAATTATTTAAATTTTTATTCAATTAGGGTGGCACGGTGGCGCAGTGGTAGTGCTGCTGCCTCGTAGTTAGGAGACCCGGGTTCGCTTCCAGGGTCCTCCCTGCGTGGGGTTTGCATGTTCTCCCTGTGTCTGCGTGGGTTTTCTCTGGTTTCCTCCCACAGTCCAAAGATATCCAGGTTAGGTGGATTGGCGATTCTAAATTGGCCCTAGTGTGTGCTTGGTGCGTGGGTGTGTTTGTGTGTGTCCTGCGGTGGGTTGGCACCCTGCCTGGGATTGGTTCCTGCCTTGTGCCCTGTGTTGGCTGGGATTGGCTCCAGCAGACCCCCGTGACCTTGTGTTCGGATTCAGCGGGTTGGAAAATGGATGGATGGACGGATTTATTCAATTAAAAAAACTAATTTAAAATACTACATAAAGGAGTCAAATTAATGCCTTAAACAACTTGCTAGTTAATATGAAAGCACTATGAATCCATGTTGGCAAATTAAAATGTAGTGCAATTAATCAGGCATACCAGAGGCGAAAAATTACATGAGTTACAGTAGAAATGGACCTCTGGCTTTTCCCAGCTTGGATTTTATTGAGGAATAAATTGTATAAGTTTGAGGTTATAAGTTTCTTTGAAGTCTGAAATCAGGCAGCAAACCCAAATTTGGAACAACTCTCGTGTTTAAATTCTAGTCCTACTTTGCCTTTAGCTAACTGTTTTGATATATGTGTTTCATTAAAAATACAGCAAAGGATTTCAGGTGATGAAACGTCTACTTAGCGGACCTGTTCAGTTGATACTATTTCTTTTAGCACCTCCTGGTGTCTCATTAACATCCTTGTCATCAAGAACACCAACCATGTCCTTTGCATCTGTTTTAACTTAAGTGAAGGCTCTTTACATGCCCAATGAGGGCAATTGACTCTGTCCCTTCCAATCTAGTGACTATAAAGCTGAGACACTTGAAAGGGGTCGTATCACTTCAGGAAGAGCAGACCACTGGATGGAGCTTCAACCTGATCTTGTGACTCCTACAGATCTTGGCTCTCCCTTTTGCAGCATTGGCAATACAGCTTATTCCTTGGTTGAATTGCATTTTGCCCCACCATGTGCATATTTATTTGCTGAGCTGTTTAGTCAGTGAAATGGGTGACCCAGTTTGGGCCGCAACATTTCATTGGTGGACTTGTGCGTTCCCTTGGTCGATGACAATATAGATGAATTACTTTTTTGTGCATGCGTGGAGTGGGATTGCAGATTGTGGTGGGTAGAAGGTGGGGTTGTAGACGTCCACCCTCTTTCACCTGACTTTGAGGTGGTTCTGCCTGGTTTTTCTCATTTGCCGATGTTTTCTCTTCCTTCCATTACTAATTTTGACAAAAGGCTCTAGGTATTTTCCATTTGAGTGAGTTATCTGTTACAGCATCAGGGTGGGGAAGTTTGTAGATCAGATTACAGACTTTTTATGGAAGTGTTCCGATACATTGTATTTTTAAAGGATCTTTCAAAACTCTTACAAAGAATGGAATAGGGCAACATTAAACACCTACCACTGAAAATTGTATTTCTGGGTGTACCTTAGCCACTTATGTAATGGTACTGCTGGCTCACAACCTCAGGAACATGTGTTAATTTTCCAGTGCGTTCGCTGTCTGTGTAATGTCTGCTCATGTTCTTGTTTAATTTTTTCCTTGACACTCTGATTTTTCTCTTACATCTTAAAAACATGTTGGTTAGTTTGGTTGGAAAGTCTAAACCTGATGTGTGTGACTCATTATGGTTATACAAATTCCCTACAATAGACTGGTGCTTAATTCCTGCCTTGCATCCAGTGCATCTAGGATAGACGTCAGCTCCCAGTGACGGATAAATTTGATTAAGTAGATTCAAAATATATAAATGAATTGATTGGTTTAATCTAGTGGTGTGGTTTCAAAAGTTGGTGCTGCTCACCACACATGGAAGCAGGAGGTGAGTTGTATGGGTTAATCAAGCATGTTTAGTCATTACTAATCATTTATAATGTTAAAAGCTCCAAACCAGCAAAACCTGAAATGATTGTGTGCTGGCGACAGTCAGAATGGGAATTCTTTTTGAATAGTGAGACTCCCTTATAGGAATCTGCTCCCCTTTTATTGTATCCTCACTAGGCAAGTCCCATGCATGATCTCAGTAAAAAAAAAAAAAAAAATCCCTCACTTTAATGGCTCATGTGCCTTTTCATAGTTTAACACGCTACTAAAAACAATTAACATTTTGTGTTCTGTAGCTTTCCTAAAAGCAAACTTTTCACCCATCTCTTTTTTGTGAACCTGCTTAATCCATGTTTGTTATTCTGGAACTGGATCCTATCCCAGCGGTATTGTGTGTGAGCAAAGAGCTAACTCCAGACAGGATGCCAGTGCAAAGCAAATATAATGTATTTGTAAAAAATTAGAAGACATAAAATATCCAAGAGTTAGAATTTAAGAATGCAAAATGTTTGATAAAAAAGAGACCATTCATTGAAATAATTTATTTAATTCATAGTTATCTCATTACCTTTGTGACGGACAGCTGGGGTCCATGCCCGGCCGGGACGCCCCTTCACTGTATAGTCAGGGGGAGCAGCCATGGACTGTTCAATACCTCCCCCTGGACACTAGATGGCCGCCCCCCTGGGTTGGAGCGGTGCCTCGGTTTCCTGCAGGGCTCCATGGGAATGGGAATTGGGTGCAGCCCTTTTGGGTCCCGCAGGCGCCACCAGGGGTGCTGCAGGATGTAGGTGATGGGCCCAGGGGTGATAAGCCCAGGGAATGTTTTTCCATTTTTTCGTCTGCCTACCTCCTAGATGCAGAGGGGTGGAATACCCGTTGGTGGCCCAAGGACATGTGTCCATGGCATAACGTTGGAGAGAGCTCTGGGGACAGCGAGGCTGGCCTGGGTCTTTCCTTTGGCCCCGGACATCGGGCGGAGGATGAGAGCCCGAATGAACTCCTCGGCATGGTGTTCCCTGCGGAGAACCGACACACATCCCCCACCCCCTTACCTGCTACAGGCAGGCTTCCCTACTCCTCCACAGGGAACACTGCGCCGGGGAGTTCGTCCAGCTCTCGTCCTCTGCCCGATGTCTGTCATGCTCAAGGCACTTCACAGAGTCTTAGAAGAAAAAAAAAAGCAGGGTATATGTAACATTGGATATGTTTTCCTGAATAGAACAGTGAAACAGATAACAAAGCATTAATTAGAATAAAGAACAATAAACCAGAGTAAATACTAAATTCAATACTAAAAGAAAAACTGAACAAAAAACCTAATTTGTGATATAACAGACACACAAATTATTCTGAGCACCTGGACAGAGAGGTAAACTGAAAGAAAGGGCAGAATGTTAAGTTAAAAGCCTTCCTAAATAGATGAGTTTTAAGTTGTCTTTTAAAAGAATGAATGGAGTCAGCTGATTTAATTAATTTTTGGATGTCATTCGAAAGTCTGGGTGCTATGGAGGTGAAGACCCTGTCACCCATAGAGTGCAGGTTAGTGTGAGGCACAATAAGATTACCAGAATCAGAGGACATTAGTAGGTGAACAGGAGCTATGTGATTTAGAAGGTCACTGATGTAGTCCGGTGCAAGGCCATTTAAAGCTTTGTAGGTTATTAATAGAATTTTATATTCAGTCCTGTAAGACACAGGGAGCCAATGAAGGCGAAGCAGGATGGATGTAATGTGCTCACTGTTGCTGGTTCAAGTAAGGACTCTTGCAGCAGAGTTTTGAATCAACTGGATCTGTGATATGAGATTAGAAGAGGCATCTGCCAGCAGTGAGTTACAATAATCGATGCAGGATGTGATAAAAGCATGGACAAGTTTCTCCGCATTACAAAAGGAGAGGAATGAGCGAACACGGGATATGTTACGGAAGTGAAAGTAAAGTTTCTTAATGTTGTTTACAGTGGGAGCCACGTCAAACAGCCGCCTGGAGCATGACAGGTCCATGACAGGACCATGACAGGACCATGCACGATCCGTGCACGGAATGTGATCCCCCGCGATGATGCAGTTAACGATGCCCCGCCCCATAAACGCCCCCATGCGCTTTCTAAAAAGATGGTTGCAATGCTGTATAATCCCGCCAGATGGAGCATTGACTGTTTCAGTTAACTGCAGTGTCCAGGAAGCCCTATACCGTATCTTTAATATACTGTACAGGCAGTTCTTGTATTGTCAACATACTGTAGTTTCATAAATAGATGACGTGGTAAAAAAAACAACAACAAACCGATTAATAAAACAGATTTGTTAAATCACTCAATACACAACTCATGATGATACGGAAGCGTATTAGGGCCATGGTGAAAAAAAAAATACGGACACAGTGAAGAAAAAAAAATCAAAATGTCGAGATTAAAGTCGACATGTTGACTTTATTCTCGACATTTCCACTTTATTCTCGCCATTTACGTCGAGATTAAAGTCGACATGTTGACTTTATTCTCGACATTTCCACTTTATTCTCGCCATTTATGTCGAGATTAAAGTCGACATTTCCACTTTATTCTAGTAGTTTATTTTGTCAGTAGAATGTCGCAAACTAAACTTCATCTTAAAATGAATGTTTAATTTACTAGATTTTCTCAAACCCCCGTCATAAGTTAATGTAGCACATTAAATGCTTTTTATTAAGTGTTCCCCGACCCAGTTTTTAATCTCCATGCGCTTCTTAAACTGACTTCCTCTTGCACACAGACAGCAGACAGCGATCGCCGCACATTGACTTCATGATATTCCTGCTCTATGAACATTCAGAATACTAACATACAGTGCATGATATCTTCTTCACGATGAAATGCATTAAAGCATGTATTAAACACGGGTGGCGGGGGGCACGGTGGCGTGGCTGTAGTGCTGCTCCCTTGCATTACGGGGTCCCCAGGTTTATATTCAGTGTAGTGAACTTTATGACAGGTGTGACGAGGCTCCAAAAAACTGGATATATGAATGGGTATCGCACAGGTTTAACTTAAATATTGTGTAAATATTGTGCTCGTGATGTGGTGGTCGGAGACACGAAAGCAGAATTCAATGGATGTTCTTCTGAGCGGGCTTTCTTTATTGCATGCGCGCTGTCTTTATCTGACGTACTAAACCTCCAGTTCCTATCATTGCTTTTTCTTTCTGCACATAACCAATCACCACACGATAAACGTCTTTGTGAAATTAAAACAAGTTATAAACTTAGACCTCAGAGTTTTCAGAACTTAAAATGTATTAAAGCATGTGGGGGCACGGTGGCGTGGTGGTTGCGCTGCTGCTTCGCAGCAAGGGGGTCCCGGGTGTTCCCTGCCTTGAGTTTGCATGTTTTTTTCTGGTGGGTCTACTCGGCGTGCTTCAGTTTCCTTTCAAAGACATGTAGGTTGTGGGGTTTTGTTATGTATTATTGACCCTGCTACTTTATGTGTTCCACGTATTCACTCTGCGATGTGTTGGCACCGCATTCAGGATTTACTCCTGCCTCACACAAGATGCTTGCTGGGATGGGCGCAACCCTGAATGGATGGCATAATTAAACATGTATAATGAAGATTTTTTTTTAATTTCTGAAAACTCCATCTCAGCAAGCACCGTGCCCCCACATGCTTTAATAATTTAAAGTTCTGAAAACTCCGAGGTCTAAGTTTATAACTTGTTTTAATTTCAAAAAGACGTTTATCGTGTGGTGATTGGTTATGTGCAGAAAGAAAAAGCAAGGATAGGGACTGGAGGTTTAGTACGTCAGATAGAGACAGCACGCATGCAATAAAGAAAGCCCGCTCAGAAGAACATCCATTGAATTCTGCGTTCGTGTCTCCGACCACCACATCACAAGCCCAATATTTAAGTTAAACCTGTGCGATACCCATTCATATATCCAGTTTTTTGGAGCCTCGTCACACCTGCCATAAAGTTCACTACACTGAACATACAACTGGGGACCCCTTAATGCAAGGGAGCAGCTCTATAGCCACGCCACCGTGCCCCCCGCCACCCATGTTTAATACACGCTTTAATGCATTTCATCGTGAAGAAGATATCAAGCATTTCTCTTAGTATTCTGAATGTTCTTAGAGCAGGATTATCATGAAGTCAATGTGCGGCGATCGCTGTCTGCGCCTCTCAGTGCAAGAGGAAGTCAGTTTAAGAAGCGCATAGAGATTAACAACTGGGTCGAGGAACACTTAATATAAAGCATTTAATGTGCTACATTAATTAATTACGGGGTTTGAGAAAATCTAGTAAATTAAACATTCATTTTAAGATGAAGTTTAGTTTGCGACATTCTACTGACAAAATAAACTATTAGAATAAAGTGGAAATGTCGACTTTAATCTCGACGTAAATGTCGAGAATAAAGTGGAAATGTCGAGAAAACTAGTTAGTAAAATATTTTTTAAGACATCCTTAATAATCCTTAAAGACAAACACCCTCTGCCAGACATCTGCCAGATGAAAAAGATGACGTCGCATAGACGTCTCCGCGACGTGTGTGTGCTATCTGGGTTAACAATCCTTAAAGACACGGTACGTCTGTAATTTATCTATACCGATCATTGTAGGTACAGAATACAAATGCAGGCTATGTACAGTATTTTACATTACAGTGTATTTTACCTAGTTCCATTTAATATACTGATGAATTATATTTTGCTGCAAAGCGTCTTTTTGATTAAAAGAGGAGTGACATTGTGAGTTTGTGACACTGACAGTAAGCTGTAATGTTAACTCCAGACTTGGTAAACAGACCATTAAGTTATCTAAAGTTATATCTGACCGCTGCTGGTGCTGCCAGTGATTTTCAAAACGGCCAATAAAAAACTAAACTGGGAAATAATCTGTAAACTACCCCAAACAAATTTTGTAAAAATAAATAAATAAATAAAGTCACCACTTACCGCGAATAGTCCATTAACACTAGAATTACCAGAGCCTACGAAAAAACTCTTAGATCCGTCCCACCTTAAATCGCTTCTTAAAACCGTTCTCACCTCTCCGCCAGCGTCTTTTGTTAATCTAAATGTGTTGATAAAGAAAAGTTGCAAGTAGCCGGCTATTCCATCCCCCCATCGACTTAGAAAGTGCACAAACTTCTCCCAGCTCATGCCTTGATTGATTATCTGGGAGTGAAGTGGAGTTTTAGAGTGGAAATAATAGATCACACGTATTTCACGTGTGTTCCGTTTCTACAGTAATCCGTGTAAACACATTTTTAAAACAGAAACGTTTTTCATATTGTAGTAGTAAATGACAAAATGTAGGCATAAACTATATAATGTATGAAGCCTGAAGTCCAAATATCAAATTAACAGCTTCACAAAAGGTACAAATATAACAGAACAAGTATGCTTTTATTCAAAAATATAACTGCAGGAAAAAAGCCGCATTAACATGCCACATTGACACTTACATATTTCAACTGCTATGGTAGTGTAATGGTATCAGCTCCTGACTTGTAACCAGAGGGTTATGAGTTCGATCCTGCACGATTCTCTTTTGAAAAGTAAACTGCTCTTATTCATACTATTTTAAAATAAAAACATACATTTGATTTCAGTGTGTAACAGCCAGTGTAATTTATGATACTTGTAAAGGTTAGTTTTTTTTTTTATTCACTTTTCATTCTCTCAGTCGTGTTGAGCTATAGCACGTATTTATGTGAAAACAGCATTGTCAGATGGGGGGTATGGAGGAATATGTCGGACAAAATTAAATAAATAGATAAATGCGTAAATAAATAAAAGTACTGTGAAATGTGAGCATAAATAAATGTATCATGAAATGAAACCTTAATAAATAAATGTA
>JANRMT010062790.1:16120052-16139769 GCA_026402145.1 Polypterus bichir lapradei | reverse complement strand
TACATTTATTTATTAAGGTTTCATTTCATGATACATTTATTTATGCTTACATTTCACAGTACTTTTATTTATTTGCGCATTTATTTATTTATTTATTTAATTAATTTTGTCCGAAATAGTCCTTAATAGGGGGGAGGATCGTGAACGCGACTGAGAGAATGGAACTGAATTAAAAAAAAAGCTAACCTTTACAATTATCATGCATTTACACTGGCTCTTACAGAGTGACTGAAATCAAATTATGTTTTTATTCTAAAATAGTTAAAAATAAATAAATAACCTTCGCCGTTCTGCCTGCCTGAACTCCCTGTCTATCTATATAGTAATAACAGTAATTTTATTATTATATAGGAGCTTCCCTGTCTGCCTATCATATAGTGCCATTCCTTCCTACCTATCTATATATCTATCCCCTTAGCTGTTTTTATATACTGTATCTATTATACAGTGCCTTCCCTGTTTATTTATATATCTAATGCCTTCTCTGCCTGTCTGATTGCATATAGCGCTGAACTTACTGCTCTGTACTATTCTGGCCTCTGCGTGTCCTGGAGTACAAAAGAAACACCACCATACAGCAACATGTGGGGACTGGCAAGATCGGGGAAAAAAACACGCGGTCACTGATTACAAACCGCAAGATGAATGAAAGAGACAATATATGTAAAAACATCATTGCACTAATGCAATATTATTTGAAAACGATCAGCGTCAGATCGGGAGCATATTCAAACCCGATCTGACGCTGTTCGGTTTCAGATAATATTGTATGTGCTGTGTGTTGAAACTGCTGCACTGAATAAGCAGACTCCTTCTGTAAGAGCGTCAGCGTGTATTCAAACCCGATCTGACGTTGTTCGTTTTCAAATAATATTGCATGTACTGTACTATTTTAGAATAAAAACATAATTTGATTTCAGTCAGTCTGTAAGAGCCAGTGTAAATGCATGATAATCGTAAAGGTTAGCTTTTTTTTTAATTCAGTTCCATTCTCTCAGTCGCGTTCACGACCCCCCCCCCCATCTGACAATGCTGTTTTCACATAAAGACGTGCTATAGCTCAAATGTGATTTATTTGGAGACGCGCTATAGCTCGAATGTTATTTATATAGGGAAGAAAGTACAGTGTCAGGTGCTCATTCAGTGTAATAGGAACCATAGCACAGAGAGGTGTGTAAACTGCAACAAGTACACATGCCGTAAATGTTGGAAGGGTGTGTGGGAATTGTTAATATCTGAATGGGATGATTTTATATAGCACGGATCGGAAATCAGCAGTTCTTAGCATTGCCCCACGCAAGCTGTCGTATCAACCGCCTACTGTAACTTGCTTTATTTTTTCTTCACTTATAGTCTAGAATAAAAGTGCACTTGTTTTGTTATACTTGTAAACAACAGATGTTCCTGTGTTTGAGCGCCCCGGGTATGCTCAAAAAAATAGACGTGTAATACCACGAAAAGTGCACGCAGGCACAGCAGTTCGCAAAAGCATTGGTACGAGAATGCAGTCACAAGTACGCTGCAGAGCTATAGCGCGTCTTCAGATTGGGGGGGGGTAGGGAAGGATCTTGAACACGACTGAGAGAATGAAAAGTGAATAAAAAAAAAAAACTAACCTTTACAAGTATCATAAATTACACTGGCTGTTACACACTGAAATCAAATGGCGGAGAGGTGAGAACGGTTTTAAGAAGCGATTTAAGGTGGGACGGATCTAAGAGTTTTTTCGTAGACTCTGGTAATTCTAGTGTTAAGCCGCCATCTTAATCTCTGTAGTGCAGTTTGGTAGCGTCAATTCGGCGGGGGAGGTGGGTTGTTAAAATCACGTGATTGCAATTCAGCGCAGCTAAATTGCCGGCGTGTGTTAACGTGTTCTTGAGAACAAAGCGCCATCAAGTGGTGGAACCAGGTAAATGAATAAATAGGGCATGAATGGGCGTGTTTACTGTGAAATCTTGACACGCCTTCTGTTAGTAGAGGGAGGGGGGGATCACGGCGTGCATAGGGCAGCCGTACGCCATTCGCACGCCATTCACATGGCCGCGGCTATTTGACGTGGCTCCATCTGTATGTGGGCGGAATAAGAAAGGGAGGAAGCAAAAATGACACCAAGATTCCTTGCATCAGAAGAACGTCTGATGAGATCACTGTCAAGAGTGACTGAAAAGGAGCTAATTTTCTTAAGTAGTGCTTTAGTGCCAATTTGCAGGAGTTCAGTTTTGTTGCAATTTAATTTTAAAGAGTTCTGCTCCATCCTGGTTTTAATTTCAATGAGGCAAGTTGTGAGCTGAGAAAACTCTGAAGTTGCAGTTTTTACATTGAAATAGAGTTGAGTGTCATCTGCATAAAAATAACCCAGTCCATAGCTACGAATAATATGGCCAAGGGGAAGCATATAAATACAGAAGAGAAGAGGGCCAAGGACAGAGCCCTGAGGAACTCCTTGTGTGACTGGTGCTGAGCTGGATATGCTGTTGCCAAGACTAACAAACTCTTGCCTATCAGTCAGATAGGACTTGAACCACTGGAGGGTAGTGCCAGAGATACCCAGCATGTTCTCCATTCTGGACAGTAGAATGTCATGTCTGACAGTGTCAAATGCTGCACTGAGGTCCAACAGAATTAATATTCTGGTTTGTTCAAAGTCTGCTGCCATAAGCAAATCATTGGTTACCTGAAGAAGAGCAGTTTCACAGCTGTGCTGCGCCCTGAAACCAGACTGAAAGGGTTCCATCATATTATTAGAGATTAAGTAATTGGTGAGCTGGGAGGCTACAACAGACTCAAGAACTTTTGACAGAAAAGGTAAGTGGGAAATAGACCGAATATTGTTAAGATCATCACCATCTAGACCAGACATTTTTAACTGGGGGATTACAGAAGCGATTTTAAAAGTGGCTGACACAAACCCAGTGTCGAGGGATGTATTGATTATTGTTGTAACAGTTGGGATTATGGCATGAAAGCAGGATTTGAGTAGTGTGCTGGGGATTGGGTTCAGTACACAAGTAGTTGGCCTCATCTTACAAAGCAGGTCATTAACAATGCCGATGTGACTGGTGAAAATTTAGAAATGGAGCTGGATGAAGTGGGAAGACAGGGAAGAATATTAATGGATGATGGATTCATGTTAGTCAAATTATTTAGATCTTTAATTTTATTGTGGAAAAAGTGGAGGAATTTTTCACAGACTTCAGTAGAGGAGGTAACTGGGCCAGATACAGGTTGAAGTAATTTATTATCTACAGAGACCAAAACCCTTGGATTTTCACAGCCACTTTCTATTATTCTGCCATAATGTGTGTTCTTGGCTGCAGTTAGTGTATCCCTGTAAGCCCTTTGATGGTCAGAGAAAGCCTGGATGTGAACAGTGAGGCCAGTCTTACGGGACATTCTCTCAAGGCATCCGCCAGTTGCTTTCATAGATCGTAGCTCTGAATTATATCATGGAGCTGAACACTTAAAGGAAACCTCCTTATGTTTTAAAGGAGCTGTTTTATCTAGTGCTGAATGAAGGGCTCACTTATAGTGGTCATAAGAGACTATCTAGTGTTAATGGAATAGTTGAAGGCAGAAAAAGACAGAAATTGATCCAGCAAGAACAGAGGGACAGATATTTTTAAGGTTTTGGAAAGAAATTTTACGTTTACAGGTAAGAGGAGGGAGAGATAATGAGACAGTGAAAAGCTCTGCTTTATGGTCAGAGAGTCCCAAATCACTGCTATAAGTGTTGCAGACAGATAATCCAGATGTGCAGATCAGGTCCAGTATATGACCACCAGAGTGGGAGGGGAAATCAACATGCTGCACCAAGTCAAAACATTCCAGTAAGAATAGGAATTCATTTCTCAGTTTACATGTAGTAATGTCTATGGATGGAATGGATGTTGAAATCGCCAAGAAGACTGACTCTCTGGAAAAGTGAACTTAAGTGGGTTAATAATTCAGTCAGATCAGACAAAAAAGACGCATTGTATTTTGGGGGACGATAGACAACAATAAGTGAGATAGGGCCAGATTTTTTTATTAGCTTAAGAGCCAGACACTCGAAAGACAATGGACCGTCAATGGGGATTCTTTTAATGTTTAAGTTTGATTTAGCAATTACTGCGACTCCTCCGCCTTGTCTTGAGCTGCGAGGCTCCGTGAAGTGAATGTATCCGGGCAGGATCACCTCCATGACAGATATAAAATCATTTGGTTTTTGCCAAGTTTCAGTTAAGCATAGCAAGTCAAGGTTTGAATCTGTAATGAATTCTGATACCACCAGTGCTTTGCCAGTAAGAGATCTTGAGAGATATATATATATACTGGCCATAAAAATCGCTCCAGCCATTTGGATGTGATGCTGGAACATACATACACACATTGACATATATGTATGTGTGTGTGTGTGTATGTATGTTCCATCATCATGTCCGAACGGCTGGAGTGATTTTCTTGAAACTTGGTACACATGTTCCTCATTGGTAAACTAAAAATACTGTAGGGTGAAATCAGCCCTAACCCACCCCCTTCTGGGTAGGGTGGGGGGTGATCTTTCGATCTTGTTTGCATGTTATCATCCAGTTAACACTCGGAACGACCACCAGAGGGTGAACTGGAGGTGACTGCCAGCATTCTTTATGTTTAAGCACCACCACCGCATGCCTGTTGCTTTTGAAATTAAATCGAGTTCTACGCGTGTGAGTGTGTGTGTGTCTGTCCGGCACGGAAGTGAGATGTAGCGTCTGGGTGAGGGCTCCAGCTCCGAGGATACGCAAGCAAGGCCATCACACCGGCAAAAGGAAACCTCCTAAGAAAGACAGTCACTTAGCTGCTAATGCACAAACGATGTGAGCACGTCAGCAACACAAATCCTCATAGCATAATATTTTCTAGGATCCCGTGTTGTTACTTACACAGTTAGTATATAGGAGGCGACTGGCAGCATTCATTATGCTTGAGCTGCACCGCGGGCGCCTGTTGCTTTTCAAATTAAATACAGTTGGCCGGATGATAACATACATACAAGACAAGCACATTACTGATTCTTTATGATTTGTTAATTTATTTTTAAAGTTGTGTTTATTGTTAATTGTTTTTCTCAAACAATTAAATAAAAAAAACACTTTATTTTCCTCTCGGGCAATACTGGGTATTTCAGCTAGTATATAGGCACCTGACCTGACACAGACCCACACCGGAGGCACTTGTAAAAACAAAGGACTTTTATTTTTCTTCACCTGTGGGGCACTTCTTCCCCATGATCCCCACAGGCACAACACAGTCCCCAGTACAACAAAACACACTTTTCTTTGGCACCACCACTCCTCCTCTAAGCTTCGTCCTTCTCCTCCCAACTCTGGCCATTGAATGGTGGCTGCTGGCCCCTTTTATAGCCCACCCATAAGTGCTCCAGGTGGTTGACTGCTGAGTTCCGGCTGCACTTCCAGGTGTGGTGAATATGCTGCCCATACGGGCTCAAGAGTCCCAGCTGCAGCAACTCCTGGCGGCACCTACGGGACCCTACAGGGCTGCACCCAATTCAATTCCCATGGAGCCCTGCGGGAAATCCAGGCACCGCTCCAACCCAGGGGGGCGGTCATCTAACATCCAGGGGGAGGTATTGCACAGTCCATGGCTGCTCCCACTGAATATACAGCGAAAGGGCATTCCGTCCAGGCATGGACCCTGGCCATCCACCACACCTTGGTTAGGTACATTTCAGAATTTATTCAAGTTTCCATTTCATCTACAAGGCTCAATAGCTTTTACAGATTCAGATAATTCTACTGTGAAGAAGTGATTACTGGATTCTGTGTTGAAGGCACTTTTTAATTTTCTTCAGTGTCCTTCAGCAAGTGATTCATCAATTATAATCTAAACCTTTATTAATGGCTAGAGAATTTTGAAAGCCTGAATCAGGTCTCCATGTAGATGTTTCTGCTTAAAACTAAAGAGATTTATATTCTATTAGCCTGTCGGAGCAGGATATACTGTTTTGTTCATGAATACACTTCATTGCTTTTCTCTTTACAGCTTTGAGAGGTGTTTTTTGTGGCATTGTGACTAGAAGTAGAAACAGTATTCATAATCCAGTCGTTCGTGTTTATTTTTTATATAGATACATACACAATCAATCAGTTTTAGAATACTTCAGTTTTTCCAGTTTTCTGCAAATTTAATCAGTTGAAATGCAGTGAATGACCTAAAATGGCAAAAAGGTAAGCACTACCAGAGATTTAAAGTTTAGGTTAGCAAAAACTGAAATAAAAGGAAATTTCAAAATATTACAAATGTAATGAGACAGAGCATTATTACCCTTTGAAGTGTAAGCCTTTAATTTAGAGAAACTGAATATCAAAATGTCAGTGATTATGGTGTCCTACACAATCCAAAGGCAATTGGGAACTGGAAGGAACTCTAATAGTAACAGATCTGGCAGATCCAAAATCACAACCCAGTCAGAAGACAAGTTTCTGAGTGTTACCATCTTGTGTGATCGGCGCATCACGGCACAACAGCTTCAAGTACAGCTTAACAGTGATCAAACAAAGCCTGTTTCTACTGTGAAGAGGAGACTTTGTGCTGCAGGTTTGACAGGGTGACTGGCATTAAGAAAGCCATTCCTTAAAGAACAAAATTGGGCCTTGAAATACCGGCTGTGGACTTCTTAAGACGGGAAGAAAATAATTACCAAAGGATCAAAATTTGAAATCTTTGGTTCATCATGTAGGGTATTTCCAACGCCATTGAGTTGGTGAAAGGATGGCTCCTCAGTGTGTGACACCAACTGTCAAACATGGAGGAGGATGTGTGATGGTCTGGGGATTTTTTGCTGGAGGCAGAGTTGCACAGCGTGCCTAGCATTCTGAATTAAAAGGGTTAATACAGTTTGGCTATTATAGCAGCAAAAGGTGGATACTTTCAATCAAACATTTTGAACAGAATTTTGTAAACTTAATAATTCCCTGACTTAGTTTGCCATTGTTGTTTATATGAGGCATAGATCAAGAAAGGGGTATAAAACCATTTCTAAAAATTGAGTGTTACCAGGAGCATAGTGGCATCAGTACTTGTGAAATGGAAGAAGTCTGGATCCACTAGGACTCCAACCTGGTGGTGGAATGGGGACGTACATATATATAGTATAGAGAGGAAGAGGATGGTGAAGAAGTGTTGCAGAAAGTAGACAAGAATACAAGGAGATAAGATGCAAGGTGAAGAGAGAGGTGGCAAAGGCTAAAGAAAAGGCGTATTATGAATTGTATGAGAGATTGGACACTAAGGTTGCAGAAAAGGACCTGTACTGATTGGCTAGCCAGATGGACCGAGCAGGTTAGGGTGATAAAAGATAAAGATGCAAACATACTCACAAGTGAGGAGAGTGTGTTGAGCAGATGGAAAGAGTACTTTGAGAGGCTGATGAATGAAGAGAACGAGAGAGAGAAGGTTGGTTGGATGATGTGGAGATAGTGAATCAGGAAGTGCAACGGATTAGCAAGGAGGAAGTAAGAACATCTATGAAAAGGATGAAAAATGGAAAGGCTGTTGGTCGAGATGACATACCTGTGGAAGCATGGAGGTGTTTAGGAGAGATGGCAGTGGAGTTTTTAACCAGATTGTTTAATGGAATCTTGGAAAGTGAGAGGATGCCTGAGGAGTGAAGAAGAAGTGTACTGGTGCTGATATTTAAGAGTAAGGGGGATGTGCAGGACTGTAATAACTACAGGGGGGTACATCATATTGATGCTCAGCACTAAAAATGTATTTTTACAACGGTCAAGTGCTTTTAGTAGTCAAATTCTGACTTCCATTCACATATCATCAATGACACCATATTGGTATGATGCTATACAAGGTTATTATCATTAATGAAAACTAAAATCAAAACAAGCTATTAAAAAATCTTTCATAAACTGAAATACAATGATTAACAAAATCGAAATGAAAAAGTAAAACTAAACAAAACTATTAAAGTAGCTGGAAAGACTAACTGAAATAAAATTTACTAAAAATATTTTTCATTTTCATTTTCAAATGAATATTCTTGCTGTTAGTCTTTAACCCTTGTAACTTTTAACTCTAAAACAAAGTTATCCACCACAAGCCACCTGCATATATTCATCCAATAAACGACAGCTGGTGATGGAGGGTGGGTGTTCACGCAGTATTTGCGGTGACAGAGCAAGCTGAATATGGGCTCGTAAATCATATGAAATAAAAAGCGATTTACGTGCTGCCTTTCTTTGCACTTGTTGTATATCAAGATGTAATTTAAACACCTGAAATCGGAATGTGCTGCACTGTTCTCCCCAGAAATTTTTTCCAGCTGGCTGGGGCGGGACGGGGAAATTTGTTGGTGGGGAAAATTAAATGTGCACTATTCTTTATAGTTGATTATTATTAATTATTAGCAAAATACCCGCGCTGCGCAGTGGAGAAGTAGTGTGTTAAAGAAGTTATGAAAAAGAAAAGGAAACATTTTAAAAATAACGTAACAAGATTGTCAATGTAATTGTTTTGTGACTGTTAAGAGTGTTGCTGTCATCAAGGATTTCATTATCATTATTTGTTTCAATCAGGTTCGTATTTGGATGATGTGTTGTGTTCAAGTTACATTCCGTGTTTGTCTAGTCTATCCCTGACCATCTCATCTTCGTTGTCAACCATTGTAAAGATAACAGGTTTCATTCATCAAAGTGATCACTACCCAAATCAGTACTCGTGAATCTAAGATGTTTAACAGGCATTCCCGGTATTAAGTTGTGGATTTGCCTGCGAAAATTTAGCGGAGCTCAGACCCGGCACTTAAAAGTTTCTCTCGCACTTTTGCTGAGTTTGTGCCAAACACTATTCTATCCCTGACCATCTCATCTTCGTTTGCATAAGCACAGTCCTTCACCAGCAATGTTAACTCCGTTACAAAGTGATCAAAAGTCTCATTTATACCCTGCGTCTTTTCATTAAACTTGTATCTCGCAAATATCGTATTTGTCGTAGTCATGACAAACGCCAGCGGCAGCGTGTCTATGAACTTAAATTAAACTTACGGTTTACACCGTGCTTTGTTTCCGCAGTAGCTGCACTTATGAATATGCTTGTATGTGTCACCCGCTTCATATTCTTTTGCTGCCTTCTCAATTGTGTAATGCATTTTTTGTTCAGCGTTCTTTGGAGCTCTTGCTTGTTCTCTGCGTACTGCGTTCACAGTCAGTTCACGTGAGCCGCTCGGAGTACATGCATCGAAGGTTCTCAGCTGTGCTTGTGCTATCTCGTGCGATCTTGCGATGTCCATGGCTTTATTTAATGTTAGCTCAGACCCGCACTTAAAAGTTTCTCTCGCACTTTTGCTGAATTTGTGTCAAACACTAGTCCATCCCTGACCATCTCATCTTCGTTTGCATAAGCACAGTCCTCCACCTGCGAATATTTAGCGGCAGCGTGTCTATTGGATTGCTGTTGACAGACGGCCTTAAATGGGCAGGCACTCAATTACGTGGGAGGCGTGATGATGGGGGATGCAACTCCGCCTCACACAGCGACCAAGCTGCAGGCTATGGCCATATATATGTACGTAAGTAGGTTCCAGTTATGATGTTTCGCGTAGAATTTCGAAATGAAACCTGCTTAACTTTTGTAAGTAAGCTGTAAGGAATGAGTCTGCCAAATTTCAGCCTTCTACCTACACAGGAAGTTGGAGAATTAGTGATGAGTGAGTCAGTCAGTCAGGGCTTTGCCTTTTATTAGTATAGACTAGCAAAATACCCGCGCTTCGCAGTGGAGAAGTAGTGTGTTAAAGAAGTTATGAAAAAGAAAAGGAAACATTTTAAAAATAACATAACCAGCGGTAAAGCAAGGAAGACTCTGTAATAAGGATGGTTGGGTGCACGTAGAAGGGGTGCCTGCTAACCTAAAAGGGATATTCGGAGCTCACGGCTTGTCTCTTGTGGAGTGGATGTTGGCCATGGATGGACGCTAACGCAGAGTCACCCGGGTGAGACGGACTTCATTCTTCAATAAAGGAACTGTTGCCGAGCCGGTGAGATCGCTTCTTTACATGTAAATTAAGTAAACGTGTCTGCGGCGCACATCAGGATTGGTCGCTGGATTCACTGCAGACTTCCCAGGCCATGTGATTATAAACTTTTAAAAGAAAGTTCAGATAAAGGACTGGGGAACGTGTGGGGTGTGTGTCTGGGTGTCTAATTTATATGTGTATATAGTTGTAATATAGGTTAAGTACATGTGAATATATTTGTGCCATTTTTAAATAAGATATTCTTTCCGTTTCTTTACCTTGCTTTCTTTCTTTCCTGCTTTCTTGCATTCTTTCATTTTCAGCAGCATCTCTGGATTTGCCTGTGAGTATTTAGTGACAGCGTGTCTATTAAATTGTGGATTTTTCTGCGAATATTTAGCAACAGCGTCACAAAGTTGTTTCCATTTAGCTGCATCAGAAAATGTACGACGTCTGACACACCTCCTTTTTACTGTTTCCTCACAGCTTGGATTGCTGCTGATGGATGGCCTTATATAGGCAGACAGTCAATTACGTGGGATGCGTGGGGATGGAGGACGCAATATAGGCAGGCAGCCAACTACGTGGGAGGCGTGGTGATGGGGGATGCAACTCCGTCTCACACAGCGACCGAGATGCAGGCTGTGGCTGTATATACAGTATGTACGTAAGTAGGATTCAGTTATGACCGTTAGGCGTAGAATTTCAAAATGAAACCTGCTTAACTTTTGTAAGTAACCTGTAAGGAATGAGCCTGCCAAATTTCAGTCTTCTACCTACACAGGAAGTGGAGAATTAGTGATGAGTGAGTGAGTGAGTCAGGGCTTTGCCTTTTATTAATATAGATTTTTCAATGCTTAATATGACTTCTATTTTGAAGGTTTGACACTTGTGCCAGAATATTTTTATTAAATTTAAGAAGTAGCCAATTCAGGATCCTACATCCCTAACAAACATTTTAAATAACAATTGTTATGACATAAACCAAGAGGCACAAGAATTGTCGCTTTCGGGAAGAAAAGTGTAAAGAATCGAAAAAAAAAACAGTATGGGAAACCTAATGAAGAAAAATTCAAAAATATTCTTCAAAGCCAACTTGCTCATGCAGAAGGTGTCTTCAGTTAAATATTTATTCTTCTTTTCTTCCAAGAAGCCCAGTTGTCCCTCAAAGGAGATCAGCATGAGATTATTTAGTGTGCTTTGATTCATGCAATTTCTCAAACATGTCTTGATCCTTTTAAGGGCAGAAAACTCCCTTTCACATTCAGCTGTGCTCACTGGGATCACTAGCCCAACATGAGCTAGTTTGGCTAAATTTAGAAACGACTCTTTGAACTCTGATGTCATTGCCATTTTTAGTAAAATCTGTTTTGGACTGAAGTCTTTGTATGATTGACTTTTGATCATTTTTGATGCAACTGCTCATTCTTGCCTGCTACTTTCAAATGTTAAAATTGGAGGGTGTGACAGATAGGGGGCGCTGTCGTCCCCTTGAACCCTCAGACCAGATGCCAGACACCAGATAAATGTCCAATAATTAATTTTATTACAATAATAAAGTGCACAAAGCACCCTCCACTTCACAATACTCATAAACACAATACTCTAATACAATAAACAAATCCTCCTCTCCCAGACACGTTGCCACCCTTCCTCCCAGCTCACCTCACTACAGGGATCTCCCACAGTCCTTTTATATTCCCTGACCCGGAAGTGTTTCCGAACCCTCAGTCCATGTGACTTCTTAGCACTTCCGGGTCAGATCAAAACTCTTCTTTTCTTTATCCCGGAAGTACATCATTTCCCCTGTTGCTGTGACTAAGACGTACTTCCGGCTTATAGGGCATGTAACAGTCCTTGGGCCTCCCTGCAGCATCCTCTAGGGGCCCCTGTGGTATCCAGCAGGTCTGTGGATGAAAACTCCAATGTCCATAATTCCCTGCTGGCATTCGGGGCACCTCCATGCTGCAGGGAGGGCTCCACCTGGCGGCCTGGTGGTATTGGCCAGGATGACTGGCCGGCCATAGTCCACAAGAGCTACCATTTTTGGAGTAATTATCGAAAAGAATTTCAGCAGACTCACTTGAATCATGAATTTCTGCATTGAAAACTTTTGAAAAGCTGGAAATAATTGGCATGTCAGGGAATCTTGCATCTAGGTGCTTGACAACTGTCTCTAGGTATTTATCATATATTGCAGTTTTGAATGACATTACATCACACTCTGTGTATAAACAATGCGGAGATCTGACCATTCTTCTGCCAGACAATGATGAAGGCTTTGAAAATATCTCCCAGGAGTGTCTTTCAACTCCATGATGGACAATTTTGTGTTGCAAACAAAATTGGCTCAATTTCGGTAAGATTGACATCTTGCCTTTGCCAAGCCTTAGATAAGATAGAAAACAAAGGTAATACATCTGAAAGCATCATCAGAGAGGAACCAAATTGTACTTTTTAATACATCTGCTTAATCCTTCAGCTGTGATGTAATTTCATTCAGTAGCCTCTCTTTCCAGCGCAGCTATAACACTCATCTACACTGTCGTAGTGACTGTACTGCAGAGTCATGAGACAGCCATCTAGTGTCACTGGCCATTTTCAGCTTAATCTGGGGAATGTTCAGAATATTTTGGATTTCCATTAAACCAGTCATCCTAACTGAAGAATTTTGGAAGAAATAGAACAGCTGCCTTAAGATGTAGTTCAGTTTTGTTAAATAAGGTACAGCAGCTGCTGCTTGGGCACTTGCAAAGGCCAATACGTGGTTTACACAGTGGCAGTTGACCAAGAGTCCAGATGTTTTATCTTTAAGCACTTTTGCCACACTTTCTGTTTCCCAATCATAACAGCCAATCCATCTGACCCTAGTCCAACCAGATTAGTGGTTTTCAAGCCTAGAGTGTCCATAGTCTCACTCAGTGTGTTGGTTATAGTCTCCGCTTTGCCATCAGTCATATTGCGGGTTGATACAAAAGTAATTCTGACCTCTTTAGTGACCTGGCAAACATATTTAATGTAAATAATGAATTGTTTTACAACTGAGATGTCTGTGGTTTAATCACACAGAATACTGAAAAAAATGTAAGCATGTATATTTTTCAGTATGTTAGACTTTATTTCTGATGCTGAGACATCCAGCAGCTCTTGTATTATTCTTTCAGAGGTGTAATGTGCATTTTAACCAACACTGAGATGTAAAAAGGAACAATCCATTTCTTTACAGTGTTCCAACAGCTTTTCAAACGTTGTATGTGGCATCTCATTTTTTGCCAACCAATACATGGATCTTAAAGCTCCCACAAAGGCACCTCTCTGTAAGTTATTTAACACAGATACAGATCTTTCAATCTGACCGATTCCAGTTTGCTCTAGTACACGCTTTCCTAAAAGGTTAGGGGAAGACTCAATGTGCGTTTTACTTTTTTCATGGTCCAGCAAGCTTTCTTTTCGAATTCTTGTGCATGGCACGTTTACCCAAGGTAACTCCCTCCTTGGGGGGTGTTTGTTTAAATATTTCATGCACAATGAGCACCACATACCATTTTCTTTGACCATTAGCCAATCAAAATCTTTAAACCATTGTTTGTTTATGCCGGATAAGCGGTGCTTAGATTTATCAATTGTCAGAGTGTGTGCTGAAGAGATTTTACCTGATGGACCAGCCTCTGCAATGTCTTTGTCGGAAATTGCAACATCAGGAGTTGACGCTGCACCTTCATTAGTTTGTGGTGTCTCTTTTCTGAAATAACTGAGCAATTTGGTTTTCTGAACACTTTTTTTACTCATGTTGGTAAAATGTTTGGAAAAAATTAAAAGTACTTATGAATAAGACTTTTGAGTTGGAAATTGGGAGTCTGTTGGATATTCAATGCACACTTGCACTATGGCAGGGCAAGATATGAGCAAAAAAAGGAATGGCAGATGGGTCACTTTAACAAAACCCTCAGCAATTCAGTGACAAAACTTTTGCTCAGGACACAGTGTGTGCTGCAAGGGTTTCTGCACACTTTTTTGCAATATGGACGCAGGTCCAAATATGAGCAAATATAAGAACGGCAGATAGGGTCACTTTAACAAAACTCTCAGTATGAGCAAATATAAAAACTGCAGAGGGAGTCACTTTAACAGGAACCACAGTGAATGCTACAAGGATTTTTGCACACAGAACACACCTAATGCTTAAACAACTGTGTATATATATATATTGGTTTCCTATGTACTGAACAAGAAGAGAGCAGCTGTACGCTTAGCAGCACTACACAGACTGCACTGACACTGAGAACAGAGACGTCACTTCCTGACAACCTTTAATCTGATATCTGACAGGCTGGTTCCACTAGTCTTTTTTTTATTTTATCAGTCCTCCTCTCGCCCGCCCACCTCCACATCCTCTTTGCCTGTGAACTTCCGCTTCCACCCCTGCTATTAGCATGTACAACCCCCTCTCACCCATCCACCTCCCCATACTCCTTGCTACAGTATTAAGCTGCTACGCCCCCCGCTATTACCATGTACAGCCCCGTCTCGAAAGCCCACCTCCCCATACTCTTTGCTTGTGAACTCCGCTCTGCCTTGTCCTCGCTACTAGTTTGTTCAGCACTGAGTGATCGGAAACATCCCGCAACGCGCCTCTCCCCTCGCCACATGCAATCCTGCTTCTAAACTATTTTCCCACCTGCCCGCTCGTCCCTTGCCATCTCTGCAGATTATTAGATCTGCCTGTACCTGTAGATCTGCGGCTGTCATCTCGCAATGTCATGCGAGGTGACAGCCGGGCGCTCAACTAAATTAACCTGGGCAGAGCGCTCGGCTAAAAGACGCTAGGGAGAACACTGGTGCTGGTCAACAAAACCTTTACTTACTCGTGATTTTTTTGTCCATATGGTAATTTTTAGTTTTCCTTAGATGCCTGGTTTTTGTTGACAGTAATTCACCTGCCACTTCACACAGGAGAAATACGTTTTACTTTCTCATTTGCAAAGTATAGAGAAGTAAAAATGATTTCTCCTGTATATGAAGTATAAAGAAAGTATAGTAATCATGAAAAAATGAAAATTTTGATGTTTTAGACCTCCCTGAGCCTGAAAATACAGTTTTTTGGAACTCTATGCATGTACTGTATAAGCATAACTCAAAAACTCAACTAGATGGATGGATGAAATTTGGCACGTGGTTGTTACACCAAAATTGTAGATTTGTATTAACTTTTGGGCCAAATCCATCAACCAGAAGTATTACTTTACCTGAGCACATACTCGGGGTTTTTGTTTTAATGCAACTTTTATAATAATTGTTCAATATATTATTAATTTGTTTTGATTTGTTGTTGATGGTTCTTTAACGTACATAATATAAAAATCATTTTCTTGCGGTTTATTCCTCAAATATCCATCCCCATATTTGAGTATACAAGAAAGTCTAGGGGAGACCACTCCTGATTTTTGAAAATAAAATGGCACTGATTGAGAGACTGACTAGATCATCATACAAGATCAGCATATTGCTACTATTTACTTTTGCTTTAAAAAGGTTGTTTAACAACAAAGCGATACAAACCTTAAAATTCCTGGGTTGGCAACATCTCTCCTGAACTACAGGTAGGTAGGCAAAGAGTCTTCCAAGTGATGAAAAACTAAACATACTAATGTATTTTTGTATTTATTCTATGTTAGTTTCTTTTTTAGTTCATATTCACATCTCAAAACACTTGATATTGTGAAAATAATCCAGTAGCAGAATTATTATAAAATATTTGTTCCCTTTTTTCAGTGTTGATGAGCTGCTTCAATGGCCTTAGAATAGTTGAAATCGTAGATTTTGACTTCTTGTACTTGGCGGCAAGATCAGTAACACAAACACCACGCCCATACTTTTCAATAATTTCTTTCTTCGATTTCAGTTTTCTTCAAACCTTTCTTCTCACCACTCTTCACTTGCTTAAAAGCCATGGTTAACTGCAAAAGGACACGAAATACTGTAGAGCACAAAGAGTTCACAGCGAAAGCACGTGTGTCTGAATGAAAACAATGCACAGGGAGAGGCTGAACACGTGCTTAAATACAGTAATCGGCGTGTACGAACCGGAAGGGAAATGAAATAGAGCACAAAAAGTTCACAGCGAAAGCACGCATGCACGTCTGACCGAGAACAATACAACTCGTGTGGAAATGATCGGCACACACAAGCCGAAAGGGAAACTGGCTTGTTTGTATACTGAGTGTGTGGTCTTGAGCAGATGCAAAAGTTTGAACTTTTTGGTCGTAACCCGATTTGTATGTGTTCCGAGATGTTCGTGAACCGAGGTTTCACTGTATAAAATATACATAAATTATAGTATTCGTGAAAAAATTCAACCTCGATATTTTGGTGAATCTTGACATTATAGACCTCCCTGAGTTCAAAAATACCGTGTGTGTATGTGTGTGTGTAAACACGATAACACAAAAAATGCAACTAGATAGATGGATGAAATTTGGCATGTGGTTGTAACACCACAATTGTAGATCTGTAATAACTTTTGGGCCAAATCCATCACCTGGAAGTGGTACTTTACCTGAACACATACTCGATTTTTTTTTTTTTATTCATGCAGCTGCAGAGTCTGATTTATTCAACTTTACTTTTATAATAATTGTTCGATATATTATTAATTTGACTTGATTTGCTGTTGATGATTCCTTAATGTACATAGTATAAAAATATAATTGTCTTGCGGTTTACTCCTCAAATATCCATCCTCATATCTGAGTACACAAGAAAGTCTAGGGGAGACCATTCACGGTTTTTGAAAATTAACCGGCACTGATCGAGAGACTGACTAGGTCATCATTCAAGATCAGCATGTTGTTGCTGACCAATCACTTTTGCTTTAAAAACATCATTTAACAATAAAGCGATACAAACAAAGGTAGGCAGGCAAACAGAGTCTGCCAAGTGATGAAACTAAACATACTAATGGGTTTTTGTATTTATTCTATATTTATTTATCTTTTTTAGTTCATATTCACAACTCAAAATACCCGATATTGTGAAAGTAATCCATTAGCAGAATTATATTTTAAAATATTTGTCTCCCTTTTTCAGTGTTTTTCTCTCTCTCTCAAAATAGATAGTTGAAATATCATATTCTTTTTGTTCTTAACATCAGCCTTACCATAAATATTATATACCAGGGATTTTTCCTGCCTTACATCCAAACCTGCTGTGGTAGGCTCCAGGTTCCTGCGATCCTGCTCTGGATAAACAGGTTTAGATAATGTATACTATATATTCTTAATCTCAGATGCTGCCTCTGTCATTTTATGCCTGTCTGTACTCCTATTACCTGCTCTTGCTCTGCTCATTATGGGTTTACTGTCCTTTATGTTGGGCTATTCAAGTCTCACTGCCCCTAACCTTGACACTACATGCTTGTTTTTCTTTGTTTCCCTCAATACAGCTAGGTGTGGTATGCACACTGATTCAGGTCTAAGAGCCCTGTTCTTCCTAAGCCCCCATGATTTTCATGAGAAAATATTTTAAAAAATTGTAAAATTGTGTAAAATTGTTCACATTCAGTATCTAGTTTTGATTATGCTTGTTTTTATCAGACAAAACTAAAACCAGATAGCAAACCATGTAGTGTAGTAAGCTTCCCTAACATTAAACTCGTATCCAAATCTGTTAAGTGTACAGTTCTGTCTGATTGTGACACAAAACTAAATTCCGCAGGAGGAGCTATATGCCATAATTACTAAAACTGAAACTAAAACATATAAAAATAAACTATAAATGTCTTTGTGAAATAAAAACTAAACTAAAACTAAAAATACACGATGAAAGAAAACTAAAACTAAACTGAATTACCAAGTAAGGTCAGAAAAAATCTGGAAATAAAAACTAATATAAAAAGGCAAAACTATAATAACCTTGTTGTAAATTGGATGTGTCTGAGATTGACAAAGAGATCAATATGGCTCGTAGAAAGTAAAGCCTAGTATGGGAGATTTTTGAATGCAATATTAAAGGCATTTATCATAAGCACATTGTCTTGGAACAGGATATGTTTTGTGTTGTAGACATTTTGAGTAAAAAAACCCCTCAAACTTTTAAATTCACCTAAATTTCATTATTGGCCTGTTCTGGGCAATGAAAGGAAAAGATAAAGTGTCAACAGTCAACACAGATTTGTTCAGCACAAATGACATAGAAAATATTTAAAAAAATAAAATTGTGTAAAAATTGTTCATATTCAGTATCTGGTTTCAATTATGCTTGTTTTTATCAGACAAAAACAAAACCAGACAGTGAACCCCATGTAGTGTAGTAAGCTTCCACTAACATTAAACTCATATCCATATCCATTAAGTGTACAGTTGTGTTTGACTGTGACACAAAACTAAACTCCATAGGAGCTCCATGCCATAATTACTAAAACTTTGTGAAATAAAAACTAAATTAAAACAAAAAATACACGATGAAGGAAAACTAAAACTAAACTAAAGTAGAAATAAAAACTACTATAAAAAGGCAAAACTATAATAACCTTGATGCTATATTGATATGGTTGCACTGAATATAATGACTTCTGAACTCCTTAGAATGAAGGACACTCAACATTACTAGTTACAAGCATAAGCATGCAAAGTACAACAATATTTATAGTGTATATATAGCACAGTTTCATAGCGCAATGTAGCCCAACATACTTTACAAGATGACAAAAAGAAAGTTATAAGAAGAGAAAACAATTTAAGATTAAACAGCATAAAGATTGTCAGCTCACTTTCATCAGGGATGGAAACATTGCCTACATTCATCTTAAATAACTGCCACTGAACACCTTATAATAACAGGTGGCTCCATTGCAAGCTGATCACCATGTTGAGCTGCCAAACAGACAAATACAACTTTTTAGAATTTTTGCAGATTTAAAAACTTTCAAAATATTTTTCAGTTTCTGCCTTTTACAGTTTTTATTTGATTACATCTTCTCACTAAAAGCTTTTTCTGGCAGCAATGTACTTTAAGGAGTAAAAGGTATTTGAAATCATGTGTTTTTGTAAAGGTCTCCTTAAAATAGATATGATTACATAATTAGATAGTAAGGTTGAAAGTTATTTTTTTTCTTTTCCTGTACTGCTATCAGCCCTTCTGCATACTAATGAATGAGTACAAATTCAATCATTACATATTCAGATACAAACGCCCAGGTTCTTTACAGCACTCATTTAGACATGTATTACCTTTCATTCATGTCCCCAGAGTATCAGATTCCACTTCTTTGGAAGTCTAGGGATTCCAGCAGCATCCTGCTAGATCTTCTTTTTCTAGGGGTCATCAAACTTTGTTTATTAAATAGGTAAATGTATACACTGAGCAAGTTGATGGGACATTTGTTCCTGCTGGAAATCTATCAAACAATCTTTTTTTTATAACTTATTTTCAGTTATTAATGGTACTAATTAGTGACTTACAGACAGACATAATTAGACAGCTTACCACATATCTTGTATCATTTATAGTTTTTCATTAGTCATTCATCACTCATCAGTTCTTATTTGTCACTTATAAGTTAACTAGCAAAATACCCGCGCTTCGCAGCGGAGAAGTAGTGTGTTAAAGAAGCAATGAAAAAGAAAAGGAAACATTTTGAAAATAACGTAACATGATTGTCAATGTAATTGTTTTGTCACTGTTGTGAGTGATGAGTGTTGCTGTCATATATATATA
>JANRMT010062790.1:16102184-16119652 GCA_026402145.1 Polypterus bichir lapradei | reverse complement strand
ACACACACATATATAAACATATATATACATATACATACATATCTACATATATTCACACACAGCTATTTCGTATCAGTGCAAGATGCTGCTTGTTAAAACGGATAACTCCCGCTCTTACGTGCAAGTCTGCGTGGATATTATGAACTATCGTATTTGCTCAAGTTCTATTTAAATTTTAAATAGAAGGAATTTTTATTTAGTCGACAGAAATATCTTTGGTAGGAATGGTAAAAACAGACAGGAATATTATTCCTGAATAAATCAACTCAAACCTTAAACAACTTATAATAGTTTGCTCTCCATAAAAACATATCCTGTCTAAATTATACAAGTTAGAAATAAAGTAAACGTTAAAAGAACAAACATTCAAATTTCTTTACTCTTATGTAATTTTATATAAAAAATAAACTTAGATTTTAAATATCCCAAAAGATTTTGCTCTCCATAAAAATATATCCTGTCAAAATTATACAAATTCAAATATGAACATGCTGCATAACAAAACCTGGAAATATAAATAAAATGTGTTCCTTTCAGCAATAACAAATCAAATCATTCAGTTGTCTTTGCTCATATGTCATTTTAGAGCTGGACGCCTGGCATCTTTTTTTGGCAACAAGTTCGTTTATGTTTGGTGTGAGGTTCTGTGTTGTGGAGATTCTCAGGATGGACTGCAGGTGCTCATGAGTGAGGCGACTCCTGTGTGCTGTTTTGTTAGTCTTCATCACTGAGAAGAGCTTCTCACACAGATATGTGCTACCAAACATGCACAAGGTTCGAGCCGCATGTAGACGGACTTTTTTTGTTCTTCAAAGTCACTAAAGCGCCGTGCGCTCAGTTTATCAGCAAAGTGCGTATTTGGGAACACCGTAGTGACGACTTGGTTCAACATTACTTGGCAATAGGGAAAGTGGGGCAAGTTGCACTGGTGCATTTGTGTCTCCCATAAAAGCAGCTTCACTTGAAATCACTTTGTGATTGTGCACGGGTAAAAACGTCCGCTGAAGTGTCAGATTCTTATTTAATTCTTCTGCTTTCTGTATCTTCTGCATTGCATTCAGGTCTTTGAGGTTACCATGATGTTTTGTCTCATAGTGCCGTCTTAGATTAAATTCTGTAATTACAGCCACATTAGCTCCACAAATGAGACACACGGGTTTAACGGCAATGTCAGTAAACATATACTCAGCCTCCTATCGGTTTTTAAAGGCTCTATTTTCAGAATCAACTTTTCTCTTAAGCATCGTGTGGGCTAGCTTCGCAATAACTTGCAAGCTAGACTTGATTAGCGCGGTAAGTGTTCGGCAAGGCAGCTGAAGCGCTGCATTATGGGATCTGTAGTTTATTGTGTTACCAGCGCTTCATATACCCGGGCCATTAATAACAATAATACAGTAAATAAAATAATCTCGTGGGCCGGATATAATTACACGCCGGGCCGGATGTGGCCCGTGGCCCTTGAGTTTGACACATATGGACTAAATAGAACTTGAAAAGATATATTTTTTCGTACATCGAGCCCGCGTGCTAATGTGGTTTTGCCTGCATGCCTCAATAAGTGACCCTGCCCTCGGTCTTACTTTTTTACCGTTCATCTAATGAATACACTGAGTATGGCTTTACCAAAACAATCATTAATTGCGAATAAAGTATTCATTATTCGAGTATGTAGATCGGGGTATATATATACATATATATATACCCGCGTATCGCACCGGAGACGTAGTGTGTTAAAGAAGCTATGAAAAAGATTCGTTTCTTACTGCATCAATAAACAGCTCGTCTTCTTCTTTATCTGAGACCTGACACACTGCATGCACGGGTTTTTTTTTTTTTAACACTGTCTTCCTTTAGCGGGACATTCACTTTTTCCACCGTGTGCTTTGTTTCTGCAGTAGCTGCAGTTATGAATAATATATTTGTATGTATCAGACGCTTCATATTTTTTTGCTGCCTTTTCAATTGTGTAATTCGGTTTTTGTTCAGCGCTCTTCGGAACTGTTGCTTTTTGTCCGTGCATTGCGTCAGTTCACGTGAGCCGCTCGGTGTACATGCATCGAAGGTTCCCAGCTGTGCTGCTGCCATGTCGTGCTATGTCCATGGCTGTATCTAATGCTACCGAAGTCCCGGTACTTAAAACTTTCTCTCGCAGTTTCGCTGAGTTTGTGCCAAACACCACCCTGACCATCTCATCTTCCTCTGCATAAGCACAGTCCTTCACCCGTGAATATTTACCCGTGGCAGTTTGCTATTGGATTGCCGCTGACGGACGGCCTTATATGGGCAGGCACTAAATTACAAACGCCAGCGGCAGCCTGTCTATGAACTTAATTTAAAGTGTAGGTTTACACTGTGCTTTGTTTCCGAAGTAGCAGAACTCATGAATATGGTTGTATATGTCACTCGCTCGCTTCTTAATGTTTCGCTGCCTTCTCAATTATATAATGCATGTTTTCTAAAGCGCGTTTTGTAGCTCTTCCTGGTTTTCTACGTAATGCGTGATTACGTGAGAGGCGTGATGATGTCATACGAAACTCCGCCCCTCCAGCTGAACTCCATTACAGTAAATGGAGAAAAACAGCTTCCAGTTATGACCATTACGCGTAGAATTTCGAAATGAAACCTGCCCATCTTTTGTAAGGAAGCTGTAAGGAATAAGCCTGCCAAATTTCAGCCTTCTACCTACACAGGAAGTTGGAGAATTAGTGATGAGTCAGTCAGTCAGTCAGTCAGTCAGTCAGTGAGGGCTTTGCCTTTTATTAGTATAGATACACTAAACCACTAACTTTTATCTTTTCACTTTTCACTCATCACACATCATATATCACATATCTCTCATCACTACTCACTTGTACAGTTGCTTATCACTTATTTTTCTTCACTCATCACTACTTGTTGATCATTTTGAATCACTCTTCATTTCTAATTTTCTCACTTGGTACTTTTTATTTTCAACCATTTTTAAGAAAAACACACTTCAGTATTTGTCATTGCTGCAGAAAAAGGAAGATATCTGCATATATATAATATAATATAATATAATATAATATAATTTTATTTATTTATTTATTTATTTTTTCCCCTAATGAATGTAATGCAACAGACACTCTATACTTGGTGCAGCTTCAGATATTTTTGTATTTGGTCACAGGATCATAAATTACCAAAAATTAAGCAATTAAAGGTGCAGATCTTTATGGGTACAATCATACTGTATAATGCATCAACTGCAAAAACATAAAGCTATATATGATTTATCATTTTGAATAGTACCTTAACATGCAATTTACATTTTTAATGCCAGTAATTCTTGAATCTATGTGTGCCACATTTATTTGAAAATAAATTATTTACAACTTATTTACCACCTTTAATCCCAGTATCACTTCCACTCCTTGACTGTAATTGGTTTTATTAACAAAGCTGAAAATGAATAGTGATGAGTGAGATATAAAGAGTTATGCAAAATGAGTGACAAGTGATGATCAACAAGTGAGTAGTGATATGTAAAAATATGGTTTGAGATGAATGAAAAGCGATGAGCGGTAACTGAGTAATGTGTGATGAGCAACAATTAAAGAGTGTGTTATGAGTGATGATTGAGATGAAATAAGTAGTGATGAGTAACGAGTGATATGTTATCAGCGGTGTGTGATAAGGAGCATTTGATGATTACAAATGAGACAAATGCCAATATCCTAAATGTGTATTATAAATACATTACATGATAGATGTTTTATTTCTCATATGGGGAAATCACTGTAGTACAGTAACCTTCAGAAAACAGACAACACAGTAAATTACCAATGTTAAATTAACTCTTAATGTGGTAAAGTAAACTCAATAGTGTATAAATAAACAATGCGTTCCAGTTACAGTATATACAGTTTCAATTATTAAATTATCACTAGCTATTTTTCTATGAAAATTCCATAAATCATAAACACTAAAATAAAATAAATATGCTAATTTATTTTAAATAAACATTCTACTAAACCAGGGGTTCCCAAATCAAAACATGCTTGTGACATATTGTGGCTGCAGGTTTTTATTCCAACCAGCTTCTGTTTTTAATTAAGGGAACTGTTATCTCTCAGATTCTGTGCTTTGGGACCAATATAGAAATTAGAAAGTTTGGTTTAAAAAAAAAAAAGTACTAAGCAGTTATATGGGGATAATGTATTTTTTTTTCTTTGTAACAATATTTTCATCTTGATTTTCATTCTACTTTTCCATTTGTTCTAATTGTTTAATTAATCCATTATTTACTAACTGACGCTAAAGTAGTTACAGCCTTTCACAATTGAGTGTTTGCCTGGGTGTCTAATCTGCTTGTTAATAACTGTCATTATTAAGATACAAGGGAGCAAACTGCACAGAGAAAGGGCAAAATATAATGAACTCAACAAAAGAGTTACGCATTAAAATTTATAGCAAAAATAGAAATTTCTGAATTTCTTAAAAATGTAAAAATCATGCTGCTGTGCTTTTCTAAATGTTGAATAAGAGAAGAGAAAAAATATACCAGCTAATTAATTGAGATCAGTGTTATCAATTGTCACTGATTATGAATTATGGTTGGAACAAAAACCTGAAGTCACAGTGGGCCCCCAGGACTGACTTTGAAAAACCCTGTACTAAACTATACAAAATAAACATTGAATTGACATCACGAAAAGTTCCCCCCATCTCATCCAGGAGACGCTCTCTTGGAGCACTTTTAGCCACAGGCTCATTCCACCATGGTATGCTAAGAAGCTCCTCTGAATGTCTTGTCTGCCCACTGTTATCAGGCAATTTAATGTTTCTACCCAATGTATTCATAAATATTTGTATTTATAAATTAATTGATTGGATGTATTACCTGTCCTGTGAATCTGTATTCTTGTTTTATGTTTCTGCTAATGTATGCATTTGAATTTCTTCATGGGATTAATAAAACTTCCCTAATCTAATTTAATTATCTAATGTAGTCTAATTTAATAATAGATGGCCTGGTGGCACCATGGTTAATTTTGCTGCTGCACTGATTCAAAGTCTGTGTTTGAATCTCACATTTGGTTGTTGACTTTTTTGAGTCTGCATGTTCTCCCTGGTTAGGTTAGCTGGAGATTGCAATGTGGCTCTGTGTGAGCTTGACAGTGGCTTTGTGCCTTACAATAGACTGGTTCCCTGTCCATGTTATTTTTTTCAGGTATACTTTACTGTAGCATACAGGCCAGTGATGTGTACTGTATGAGACAGCTGGATTACACTTCCATTATATACACAACACACCTAAATAGACTAAGTTTTGGAAATAAATGTATAAGAAGTCTCAGCAAATTGGGTTGTTCAAACCAATTGGATATAAATTGAATTGGAGAACCACAGCATCCTGTTATGATTTTCACAGAAGTTAACATCTTCATGAAATAAGTTAACTCCAGCAGGCCTTTCTGCCTACTTATTGGCAGGACAGGTGTTTTTTTTTTTTTTTTGCTTTGTTGCATGGTATTTTTAAAAATAACATCTTTTAGCTATGTTTTAGAAATCAGCTTAAGTTAGTGTCCCTTCCACAATCACAGATTATCTGCATTTTTGATAACTGAAATCTTGAGTTTTATAAAATTGTTAAATTTAATTGAGCATACAGTGGAACCTCGGTTCATGTACAAATCGGTTTATGACCAAAAAGTTCGGCAAACGTTTGCATCTGTTCACGACCACAGACTCGGTATATGAACAAGCCAGTTTGCCTTTCGGTTTGTGCGCGCCGATGATTTCCGCATGTGTTCAGTCTCTCCCTGTGCATTCCCTGTGCAGCGAGCAAGAGAGAGAGAGAGAGAGACACATACACACACACACGAGAGAGAGACACACACACACGACCGCGAAAAAGAGAGAGAGAGAGACACACACACGAGAGAGAGATGGCTGGACGCATAAGGCCGAAGGCAGTTAAAGAATGCCCCAGGCTTGTCTTTAAAGAGACAGATCTGAGCATTGTTTTAACCTCGTTGTAGTTAATGAAGACTTTTTTCTATTGGATTTTAACCTCCACTTCACTTCCTTTTTACAGCGATCGGTTTCCTAGCGTGCATTATTGCAATGATACTTTTCTAGGTGGTTTATTAAATTATGGATTTTTCAAATGTTAATTTTTTTCCCTGTGCTTAAAACTCATTAAAAAAAAGTGTTTTTAGCGAGCGGTTCGTAGCGCTATAGCACGAGCTCTTGCAGTGTTAGTTTTCTCTGTTGTTTAAGGTTTTCTCAGTGATATTCAATGTTTTTACTTTTAAACTTTGCATTCTATGGTATAATTAACTATATTTGTGCTTAAAAATCTTTAAAAAAAAATACATACAGTTCATACGGTCTGGAATGGATTAATTGTATTTACATGCAGTCCTATGGGGGACGTTACTTCGATTCACGACCAAATCGGTTTACGACCAGAGGTTTGTAACGAATTATGGTCGTGAACCGAGGTTCCACTGTATATTGTATTCAGCTAATAGACTTCTTACCAGCACTTCCCCATGTGCTGTTCTCTAAAGAGCAGAGTAAATTACAGAAGCTACAGTTTCTATAAAAAGTAGTCATCCCTTGGATGCTTTCAAATTTTATTGTTACAAAACACAGAATGATAGTGGATTTAATGTGGCCTTTTTTGATACCCATCAATTTGAAAAATACTTCTATGTCAAAGTGAAAACAGAGCTATGCTCTTTGACAGACATGACACCTTTAAATGTGTGTGTTTGGGGCTCTCTCTTTCAGCTTTACACATCTGGACACAAGCAATATTGTCTCATTCTTTGTAAAACTGCCCAAGCTTTGTCAGGTTGTATGAGGAACAGCCTTTTACATGCCCAGCCACAAATTCCCAATTGGATTGAGAACTGGACTATGACTTGGCCTCTTCAGAACATTAACACTGTTGCTCCTAAGACATTCCTGTTGTACCTTTTGGCTTTAAATGTGGAGTCATTTACTTGCTGGAAAACAAATCTTTTCCCAGGAGAAGGTTCTTTGCAGACTTCATTACATTTTCCTCCAGGATTTCCTTGTATTTGCTGCAGTTTTACCCCTACAACCGTTCCAGTTCCTGCATTCTGCCGAGATGTCTTGTGTTTTCTCTTTGCCACATTTTATGTGTACTGGGGCTTTGAAGTGGTCGGCAATAGTTATTGCCTGCATATTCTGTCTAGTTTCAGCCACTGTGCCTTGTCACTCTTATAGCATTATTAAGTCTCTTAATGACCACCCTCACAATTCTCATTATTGCATTATCACACAACTTTTGTGAATGGCTTGCTCTACACAGACTTACAGTTGTGCCATACTCTTACCATTTGAAGGACTGATTTAACTTGGACTTCAAGGGATATTCAGTGATGTGTATATTTTCTTGTATCCATCACCTGACTTGCTCTTTTCAGTCAATTTTTGAGGAGTTGCTTAGAGTGTTTTTTTTGTCTTCATTGTGCAGGTCAGTCAACCATACTGACTCAACACAAGTTGGACCTTCCAGATAAGGTGCATTTATATGACATTCAATAGAAACCCCCCGACAACAGAGGCAAAAACTCTCCTGAATTAGTTATGTTACTTCTAAAACCACTCTTATGTCATATTAAAAGGCATGAACACTTAGGGGATCAACTATTTTGTGTTTTACATTTTTAATAATTTAGACCACTTTGCAGAGATCTGTTTTCACTTTGATATTAGTCTTTTTCTTTTGGTCAATGTATAAAAAACAAAATAAAAAAGGCCCATATTTGTCAGTCCTGAACAGACAACAAGGTTTTACTTCCTTTTGGGGTTATTTGGCACATTCTCACTTTTATTAATCATCTTTCTTCTCTCTAATATTTTTGTAAACAACCCTAGCAGAACAATCAAAAGGGTATTCAACCAAATGAATAGATGTGAAAGAGGAGAGGAAAAATGTGGAAAATAGAAGAGCTTGTGGACCTAAACTGATCATTGAAGCTGGAAAGAATCAGTGCAGATAGTGTTACATCTGACCCTAAATGAGCAGCTTCAAGTAGAATTGGTGGTGTGAATATGCAGTGAATAAGACAGATAAGGATGGCTGTACCATTGGAAGGCAGCTGAGGAATTGGACAGTGATTTAGGGTTAAAGAATAATAATCCTTCTTTGCTTCCTACACAGCAAAGAAAGCATTAAACACTTCTAACTCATTTTAATGGGTTTTGTGGTTCACAATTGGGAAATCACATTGTGAATTTTAGGGGTGATTTTTTTGCAAAACTGTACAGGAAACAACTGTTTCACTTACACTGTGTGCATTTTAGATTAAGTGTAAACTCTAAATTGGCTTATGTCTTGCAAAGAAATAGCCAGGTTGGCTCCTGTCTGCACCTGCTATGTGATGGACTCTAATTGCTTACCACACTGACCTGAATAAAATATTTTTGAAAATAATTGCATGGTGGAACGTAATAAACAGAGCTCAGCATAACATGCTGTGAAATAAAGGTGGCAGCTTTGGAAATGTAAATACACATGTGATGCTGGAGCAGACATCTAGAATGGATTTACAGACATTTCATGACACCTATTATTCAGAAGATCAACATTCAAAACAGCACAGTCTTGTTTAAGCCAGACGTGTGATCAATATATGTCTGGAGACAACTATGGGTTAATTTTACTTTTAACTGGGTGAAAGCAATTAGATGGCTCACTATGTGTCATATTTCTATACCAATCCAATGCCTCATGAAGATGGGGTTCAAAGTAAAGGTGGTGATTTTGAACTGCAAAGATCAGAGGTGCTCATCTTAACCTTGTCTGACAGAGAGTAAGTTTCAGATGATGATGATGAAGAGTCTACAGTCAAAGTTTCCTAAAAAACCCTATTAGACTAGATTATACATTGACATTTGACAGCATCAATGGATGAATGGTAAACGTGAACGATATGTTGTTGCAGGTGCTCAGTGTGTTCAGCGTTTCAATGATAGTGTAGGAGTCTATGTACTGTAAGCCTGAAAGAATTAGCAGATATGCTTGTGAAAATATGAACTGCAAAATATGCATTTGAAGTAAATGGTGTCACATAACCACACTCAAAAGGACTGCCGTTAAGAGAGCTTTTAACAAAGAGCTAGAGGAGATGCAGATTTTAGTATTTTAAACACACAAACCTGCCTAATACACATAGATGCACAGATGAGTCTGCACAACATCCACCTTCTGAATGCATGTCTAAATGTATAAATAAAGTTCACATTACTGTCTAATTGGAAATGCAAACTTGCCATGACAAAATAGCTGTTGCATTTTAACATGTATTATACCCATAGACCCCAATGCTTATTTAAACTTTGTTTGCTGTTATGTCATATAATGATGCAATAGTTAAAATGACAGAAAGATATTGTAGCAAACAGAGTTGCAGTGGTCTACATGTGTCTGTCTGTCTGTCTTCACTGTTGCAGCACTGATTACAGCCGTGCAAATGAATTATTAAAATTTAGTTACTTTGTGATACTGAGCTTCTGAATGGATAACAGCAATTTTTTCTTACTTTCCCTCAGCATCAGTCTTTTGTTCAGTATCTTTCTTTCTCTCTCTGAAACTCCTGCGGCAGTATTAAAACTGGAGAAATTGGGATTCAGGGTTTTAGGAAGAAGCTCTGTGGTTGAAACCATTGTAGCATAGGATTTTGCCACTATACACTACAAACCATTTGAGAATCGCATCTGGCTTTATGAGACTAAGAAAAGCATAGCTCATAGGTTCTAATAGATATCACAGTAGACAAGTACACTTGCAACAATAAAGACACTCTTTACAACCTTTATCAACCTTTAATTTCTGCATTTTGCAGCTATAGATGTTCAATTGACATATGCAGTTGAAATAAGTGAATAATGTTTTGACAGATGAGTTGCCTGTTTAATTTTGAAGAATTGCATGCTCAGAATTATGAATGATTTTGAGAACATTAACCAGTTTATCCATTGTTTGCTCACAATCTCATTTGATGTCTTTGTGTGCTCATCTGTTCATTTTAGTAGGAGCAAGTCTCCCTGGATGGTGGTCCACTGACACAGTCTTCTACAGCACTTGAGACATTTATACACCTCTCTCTGTTAAATTTTACCATTCTTGTATACTTCTTCAAACAATAAAATTCCTGGTAAGAATTTTTGAAAATGTTTTGTGAAAAAATGAAAGTTAATCTTACTTTTGAGCACCAGGCTTCTTTGGCATCGACGGCAATTGCTGCTGTTAAACAAAGTAACTCTTGTATGTGATTTTAGCTTGGCAGCATAATTAAAAAAATCTTTGCAATATTACAAGAATTTAACAGCAAAACACAGAAACCATTTAAACAAAAAGGATGGGAATTGTTTGAATGTAAAGCTGTGTAAATAAGCTTGCTGTTTGAGAAGAAGCGGATAGAAATAAAATCCCAGAATGCCCTGCAGCTTTCTTTCACCCAGCACACAGATGACTTAATCTAGCAGAGTTTAGCACCTCTTGTCTAAAGCATTTTGCATTTCAATTAACCCTGCAGTTTGAGGGTGATATCTGTAACTGAAATGAGGCTGTTGTATGTTGTTGCTCACACACATTTATGATAAAGTGTATGCCACCCTCTGATCCCTCATTAGCACCTTCTGCATTTGACAGCAGTGCTTACTTTGCCTTGGGATGAATCGGTGCCAAAATACTGAATGAAGAAGGCACAGCTTTATCTGTTAAATAATCAGAGAGCTGTTGGCCAATAAGAGGTTGAATAATTTGTGAGTCGTCATAATTTTCTTTTAGTACTTGGCAGCTTGGGAATGACAATCAACAGTGCCAGCTAAGTTATAGTTGTTTCATTATGAAAAATGCCATAATTACAGCTCAACGCTTATGCTACTATAAACCATTTACTAACCAATTTCTTAAATTGTAAATTAAGAAACTCCAGCTGTTTGGAATAAGCAACTGGGATTAACCAGAAGACAACAGCTAGGAGGCACAAAAATTACTTTCATGCCCTAAACAACACTCTTTACTTTTCATCAGAATGTCAAGTGGAACACCACTAAAAGACCTAGGAAGAAAACCCTTGAGAATAGGAGACACACAGATTAATGAAGGGTGTTGAAACAATAAGAAGATGAATGTCAGAGATTTTATAGGCCATATTACATTTGGTGATTTTTCCAGCGATTCTCATTTGTAGTGTTCACTTACATAATCTTAGCAACTTGGAGGCAGTCAGCAGTGTACTACCATGAAGCTAGCCATGTAATGTGACATGCCCAGTGACTCACTCCAACAAAGTCAAACAGGTTTGATTTTGTCTTTAGTCACAGAGGTGGGCTTGTGTGCATGAGAGCTGGCAACCAATGGATACTCATCCAAAAGTACCTAGAATGCAGTGACTAGGAATAAGAAAAATCTATGTTTTGCACCTCACAAACAGAAGAGAAGCTTGTCTATCTAAAGCCTTGTGTTTTAGGTACCACTGCAGAATGGAATAAAGGAAAAAGTGGCAGCGATTTTGGTTGAACTCACCATAGCTGTCAACCCTTGGTGGCTGTCACATAAAAGGGCAACATGAGTCTGCTGGAAGGTCAGCATGTAGTTGGTAAGTAAGACATGCCTAGAGATTTTTAGTCATTTAAACTGATATGCTCCAGCAATGAGATCACCAACTGCAGGGAGGAAATCTGGCAAACCCAACAACTGAAATTCATGTAATGTGTCATCAGCTTTAGTCATAAAAGCTATAGAAATCCATGACACTAAAAACTTACGAAAGAAGGACCAGTTCAGTATACTGTTGGTGACAGTGAAATGGACAATATTTGATATGCTGTGGTTATATCCCTTATACTGTACAATACTGTGCCTTTACCAAATGGTCTAAAGGCTTCTGTTTTGATTTTTTTTTTTTTTTTTGATTTTGTTGTGGAAAAAAAAACTTTCCTGTATTTTCAAAGAAGTCTTTCACAGAGACCAGATTAAAATGCAGAAGAATTCTTTATTTGCACATAGATATATACAAATGTGTCACTCCATGGAGTGAGCAATCAATAATACAATTTTTTGCTTTGCTACTAGATAGATAGATAGATACTTTATTAATTCCAAGGGGAAATTCACATACTCCAGCAGCAGCATACTGATAAAGAGCAATATTAAATTAAAGAGTGATAACAATGAAGGTATAAAAGACAGACAATAATTTTGTATAATATTAACGTTTACCCCCCCCGGGTGGAATTGAAGAGTCACATAGTGTGGGGGAGGAACGATCTCCTCAGTCTGTCAGTGGAGGAGGACAGTGACAGCAGTCTGTCGCTCAAGCTGCTCCTCTGTCTGGAGATGATCCTGTTCATTGGATGAAGTGAATTTTCCATTATTGACAGGAGCTTGCTCAGCGCCCGTCGCTCTGCCATGGATGTCAAACTATCCAGCTCTGTGCCTACAATAGAGCCTGCCTTCCTCACCAGTTTGTCCAGGCATGAAGCATCCCTCTTCTTTATGCTGCCTCCCCAGCACACCACCGCATAGAAGAGGGCGCTCGCCACAAATGTCTGATAGAACATCTGCAGCATTTTATTGCAGATGTTGAAAGACGCCTGCCTTCTAAGGAAGTATAGTCGGTTATTTCCTTTCTTACACAGAGCATCAGTATTGGCAGTCCAGTCCAATTTATCATCCAGCTGCACTCCCAGGTATTTATAGGTCTGCACCCTCTTCACACAATCACCTCTGATGATCACGGGGTCCATGAGGGATCTGGGCCTCCTAAAATCCACCACCAGCTCCTTGGTTTTGCTGGTGTTCAGTTGTAGGTGGTTTGAGTCGCACCATTTAACAAAGTCTTTGATTAGTTTCCTATACTCCTCCTCTTGCCCACTCCTTATGCAGCCCACGATAGCAGTGTCGTCAGCAAACCTTTGCATGTGGCAGGACTATGTATATAGGCTGAACAGGACCGGAGAAAGTACAGTCTCCTGCGGCACTCCTGTGTTGCTGACCACAATGTCAGACCTGCAGTTCCCGAGACGCACATACTGAGGTCTGTCTTTAAGATAATCCACGATCCATGCTACCAGATATGAATCTACTCCCATCTCTGTCAGCTTGTCCCTAAGGAGCAGAGGTTGGATGGTGTTGAAGGTGCTAGAGAAGTCCAGAAACATAATTCTTACAGCACTACTGCCTCTGTCCAAGTGGGAGAGGGATCGGTGTAGCATATAGATGATGGCATCCTCCGCTCCCACCTTCTCCTGGTATGTGAACTGCAGAAGGTCGAGGGCGTGGCGGACCTGTGGCCTCAGGTGGTGAAGCAGCAGCCTCTCCATGGTCTTCATCACATGTGATGTCAGAGCGAAAGGCCGGAAGCCGTTCAGCTCACTAGGACGTGATACCTTTGGGACTGGGGTGATGCAAGATGTTTTCCAAAGCCTCGGGACTCTCCCCTGTTCCAGGCTCAGGTTGAAGATGCGCTGTAGAGGACCCCCCAGTTCCAACGCAAAGGCCTTCAGCAGTCGTGGCAATACTCCATCTGGACCCGCTGCTTTGATGGCACAAAGTCTCCTCAGCTCTCTGCTTACCTGGGCTACTGTAATTGTGGGTTGGGGGAAACTCTCTCCTATGCTGGTATCAGCAGAAGAATGGGTAGAGGGTGCAGCACTCCGAGGTGAGAGTGGATTAGAGTGGTCAAACCTGTTGAAGAAGGTCTCTCTCAATGGTGGCACCCCGCTTCGAGCTGCAGCCAGTGGTGATTTTCATCCCATCCCACACTTCCTTCATGCTGTTATTCTGCAACTTCGGCTACAGCTTTCTCCTGTACTGCCCTTTCGCCACCCTGAGCTGAACTCGGTGTTCCTTCTGCACGCACTTGAGCTCATGCTGATCACCGCCTTTAAAAGCCCTTTTCTTCTGGTTCAAAAGGCCCTTGATGTCACTTGTAATCCATGGCTTGTTGTTAGCATAGCAGCGTATGGTTCTTACTGGAACTACAATGTCCATACAGAAGTTGATGTAGTCAGTAGTGCAGTCAACAACCTCCTCAATGTTCTCACTATATGGCCCCTGCATTACCTTATCTAAAACATCACACCATCTGACTCTTAATATGCCTATCTTTATTTCATCCAGTCATCTTGTGCCACCAGTATTTTCTGACTCCTTTTGACTCTCCAATTTACCTGAATGTTGTTCACTAATAGGGGTGATTTGAGGATTGTACTATTGATCTTAGCACTGCTTTATAGGAAGGTTGTTTGGGCTTTCCTATTAGTTTATCCTCACTTTCTAGAGGAGTGTTTGTTACTCATTTACCTCAGTCTAGTGTTGAAAAATCCAGCTGGTGGTTTCTTCATGGTGAGGCAGACCTCACATGCGCAAGATATGAGCCATGTTAAGTTAGCTTTTAATTACCTTCAGTCCTTTTTCTTATGTTTTAATAATTTAAGTACTGTATATACTTGTAGTAAACTGTAAAAGATTATATATTAACAAAAAAATCCACAGTTTTTGTCTTTTCTGATGTGATAAGTTTATGTGAAATTTGGGGTCAGTTTTGACCAAAAATACACTCCATCCATTAAAGCATTGCTTTAACTGTGATTATGGAATGTGGAAGTTGTAAAAATAAATTTTTTCTAATTTAAGCTTTGATATGGACTAAATAGAACAAAAAATTCTTAATTCTTTTATACTTTTGCCTTTTTCTGCAATTGTGTTTCTTCTTTTAAAATGTGAAAAACCATGTAAAAAACCTTTCCAGGCCTCTAATTCTTTCTTCATTAAACCCTTAAAAGGAGAACTAAAGCATAAGGGTGAGGAAGCAGTAGAGGTGAAATAAATAACAATTGCCTTGTCATGATCAGAATGCTAATGGATGCACATGTAGTCAGCTATGATTAAATTAAATGAGTTTTTAGAAGACAACAGAAATGCCACTGATAAACTAAAACTGTTTATTTTTGTTTGAAAAAATATTTGGATTTGTTAGCATATATGGAAGATTAAAAGGCAGTTTTCTCAGGGGCTTTCAAAATACCACAATTCTGAGACACCTCTATGCTGTAATTAATACAACCTACAATTCATCAGTATTTCTTGCTTTTTAAATTATTCCTGTTTTGAAAGTGAAGCACAGTTGTTTGTATGAGTCTGTTGTAAAGAGAATGCATTATACACAACGTGTGTTTGTCTGCACAAGTCTGAGTCTAAAGTGTGTGTGTGTCAGGATGGCACAGTGATTAGCGGTTATTCCCTACAGCCACTCAGTTCCAGGCATCTTGGTTTAATTCTTGGCTTGATCACTACCTGTATTTGTCAGGTTAATTTGTGACTCTGGAATGGCATGTTTCATGAAATATCTTTTATTTTTTTGTTATAAATAATTTCCTTAGCTTGAACCTTTGTCTTAATATCATAGATCCATTTCACGTCTGTATTAGACATGAAGGCTTTAATTTTAATTAGCATCTGTTTTTTGGTTTACCATGACATTACCTTTAGGTACTGATGCCTCACTCATTACTGTACGTGACTTCAATGAACTTTTAGTAAAAAGATGGCAACACTTGGCATTGCAACATCCCTCAGTGAATAAAAATACATTTGAAAACCTTCCTTAGCAATAGTTAGCAATGTAATCAAGTAAGTTTACTCTCTATTTGTCCCTGAGATACATGTTTGCTTTACACCTGGTATTTCATCCATTAGCTTTCTTTTGTTTTCCTGATTTTGTCCCTAGCATGACATTGCAGTCTCTCACAATCTCCAGGTCTTTTTCCAGTTGTTCACAATAATTCTTTTTACTTTTTTCCCTTTGTTTTCTTTGCCTGGAATGGGTAAGGAAAGATGATGTCATATTACATGAACTCTAATCATAGAGTATGTCACACTTTCCAATTGTTTCACCCAACCATGTCAATTTATACGGCTGGAAAATCACCAGGCATGTCAAGTTTAGGTACTGTGTGACGTCTGTCTAATGGAGCCGTTGCTGTACTAAGGGTTAACAGGTGCGACCATCATTGCCATTTTATCTTTTTCCATTCTGTCATGGTACTTAAAGCACAAGATATCAGACAGACAAGCCACTCTTCAGTTTGCAAAATCCAAAATATTTCTTATTTCTCATCATTACATTGTACATATGTATGCATTGCACTTCCACATGAGCAGTCATTGGTTGTCAGCTCTCATACAAAGAGTCAAACCCTACAACTAAAGATTACAAATTCAAACTTGTGAGTTGCGGACTAATTGGTGTAAGTCACTGAGTTTATTAAACTTCGTGACTACATGCCGCAGAGTGCCTCTGACTCATTAAAATTATGTAAATGAAGGCTATAACCAAAAATTGCTGGAAAAGTCTCCTAATTTAACATGGTCTTAAGGCAGTGTGCATTAGTGTAGTGCTCTTTGAAGGACTGGCGTTACAATACAATACAGTTTATTTTTGTATAGCCCAAAATCACACAGGAAGTGCCACAATGGGCTTTAACAGGCCCTGCCTCTTGACAGCCCCCCAGCCTTGACTCTCTAAGAAGACAAGGAAAAACTCCCAAAAAAACCTTGTAGGGAAAAATGGAAGAAACCTCGGGAAAGGCAGTTCAAAGAGAGACCCCTTTCCAGGCGTTCTATTGTAGGCCCATGATCCTGACATTGGTTGCAAAATGGGAGAATGAAATATAGGTCTATGGACATTACAAGATAAGTGTATGATGTTGATGTGTGTGTAAGAAGGGCACATAGGCCGTATAAAGTATTAGTATCAAAAACACATTTTACAGGATTATTATGGTCACATGTACAAAGCACAGTGAAAATTCTTCCTTGCAATGCTCTGGCACCATGAATAGTTAATATACAAACCTTGCCTTGAAACTTTTGTCTTTATTACTTAAAAAATCTCAGAAGCACATTTTCCAACACTATCTAGTATTAGGAGTTGTGGGATTAGCCAAAGAAATTTCCAAAAAAAAATCATGAAACCAATTACTGGACTGGGAAGTGAAGCAGCACACCTTAAACATTTGTTCAGACATATGTATTTTTTTAAAATTTTGTTTCAAGAAGGAAATTACTTAACAGGCAAGTGTGACATAACTCTATTATAAACACTATCTGTAAAATGTGAAGGATAGATTTGAAACTCTGTCTTAGTAATAAATACTCCTAAATTACTTGACATTTACCGGTAATTATCTTATATCATGATGAAGACAAGATTATAACTGGTGAAATAATTAACAATAATCTAATCTATGGTGTATCGAGACCACGTCCTGCTTACAGAGGAATCGAAGCATTACCAACATCCAAATCTGTTCCTCGGAGAGTCGCAGTCAGGGCAGCTGACAGAACGGTCCTTACGGATGACACTGCAGTTGTGACCCTCTGGGATGGCTACTTTGAGCAGTTGTTCAAAGCTGATCCTCCGGCTAGGACGTTGGATATCTATGGGTCCACT
>JANRMT010062790.1:16078300-16102174 GCA_026402145.1 Polypterus bichir lapradei | reverse complement strand
GGGCATCTGTTGGTGAAGAAAGATTCCCGGATCTTGACTTTGCTGATGATGCCTTGATCTTTGTGGAGTCAATGGAGGCTCTAATCAGGGCACCTGAGAAACTGAGCGAGGAGTCTGAGTGTCTGGGCTCTCAAGTGTCCTGAATAAAAACCAAGATCCAGGCTTTTAATGACCTCTTGGGCACAGCCATCAGCAGTGTGCTGTTTGTGGAGAGAGTGTCGGCCCTGTCGAGAGGTTTACTTATCTTGGCAGTGACATTCATGTCTCTGGTGACTCTTCCTATGAAGTCAGTACACGGATTGGAAGAGCGTGGGAGGTCATGAGGTCGCTGGAAAGGGGTGTGTGATGCTCCCGATATCTATGCAAAAGGACGAAGGTCCAAGTCTTTAGAGTCCTGGTGCTTCCTGTCTTGCTGTATGGTTGTGAGACATAGACGCTATCAAGTGACCTGAGACGAAAACTGGACTCCTTTGGTACTGTGTCTCTCTGGAAAATCCTTGGGTACCGTTGGTTTGACTTTTTGTCGTATGAATAGTTGCTTATGGAGTCCCGAATGAAGCACATTACCTGCATTGTGAAGGAGCGTCGGTTACGGCACTACAGCCATGTGGCACATTTCCCCGAGGGTGATCCAGCTCGTAAGATCCTCATTGTTGGGGACCTGAGTGGCTGGACCAGGTCAAGGGGTCACCCATGTAACAACTGGCTGCGGCAGAGGCAATGAACTGTACCAGTGCATGCTCCCCAAATTGACTTGACTTTATTGCTAACTAGCAAAATACCCGCGCTTCGCAGTGGAGAAGTAGTGTGTTAAAGAATTAATGAAAAAGAAAAGGAAACATTTTAAAAATAACGTAACATGATTGTCAATGTAATTGTTTTGTCACTGTTATGAGTGTTGCTGTCATATATATATATATATATATATATATATAGTGGTGTGAAAAACTATTTGCCCCCTTCCTGATTTCTTATTCTTTTGCATGTTTGTCACACAAAATGTTTCTGATCATCAAACACATGTAACCATTAGTCAAATATAACACAAGTAAACACAAAACACAGTTTTTAAATGATGGTTTTTATTATTTAGGGAGAAAAAAAATCCAAACCTACATGGCCCTGTGTGAAAAAGTAATTGCCCCCTTGTTAAAAAATAACCTAACTGTGGTGTATCACACCTGAGTTCAATTTCCGTAGCCACCCCCAGGCCTGATTACTGCCACACCTGTTTCAATCAAGAAATCACTTAAATAGGAGCTGCCTGACACAAAGAAGTAGACCAAAAGCACCTCAAAAGCTAGACATCATGCCAAGATCCAAAGAAATTCAGGAACAAATGAGAACAGAAGTAATTGAGATCTATCAGTCTGGTAAAGGTTATAAAGCCATTTCTAAAGCTTTGGGACTCCAGTGAACCACAGTGAGAGCCATTATCCACAAATGGCAAAAACATGGAACAGTGGTGAACCTTCCCAGGAGTGGCCGGCCGACCAAAATTACCCCAAGAGCGCAGAGACGACTCATCCGAGAGGTCACAAAAGACCCCAGGACAACGTCTAAAGAACTGCAGGCCTCACTTGCCTCAATTAAGGTCAGTGTTCACGACTCCATTATAAGAAAGAGACTGGGCAAAAACGGCCTGCATGGCAGATTTCCAAGACGCAAACCACTGTTAAGCAAAAAGAACATTAGGGCTCGTCTCAATTTTGCTAAGAAACATCTCAATGATTGCCAAGACTTTTGGGAAAATACCTTGTGGAATGATGAGACAAAAGTTGAAGTTTTTGGAAGGCAAATGTCCCATTACATCTGGCGTAAAAGAAACACAGCATTTCAGAAAAAGAACATCATACCAACATTAAAATATGGTGGTGGTAGTGTGATGGTCTGGGGTTGTTTTGCTGCTTCAGGACCTGGAAGGCTTGCTGTGATAGATGGAACCATGAATTCTACTGTCTACCAAAAAATCCTGAAGGAGAATGTCCGGCCATCTGTTCGTCAACTCAAGCTGAAGCGATCTTGGGTGCTGCAACAGGACAATGACCCAAAACACACCAGCAAATCCACCTCTGAATGGCTGAAGAAAAACAAACTGAAGACTTTGGAGTGGCCTAGTCAAAGTCCTGACCTGAATCCAATTGAGATGCTATGGCATGACCTTAAAAAGGTGGTTCATGCTAGAAAACCCTCAAATAAAGCTGAATTACAACAATTCTGCAAAGATGAGTGTGCCAAAATTCCTCCAGAGCGCTGTAAAAGACTCATTGCAAGTTATCGCAAACGCTTGATTGCAGTTTTTGCTGCTAAGGGTGGCCCAACCAGTTATTAGGTTCAGGGGGCAATTACTTTTTCACACAGGGCCATGTAGGTTTGGATTTTTTTTTCTCCCTAAATAATAAAAACCATCATTTAAAAACTGCATTTTGTGTTTACTTGTGTTATATTTGACTAATGGTTAAATGTGTTTGATGATCAGAAACATTTTGTGTGACAAACATGCAAAAGAATAAGAAATCAGTAAGGGGGCAAATAGTTTTTCACACCACTGTATATATATATATATATATATGTATATACACACACACACATATAAACATATATATATATACATATACACATATACATATACATATATATACACACATACATACATACACACACACACACATATAAACATATATACACATATACATATACATACATATCTGCATATATACTGTACATACACACACTTATATATATATACATATATATATATACACATACATCCACATATATATACATATATACATATATATATATATATATACACATATACACACATATATATGGTTGAAATAGTTTTTACTGTCAAATAATGCAAAAGAGTACGCGACACGTGTTTCGCCCTAATTCTGGGCTTATCAGGCGTACACACTCACTGCACTCCCTCTCGGGAATCGAACCTCGGACATCAGCGGCGAAACCTCTTACGTTGCGCCACAGCGTGTGGTTCGTTTATTTGACAGTATGTAGATCGGGGTAATTACAATCAAGGCATTCGTAGTCTGAATCACAATCTGACTGTATAGGTGGTCACCTACCAGGTAACGCTTGTGGTTGGTCAGCAAGTTGGCTAACGCCACAGCGTGTGGTTCGTTTATTTCACAGTATGTAGATCCGGGTATATATATATATATAAATAGCAAAATACCCGCACTTCGCAGCAGAGAAGTAGTGTGTTAAAGAAGTTATGAAAAAGAAAAGGAAACATTTTAAAAATAACATAACCTGATTGTCAATGTGATTGTTTTCTCACTGTTATGAGTGTTGCTGTCATCAAGGATTTGAGTATCATTATTTCTTTCAATCAGGTTCGTATTTGGAGGACGTGTTGTTTTGAAGTTACATTCCGTGTTTGTCAACCGTTGTAAAGGTAACAGGTTTCATTCATCGAAGTGTTCACCACGCAATAAGATTGTTAAGCCTTATGATAATGTTCCCGCACGGAGGATTTAGAAAGACGCACTGGGAGAAGTATAATCTGAACCTCTCTACAGTCTTGTTTATTTTCGGGTTGTAATGTTCATCAAATTTACGTATCATCTGGTCCAGTGGCGGACTGTGTATTTCACACCTTGGCCTTCAGTAGTGCTCTGTCTGAATCAACCCGCCCCTCAAAAACTAATTTACGGTTATAAAAACCATCTTAATATGCAGAAATACAGTATAAAGAGCCACTGCATCACAGATAGATAACTCCTGTAGCCAAAATAAATGCCTTTATTGAATAGACAAACCAGGGGTGAACAAGTTCCTTTCTACTGCGGCTGTTACGACAGACATAAAAAACATCAATAATAACTCATAAACTTGCAATGTTATTTAGGAAAATCGCAACATTTTACTCACCAAAAATTCGGATTATTTGTAAACAAAATCCATCCTCCTCTCCTTCCTCAAAAACAGTTCAATTACTCTGTCGTACAGATTATCCGTGCACTTCAGTTCCATCAAAAAGTCCCTTTCTTTCGCCATCGAAGCTAATGCTGAAAGTCGAACCTGCCCTGTCGTATTTCTGGCATAAGTTTTAATTCACTTTAGGGCTGAAAATGTCCGCTCGATAGAAGCAGTGTACACAACAACAACAACATTTATTTATATAGCACATTTTCATACAAAAAGTAGCTCAAAGTGCTTTACATAATGAAGAATAGAAAAATAAAAGACAGGTCAAAAACTGCTGCGTGGCTCTTGTGTTAAACTGGAGAAGACTGCATGCGGGAAATTTTTCTTGTATTCCCGATACTTCTGGGGGTCGAGGAGCATGACAAACATCAGTTTTTTGTGGTCTTGAAATCTGGTCTGTGTCTGGCAAATAATATTGTCCAGAATCCTGCCATGGAGTTGGCTGTAGTGCGCACGAGCGTTCAGTGGCCTTGTAGAGTTCCTCATATCGGCTTCTATCCAATCAATGGGTCTGAATATGGTGACGTTGCCGTACGCCTGCTAGAGGGCCCTACTGACACCAACTGAAAATCTGATTGGTTGAAGCAACAGTTTAATCGACATTTATTTTGTGTTAGAGGGCCTGCACAACAGATTGTCAAGGCCTTTCTGCCTGGCAACAAATGATGGCTGAAATGTGATTGGTTAAATGCTTTAATACGAAAATACATGTCTGGAAGCAGCACAACCATCGGATTAAACTTGTATCTCGCGAATATCTTGTGCGACCTTGCGATATCCACTGCTTTATTTAATTTTAGCTCAGACCCGGCACTTAAACGTTTCTCTCACACTTTCGCTGAGGGAGGGTTTCCGCAGTAGCTGCACTTATGAATATGCTAAGCACAGTCCTTCACCCGCGAATATTGACATTATATGGGCAGGCACTCAATTACATGGGAGGCGTGATGATGCGAGACGCAACTCCGCGTCACACGGTGACCGAGCTGGAGTCTATTACAGTATATGGATGAAATAAGGTTCCAGTTATGACCGTTACCTGTAGAATTTCGAAATGAAAAACTTTTGTAAGTAAGCTGTAAGGAATGAGCCTGCCAAATTTCAGCTTTCCACCTACATGGGAAGTTGGTGAATTAGTGATGAGTGAGTCAGTGAGTGAGTCAGTCAGTCAGTCAGTCAGTGAGGGTTTTGCCTTTTATTAGTATAGATTATATCACCAGTATACTTCTCTATATGATTGATTTTTTAGGGCTCAGTTTTAGGATTGAGCTCTTAGAATGAGCATTTTATTTTCCATCCAGTTTGGAGCTGGTTACGCAGTTTGGCACCCCACTGAATCAGATTGTAAGAAAGATTATACTTAATAGCTTGTACAATATATTGGTTTTTAGACATAAAGAAACTCCCTTTGTTTCCTGACCTAGAAAAACGTAAAAAAATGTTACTAAATCTTACTAGTCTTATTTCTAATACTAATGAGGGACCAAAAAGAACAACCATGGAATGAGCCTGCAATGACTTTACCTCATTTGAACTACACTTAGGACTGTCTTGTTCTCATTAGTCTCAAAACACAAAGAGGTGGAAGGTATCAGAAACGAAGAGTATCCAGAAGGCAGGTCTCACCTGGAGTTTGGTCCTCTGTTGAAAGGTTGAAGGAGCAGAAACTTTTCAGCCAAGGTTAAAACCAAGAGGACATGATACAAAAAAAACAAATGCTAGGACTTGAGACAAAATCGTAAATTGATAGATACAGTAGAGTCAAAAAATATTTCATATACCCTAAGACAAAACACCAGATGTAAATAAAACACAAAAAAATGAAAACAACTAGAGAGATCTTTAACAACCATGATGGGGGAATTTCAAATTATGAATTAGTCACAAACTCTGAGTAAAGGAATGTATGATGCTGAACTTTATACTGTCTCAGTTATGTCACGTTGCTCACTTTTGATGCATCTTGCCTAGCAAAAGCCTGGCAACTCTCCATTAAAAACAGCAAACAATTTTGGTGCCAATACTAAAAACAAAATGGAGCTTCTGGAAAATGTATGAAATTAATGTCTTCAGAAGCATCCTAAATTAAAAGTACTCACAGCACTCATTACAAAGCCTAAGTAAAAAGCTGTGTCTAGCTCGCCTTGTTTCCTCAGCTGTATTTAATGGAGTTCAGCACTTTTCGAGCTCTTGCGTGTTTTGTTTTAATGTAGATAAGGCCACAGCTGGGGAAGTATAAGCGCAATGCTTTACAGCAGAATGTGTTTGTGTGTTGTGGCGGGCGGCCAGAACTCTTGCCTGGCCGGGATACCAAGAGTGTCGAAGGACCGGGGGAGAGCGTATTTTTGGGACAGTTTCTCCCCCAGGCCAACAGAGGGCAGCTACCCTGGTTTCCACCAAGGCCACAGGTTATGAGCATGGGAGCTCAACCCTGTTGGAACCCATGGCCACCACCAGGGGGCACATGGACCTTTCCAGGGCCTTATTTGGCCACACTTCCACCACACACGGAAGAGTGGCCGGAAGAAACTTGTTAGGCACCTGGAGTCCTTATGGCTGCCCTATAAAAAGGGGCCAGTCCCACCATTCATGGGCCAGAGTTGGGAGGAAGAGGACAAAGCCTGAGGTAAAGGGAGAAGGACTGGGGATTGTGTTGTCAGGTGATTGGTGCACTGTGCTGTGGGGAGCAGGGTGAAACGCTCCCCAATTGTAAATAAATGGGTTTTGTGTGGCAAAATTTGTCTCCTGCCTGTCTGGGTTAGGGAGGCTGAACGCGCCATGGTGGCTCACAGTGTGTACAGAATACAGTGTGTATAGTAATGATGAAAAGAATAGATGGGAGGACTCTCTTAGTTTAAGGGTGGAATTAGTCATTAGTTTTAATTTTGAAGGTAACGTCAAGACGATCCTGCATTCCTGTATTGGAAAAATAAGGTTATTAAAATCAATTAATGGATTTTAGTAATGGAAATATATTGGGATATTTTGTGCATTTCCATATTGTAGCATAAAGTTTGCTCTGGCTGTAAGTTTCAATCATTTATAGTCCCCTGATTATTAATTTATTGTAAATTAATGCTGGGTTACAGTGTAACAAGAAAAAGGGCATATTTAATAAATTAAAAATAAAACTCCACATGTGTTCAGAGGGAAAGTCATTCAAAATTACTTCTGACATTACTTTCAAGGAAATATTCTTGACAAATTTCATTCAAAAAATATGCAGGTGCAGTAATGAGATACAATGAGAGGCAGAGAAGTAGAACTCTTGTACGCGTATAGGTCATCTTTATAAATAGGCAGGTAAAAGTAACCTGAAATTCACCCTGAAATATAATGAAAAGTATAAATCATTTTTGGAAGTGCTAGGAATAAGTGGATTTTGCCTTCTGCTTGTGCTGTGTCAGTAGGCAGCTTATCCAAAAATAACAATGTGTTTGGTGTCAATTCAATAGACCACCATCATCCCAACTGTTGGTCACAGTCATGGCAAGGATTTACAGAAGGTGCTGCGCCTTTAAACTGATAAAGTACAAAGATTTAATTAAATAGGAATTGGGACATGAATTGTAGTGAGAAACTGATGAAAGTTTGCAACCAAGAATCAGTTCTGTCTTTTTATCAAAGCGTAAATCAGTAACAAAGAGTTGGACAAAAAAAAAAAACACAAAGACAGAAATCTTTACACCTGAAATCAAAAATAAAGCAAAGTAAACTGCATACTAAAATAGTTCACTTCAATCTCCGATGACCCGGGAGTGCACAGTGGTGACCTTTTCAACTGTCTTGCAAAGAAGACACACAGTTGTGTGATTCTGGTCGGTAATCATTGAAACTAAAGAAGCAGGAACCATGAACATGATGAAGCATAATAAAAAAATGAAAAGAAAATAAAGATGTGAAAATATACAAAAGACCACAATGTAGAGACAGGTTCATCATCAGTCAAAACCTTAATAGCAAAAAAAAAGGTGCCTAAAAAAGAAAAGTCAAAACACAAGTCAGCAGTGGAAGATAGAGCTGATAAGAGTAAAGGGCATTTTGGCTGCGTGATGAAACACATATTTTCATTATTTGGATTTGGTAATATAAAATGTTATTTACAATACATTAAAGCACAGCCTTTCCTCTAGAGTGTAAGATTAAAGCACAGTGGAGCCTACAATCAAAAATGAAAAAGGTGTTTTTGACAAAAAGTAATGTATTGCAATAAAAAGTGTGCATTTTAGGATATCCGCCTGATCAATGAGAAAGTATAGATTTGATAAACATGATTGGCTCTCTAAGATATTTTCTTACCACATTAATGCAAAGTGATAGTGTGAAGAATAAAAGAAATGACTGACAGATACATATCACTGTTCTAATGGTTGGCCAGTAGTGTAAAGTTAACTGCCTTCAGAATAAAAATGAAGAAGCGCTACCTTACCCCCTTCTGAAGCTCACTGCCTGCATTTTTCATGTATTTTGTCTGGGGCAGGAGTAAGATTTTAGTTAAAGGTCAGAGGCAGGAATGAAGATGGAGTTCTGCTGGACAGTGTTTTTTCAGAGGTCAAAGGTGTGATGGGAGTTTAGCCAGGGGACAGATGCTACTTTGATAGAGGTGGCAGCTGGGATAGAGTTTTGTCAAAGGAAAGAAAATGTCCGAAGATGGACACGATATACCTCTGAACATTCCAAAGTGGCCATTTTAGTAAAAAAGGCCAATTAGGTTCTTGATTATTATGTGAACATCATTCTGTTGCCTAATATACAAGTGTAAGTTTATTTGCTTTTATTTAAAACCAGTACAATACAGAAATGAAATAATGATTACTGTCTTATTAGGCATAATTAGTTATGTTTAAAGTATTTGGAAGCCTTCATTATAAATTGAAGGCTTGTTTACTTCAAATGTTTAACATGAATTACGACTCTGTTAACTATAAACAAAGATTTGAGTATAACAAGTGGGTAACATGTTACCAGGAGTTACTAGAATCATAACATTATTTTGCAGTCCACTTTCTTATTTTTAAATCAGCCCTAAACCATTTATTTGTCATAATGTGCCAAAGCTGAATAGGTCAAAGGGGGGGGGGGTGAAATTGTCCTATTTCTTTACCCAACTATAAAGAGAAGATAAAGAAATTATATGTTCAGAATTGTTTAAATTGTCCTGCGGTGGGTTGGCACCCTGCCCGGGATTGGTTCCTGCTTTGTGCCCTGTGTTAACTGGGATTGGCTCCAGCAGACCCCCGTGACCCTGTGTTCGGATTCAGCGGGTTGGAAAATGGATGGCTGGAATTTTTTAAATAGACAGTTCTAGGTCTCTAATCTCAACTGTATCTGTTCTTTAACACATTATTCGCTGTTTGATATATACAGTAACTGACAGATGCATGAACAATAAAATTGGTATTAGTAATTTGAAACAGGATTCCCCTTCTTTGTAAAAACGTACTTTCCAGGAATCTGGCTTTTACATCTTTTGGGGATTTTAATAGTACATAATCAAGAGTGTTAATATGTGTTTTAGTTATCTTTCTTTCTTATAATTATTAAAGTCCCCTTGCTTTGTCCTAGTAGTTTGTAAACTAAGTTGGACACAGTGGTGAGTGAGAGACATAATTTTAGTCTCTTTATTAAAGGAGAAAAAAGGTTACAAAGTTTATTGCACAGATCAGTAAATTAAGCAGGCCATTAAATAATTCAAAATGTTACAGTTGGTTCAAATGTTAACATTTATCAAATCTCAGAAGGCAGTGAAAACACATCACGCTTAAAAGCCTTCTTTAAAATGAAGCAAACCATCCAAGGAGAGTAAAAACACCACCACATTGTAGGTACACCAGCATCAGAAGAGTCAACTCATAGTGATCATTGCTAATATCCAGTGCACTCATCATTATCAAAGGTAAGTGCCCTTCTCTGCGCTAGTCGAATCTGTGTATCTCCTACTATGCACACCCATGGACCCTAAGGTTTTCCAAGAGGCCTTTGTCGCCTTTGCTTTGTGGCAGTAGAGTTCCTTGCCAACTCCCCCTTCCAGTATCATCAAGAGGTATTCCTAGCAGCCATCTGCCACCATTATCAGCTGTCGATGGCAAGCCCCCCTCATATCCTGATCATCGTTTTCCCGGTGAGTTACTCTGCACATTCCACCTCACAACCTCCCAGACATATTTCCAGCAGGAACTTGCTGCCTCATCCCCACTTGCTCTAGTATTCTTCATAATTTAAAGTTTGCTATGAACTCCCTCTCTTTCCTTCTCTTCTGATCAGTCTTCCATTAACACAATCACATCCTTTTTTACTGCTTTTTTTATTGGTCCGCTCTCTACACTATCAGCACGATCCTTTTCAACAACTGACCTCCTCACTGCACATTCTGCTGTGCTTATAAGTGCTAGAAACACTTTAGTTTGGGTACTGCAAAAATGCATCTATTACTCATTTACTCTTATGTAACAAGACCTTAAAGGCTTCTTTTAGTCTTCATAACCTCTATAACCCATCGGTAGACAGGTTATTAATTTCTGTGAAGTGCTGCATATTGACATGATGGTAAAATTAGTTGTTAATATAAAGGATTCACAGGTCTCATACTAAATATGAAATATCAAGAGAAGTGTGTCTCTGTTAAGCCACCTCAGCCCAACACAAAGTGCCATTTCATTAGTAGTTTGCATTGAAAATACTTTACTGATGCTTTGTAAGTGTTAATGAAGACCAAAAGAAGTGTTTGTGGAGGTCTTTTTATATAGTAGTAAATGAATAATAGATAATAACATAGTTAATTAATAGTTGTATTTTTGCAGTACATTAACTGAAGTGTTACCAAAGCATTTCCTCCCTCATTATTCCTAGCAGCCCCATCTGTGGGCTGATAATTGACAATCACTGTCACTCATCCACTAATGATTTATTTAATTAAAATGCAACCAACAGGGGCATAATGCTTCCATTGCTAAAACCTAATAACAAGCTATAAAAAAAGATCCTGTTGCAAAATTTGTGGGGCGCCTGGCCACAAAAGCATTTTCTGGATAAGTTTGGCCCAGATCTGTAACTTTTTACCATTTTTTTTTGTTGTTCTACTTGAAATTATGACCTCTGTGACAGCAGCTAGCCTTAAGTAGTGCTGATTGGCACAATTCACCAAAGTGTTTTTCACAGCCTGTTTGCTGGCTTCACTGGTGACCTATGATGCTTTGAGAGGCCAGTGACACATTACAGTTCTGTAGCAGCCAATGTTGGATGGGACAGCCCCCTGAGTATATAAAACTGATCCTAAAAGTGGGTAGTTTGCCAGATCAAATGCTATACAGGATGAAAGTGTACCTCTAAGGCAGTGGCGGCTCGTAGCTAAAATTAGTGGGGGTGCTGCTCCAGAAAATTTGTAGCCTTTGTTTTAAATTTGTGTAAAAGGAAACAAACATGTATAAAAAGAAAATTTATTCACAAACTTGATAAAATCCTAAAAGAACAAAATCAAACATTTTTTACTTACTATAACCTAAATTGTTACAGTTCAAGCTTGATCTATTCATTTAAAAATGAAATCCATTCTTCTTGTTTTAATTTGCGTGAAAAGATATAATTTTCTCCTTGATCTCTGGATGACAACTGAGGAAATTTTTCTCCATTGAAAGCACTGCAAGTGCATTTAGTCTTTCCGAATTCATAGTGCTTCTTAGAAAAGTTTTTGTTCTTTTCAGTGTTGAAAAGCAGCGTTCTGCCTCAGATGTAGTCATGGGAACTGTCAAGAGGATTTTTATCAGTTTCGTAATTTCACTAAGACCATCGTCTAGATTATTTTCAAAGATACATTTCAGCAGCTCAATTAATTTGCAATATTCATGAATATCAGACCTACAATAGAATACTTTTAGTTCAGTTTCAGGCTTTTCTTTGTCAATCATTTGATATGCTTCAGTGGTCAGTACTATCTCTTCTGTAGGATGTTCATTCTTAAAACTAGTGAAGCATTTCTTGTTGAACAATTTAGCAGCTACTAAGTGTTTAGTGGAAGAATATCTGTCCATTATATCAACACATATACAGTCACACACTTCCTTAGCTTCTGCCATGAGTGTCTTTGAAGGATTCTCACAGTACTTTGAGTTTCTTAATTCTAAAACAGCAGTTTTGAAATTTGTTATATATTCATTAACTTTAAACACACTAATTTCTCGAAATTCCACTTGGTTGTAAATTATTTCAACATGAGGCATAATCTGACGAAAAAGCTCTAACCAAAACTTGAAATTATCAACATTCATGTATTTTAAAATTCCTGTTGCTTCTGCAATGGTTTGATCTGCATTTGATGTTGACTGAATTTCAGTAAGGCAGTTTTTTTAAGGTTGCAAATTTTCATGAACTCTGTTTATGGTTCGTATGTTGAAGTTCCACCTTGTAGAGGATAGACGTGGAATGCTGACGTCCATATGCTTCTTGAGAATGGACACACGTTGCAGTGATCTTGAGACGAATGTTGGAATAGCCAGAATGTTAGAGAAAAATATTCTTGCGTTTCGTGTAATACTTGCTGCATTTCTCATTATTAAATTAAGTTGATGTGCATAACAGTGAATGAAATGTGCATTACTATAAACTGCTTTTATTTTTGCTTGAACTCTTGCTTTTTTGCCTTTCATGACATTTGCACCATCAAATGTCTGAGCTATCAGTTTTTGTCCATTTCCTTGAAGGATTATGTCCAATTGTTCTAAAATATGTTTTGATATGCAATCTGCAGTTTGATTTTCTGGAATAAAGAATCCCCAAAAACGCTAAAATATTTTTCCATTCAATACGTACCGTAGAACAAGGACCATTTGAGTGTGTTCCGAAACGTCTGTTGTGTCATCAGCCATGACAGCTACAACGGAACCTTTTCTAATTTCCGTCCTTATCTCCTCATGGTATATTTGTAGCAGGCAGTCAAGTATCTCATTCTGAATGGTCTTAGAAACACCTTTGAAGACTGCACTTGTTTCTAAGTGATTCTTCAAATCTGGATCTAATTTAGATGCAAAATTTACTAATCCTCTAAATACCCCTGGATTTACTGAATCATCTTTTTCATTATGTCCACGTAAGGGAGTTTCAAAGTTTCCACAAAAGAAAATGCAGTCTATTATTTTGGACAAAATTTCACGGTTCTTTTTAACCTTTATATTATGCTCATTGATTGAAAGTCTGTATGCCTCACTAAGTTTCTCCTTAATAATTACGGTTCCTAAAAGTGACAGTGAAACTACATTATCAACGTGCTTCTATGACTTCTCATGCTTCTCTGTTTTTTCTTTCATTTTGTTTATATTTCTAAAGCCATCTTTTGTCCACGGTACATCACCTCCAAACAGCAAACACAGGAAGCAAAACAGTGCATTTTTTACTTCACAGCCGCAAAGCCAACTTTTCCATTGGTACCATTCAGAATTAAAGCTACAAATATATTTCTTGTTGTTGCTTATGCCTGGCTGAGATATTAGAATATCAGGTGTTGAACGACCTCTTTTCTTAACTGAAACTTTCTCATGGAGAGACAGCTGTGAAAACTTAAGCTGTTGAAGTTCACTTACAGTCACAGAACTTATTTCTTGGGGATGCAAGGCCATGGTTAAAGTTTTCTGTAAAATAAAAGAACCGGAAAAAAAATGAATCAAATAGAATAGCTGGAAGCAGGATAATAATCTAATTCTACACTTTATCACATTCAAGAATATGGTTCATGATTTTTAAACACAACACACGCGGAGTAAAAAAAAAAAACACTACCTTCCACCAACACGCCAGGGTTGGCACTGCGGGAGCGACAGTGCTCTCTCTCCCTCGCAGCCTCGTGTGCAGTTTCCTATGTGCGCATGCGCACAACAGCCAAACACCACGCCGCTGGAACTGTGAAGCGCACAGTTCCATACAAAGATTTTTGTATCTTTTTCATGAACTGGGGGATGGCTACTGACATTAAGCTTAAGGATTATATATTGTACAAGTATAAAGAAAGAATTAAAGAAAAAAGGACTAATTGTATTAAATGTTATTTTCATGATGGTGTCCAGTTTTGCCATCATCCTCTTTTCCACAACAGCTTCCAATGTGTCCAGGGTCCGCTCTGTGAGGCAGCAGGTTTTCCTGATACATTTGTTCAGGCATTGTGCTTCTTTTGAGCTCAGGTTTCTTCTCCAGGAGACTGCAACGTAGACCACCACACTTGCTACTGTGGACTGATGGAACATTTTCAGCAGCTCAGTCACAATTCACACATCAAAAGACTTACCAAATACAGTCTGCTCTGGCCCTTCTTGTACATCACCACTGTGCTGTCAGACCAGTCCAGTTTGTTGATGTGAACCCCCAGGTACTTGTAGTTCTGCAATGTTGCAATACTACTACTACTACTACTACTGCTACTATCATGAAGATAACTCCATTTAAACCATCCATCCATCCATCATCCAACCCGCTATATCCTAACTACAGGGTCACAGGGGTCTGCTGGAGCCAATCCCAACCAACACAGGGCGTAAGGCAGGAAATAAACCACGGGCAGGGCGCCAGCCCATTGCAGACATTTAAACCAGTACAATTTAAATTGAAAGAAATTAAAAAGAATCTGTCCAATTTCTAAACCTAATGTATCCATTATAGAGTTGCAGGGAATGTAAAAAAAGAAAGATACATAAATCTGAGCACATTCACACATACAGTATACACACACTTGTGAAAGGAAATGAATGACCTGGAGCTCTGAGGTATAAGCCCTAATAATGTCACTACAATACCACCTCTTAATATAAACTCAATTTAAACAGAAAATAACATGTTTTTATAAGAACACTACTTTGTTAAAATGGCTACATATCATATGATATTAAAATAATCTGCATGGACATACAGTATTTGCAAAAGATGACATAATGAAGAAGTGGTTAGCACTGGTGCTTTATCATCACAGACTCTTGGGTTTAAATCCTGGCATGGCCAACATCTGTGTAGCGTTTTTACAGTCTCCTTCTGTACATTTACCTCGGGTACTACTTGTGCCAGTGATGTGCAGGTTAGGTAGATTAGGAACCTTAAATAGAATAAATAAATACTAAGAGTCCTTTGGCTTATGAAAAAAACAACCTGTACAAGGTTGTGCTGCAAAATTTGTACAGTATACATAAATCTCATTACTATGTGGCATAAATGGGAGGATCAGTGAGCAGTTCTTTAAAGACAGAAGCTTGCAGGTGATCTTGGGAGAAATGTTAACAGTACTGGGTGACATCTGCATAGCAGAGGCCCTTTGGGAGTGCTGCTGACCGTTGTAGAATCAGTTGCACGTTCTTTCTGCCTGGTGATGCATAGCATTGCTCTGACATCCAGCTATGCAGATTAATGCTAATTATACAGCATGCCTAATGAGGTTCAAGGTGCTGGCATACAACATTTATATATTCATTAAACACTGTGTTAATGAAACCTACATGTTACTGTGTGAGTATTTAAGGTTTTGAACTTCTAATCAGCCACACATTCTCTAACTGAATGTTACAGTATGTTGTTCTGGATGTCACTATATGATATACATTGGTCATATAAATTATGCTAGTTTTCGCTGTGTTGCTCATTGAGACAAATTGTCTTCAAGTTAGTCAAGTATAATTTGTAAGATTTGCTGGAATTACAACAGGAGGTGGTATGCTTTCTTTTCCTCTCTGATGGCCTGTTCTGGTTTGTGAATCGGGGTCTCTAGTGTTTTAATTACTGGTAACCCCAGAGACATTCACTTGAGTGCAGCACAAGTTAAATTCCAGGTGGGGTTTGACAGGGTAGCCAGACCTTAAAAAATAACTACTGCCTCAGGCTTTCTCCGTTTGTACAATATTCTTATGAATATTGTTTGGTGATGACCCAGAGTCTATGAAACATCATGTAATCCTTTTGAAACTAACAGACATCAACATTTTTCCTGGAGTTTTTAAGGAATTTGCCCACATTGTGGCATGATATACATTTTGAAACTGTGTGCTGATGACATCACTCCAACTGCAAGGGACAAAATTAGTCAGTTACATACTGAGCTAATATTGTAAAGAAAAGAATTATAAAATTTCTATTTGACATAGAAAAGAGGAGATCATGTTTTGCTTACATTATAATTTTTTTAGCTGATACAGTTAGATCTGTTATAGAAACTGCAGCAGAACAGAATCGGAGTTAAAGCTGGCTGACGAGTACCTGGAGCCGTGTTCCGTGGGGAGGAACCCACTGAAGAAGGGGGAGGTGGAGGACCAGGGTCCACCCAATGAAGCAGGTAAGGGGGTGGAGAATGTGTACTGGAGCCCTGCGATTAAGATCAGAGCAGGGATGATGAATCTCCACCCCGTTCCGGAAGAGAACCTGACAACGCATGCACTGGAGAGGCGCATGCATAATGACTCCTGGCCAGAGGACGAAAGGGGCAGAAGTCTGTTCCCCTTGCCAGCCGAATTAAACTTTTTTATGTTGCAGAAATTACAAGATTTGGTAAAACCAATCGAATGATAAATTATATAAATTTAATCAAATTTATTTTTTTCTCCAGCCGTCTGGAGTTTTTTTTTGTTTTTTCTGTCCACCCTGGCCATCGGACCTTACTCTTATTCTATGTTAATTAATGTTGACTTATTTTATTTTCTTACTGTGTCTTTTATTTTTCTATTCTTCATTATGTAAAGCACTTTGAGCTACATTTTTTTGTATGAAAATGTGCTATATAAATAAATGTTGTTGTTGTTGTTGAATTGGCGAGTTAGAGACGACAGTGATGGCGCCGCTGGAGAAGGAGGAATGGTATCTGCAGCACCTCTGGGGTTGCCTTCTCACAGTAGACGGGAGCAGTGCAGGTAAGTGATACCGGCACCGTAAATAAAAAGGGAAGCCCTAGTGAATGGAGCCGGGATATTGCTGATTGGACTTGAGTAGCGGGGTGTCTCACAATAGACAGGGAAACATGGACCGATCGCGCCATTACTCTAGAAACATCTGGGGCACTGGGAAGGGGCTGGCTTGTATCTATCAGCACCTAGACTGCTCCACCCCTAAAAGGGGCAGTGGTCGCTTTCCGGTCAGGAGTGGTCCAAACTACATGGAGTCCCTCTTGTCATAAGGGGATCCAAGTTGTTGTATCACCCCAGAGTAAAGGCAGACCCCGGAGAAAGGGAAAGTCTCCCTACAGGAAGCAGAGTAAGTCAGTGTGCACACACTATAAGAGAGTGCTGTCCGAAAGGGCAGAGAGAAAACCCGAACCTGGCTGGGAACGAGGTGGAGTGAAGATACCCCGTTTGTTTCCATTCCTTGAGGGCATGAGTAAAAGGAGCGCGTCAGTGTTATGAGTGCCACAGAACTGACCATACATGGAGATGCTGTTCACATCGGGTTGCAGAGGACGCCAGGAGGTGGCATCGGCAAAGCGTCCCTACGCCATATTTCTATTCTTTTACAGGAGAAGACCGTGGCCTTCAGTATGCCAATGCCTTGTGAGGCAAGCTGCTTCGCCCTATGGGCTTCAGCTGGGGAAGGGGTAATGTGATGGACAACCGGGGATCGTGCCCTGTCAGGAAGCCTTGGAGAGCAGGGGACCAAGGAAAGGGCAAGCCATTCCCCGGGACATGAAAGGACAGACACCTTGGGATACATCGGGGCCACAAGCATGGGGCAGTAATGCTCAAGCCTGTTGGATTACGTGGCCACCACCAGGGGCCACTGGGATAATTCTGGAGCTGTAGTCTGCAGCACTTCCGCCTCAACCAGAAGTGCGGCCAGAAGAGGAGCTGGATTTAAAAAGCAGCACTGGGACTTAATTGAGGAACATCTGGAGTACTTCTGGGTGTGATATAAAAGGGCCGCCTCATGCACTCGGGAAGCCCGTGTCAGGTGGTAGAAGACAGAGCTTGCAGGAGAGGAGTGGAGGTGGTGAAGAAAAGAAAATATAAGGAAAGATAAGGATTGAGTTACAGTAATCCCTCGCTATATCGCGCTTCGACTTTCGCGGCTTCACTCTATCGCGGATTTATATGAAAGCATAACTAAATATATAACGCGGATTTTTCGCTGCTTCGCGGGTTCTGCGGACAATGTGTCTTTTTACTTCCTGTATATGCTTCCTCAGTTGGTTTGCCCAGTTGATTTCATACAAGGGACGCTATTGGCAGATGGCTGAGAAGCTAACCAATCAGAGCACGCAGTTAAGTTCTCCTGACTGAGAAGCTAACCAAGCAGAGCACGCAGGAGCTATGCAGTGTTAACCAGGAAGTCTCATCTCGCTCATTCAGCATCAACGTGCTTCGCTGTGTAAAGAGTTGTGCTCTTTAGTGTTTATCTTTGTGCATAGTCAAGCCCTTCATTATGGCTCCAAAACAATCTGCTACTGCTTCAGGTGCCGTGCCCAAGCGCAAGAAGAAGATGTTAACGATTGCCGAAAAGGTAAACGTTTTGGATTTGTTGAAGGCTACGATTCTTTTTATTTAAAAAGTAGGAAAGGAATATAAGATCTACGGCTGCAGCGTCCTTTTAACCAGGGTGCAAAACGAGTTGTAAGTGGATGTAATAAGGCAGTAGTCTGGATGGAATCTGCTTTAGGGATTTGGATTGAAGACTGCCAGAAGAAGAACAACGGCAGTGCTACACAATCGCCTGAAGTGGCTCCTTTACAAGGGCTGTAACGCTCTCCTTTGTTGTGCAGTAAAATTAAACTCATTGTTATCGAACAAGTCATCGTGTCATTGTTGGTGAGTAACCATAATTAATTTTCTTCTTACAGTGCTTAGTACATGTATGTACGTTTAGTGTCACTGTACACACATTTACTGTATACTATTTTTCTTGCAATGTACGTATTTATTGCTGGTGAGCTGTCTATCATAATGGCTGTAACATATGTGATATCGGAGACACTCAATATCTTTAAAATAATATTTAGGTTTTACTGTATATAAACAGTGTGTGTTTATATACATAATTTCAATGAATCTTACCTAATATCTAAGAGAATACAAAGGGATTATGCTGTATAACGCTGCGGGGAATATTTATAAACAGTGCGTGAGAGTTTATAAGGGCTTAAAATATATAAAAATAACCATACAAACATATGGTTTCTACTTCGCGGATTTTCACCTATCGCGGGGGGGTCTGGAACGCAACCCCCGCGATGGAGGAGGGATTACTGTATTGGGAAGATTTGTGGTTGCATTGTGTTGTGCAGAAAAGTGAAAAATAAACCGTGTGTATTTTGGGGACATTCTGAGTCTGTCTGTCTGTGTCCGGGGGTCAAACTCCACAATACCTCCTGTTAATTTTATCAGTCTTATTCAGCATGTGAATTCATTTTACACCAAAGGTTGCTAATTAAATCAACTCATCAATAGCTTTTTCAATTTTTAAGATTTGGAATAAGCACTGGCCATTGGACCTTACTCTTATTCGATGTTAATTAATGCTGATTTATTTTGTTTTCTGATTGTGTCTTTTATTTTTCTATTCTTTATTATGTAAAGCACTTTGAGCTACTGTTTGTATGAAAATGTGCTATATAAATAAATGTTGTTGTTGTTGTTGTTACAGGCAATACTTTAATCTTTCCAGCTGAGAGATGTTAAGGCAATAAGCCTTAGCCTGCATTTGGTTAAGCTGAACAGGAGAAAAGTGTTTTCTAGGAAAGGCTATAACATTAAGCAGTACTCAGTTTAATTTAGTTAGAGTGTACAGCTTTTGATTCCCATGGAAAAATAACCTTGAGTTTGTGATAATGATTTGGTCACATTTTCTGTATGTACTTTTCATGTGTTTTGAAAGAACTGTAAAATTTCATGGCTTCTGGCGAAAGGTATGGTTCATTTGAGGGGAGAGCTGCTGCATTTTACAAAAGAAGATATTTGGTGGTAAAAAAAACACCTGTGCAAAGGACCCTCACTCTAATAAGAGTTAAGCATATTTAAAGTGTAACTAAGAAAATGGATCACCTAGAGTATCACCAGCATCTTTCTGTTGCTAATGGAGCTGCATAAAGACCTACGCCACCCATGCTGCAAGTTGTATGATTCTATGTATCACTTGTTGCTGTTGGCTTTGATGCAAGCAAATATAGCCTTTAAATGAAACTTGGAGGTATTGCTATGGTCTATTCGTGTTATCTAGGAGGTTAGATTATTCATTCCATGTCTAAATGGGGTCCATTAAGGGCTCAAGATGATGTTGTTGTGAAGTGTGTTGGTGGTAAACAGGGTTGAAGTAAAGGAACGAAAGTAGCCTGCCATGAAGGCCACTAGGGTGAAATGCACAGGGTACAGCATTGACAGTGAGACAGACAACAGATCACAGGTAACAAGTACATAGCTGGCTTTGACCTTTTTTCCTATCACCTGTTTAGAAAATAACCTGAGAGGGCAGTTGGTACCTTTTATTTTAGGTGTAAATCATATTTGATCTGATAACGTAATACAACAAACACCCACATAGGCTATTATGGGCAGGACTAAACACTGGAGACTAAAGAGAATAAGTAAGCATGGGTGCTTCCCTTGTTCTCAATGCTAGAACACATCACAGTATAATTCAGAGAAAAAAATATGATTAAAACTAGCACATGTCAACAGAGAGCACAAGTTGTCTCAATTTATACTAGATATAAAGTATATATACCTGCACTCTTAAAAATACTAGTTCTTCAATGGCATTTTATGGTTCTTTACTGGTTATGTGGTTCTTCATAGAACTAATTCTTAACAAAGCACAATTTTTAATTCTGGAAAGGGTTCTATATGAACTGGTTCTTTGTGCTTTGAAAAACTTCCTAATATGAGTGTCGGTTGAACCCAAAAATACACTAGTCGAGAGTCAGTACATGTCGGAGATTCAAATACCCCAGGACTAAAATGTGCCAATACACCCCACACCATCAGTACAATGCAAAAAATACTAAGGGGACCCTTAACAGTTCCATCCAATAAACCTGTAGCTAATTTGAACCATGGTTATGGTTATGGAATCCCATTGCAAGATAACTCTGCTACTGGGCACCATATCTCACAGAGCATTACAGATTAAGAAAATACTGTCTCAAACTCATGGTTTGGAGGCCAAAATCTCATAGTGGGTAGGCCTAATCAGTGGAAGAGAAATCTACAGCATCAGCTCACCAAAAACTGAGACATTTTCCTTGTCTAATGTATGCTGCTTTATAAAGTACAACAGGTTATGTATATAGAATAGTTTAGTAAATTAAATGAACTTGCTACATTAGGCACTGTTTGGTGGATGATTAATGAAGTTTAAAGTCTATTCTTCCTCTTAAAGAAGCCCAATAATCTGTGAGCATACATAGCAGATGTAGTAAAGAAGTCTACATTAATTAAACTCAACAAAAAATAGAAAATCAGCTATAGGAAAACCTACCGACATCAGTTGAAAGCAATGTATTTTTTCTATATTTTTGCTTAATTCAGCTTTGATTAATATTTTTGTCAGGTTTTGATGTTCAGTATTTATGACAACTTCTTCATGCCTCTCACCCTTAAAAATATCAGACCATGTCTCTTTAAGTTATTTTAGCTGCTGGCCTTAAAGTTCTCCTCTCATCATATAAGCTATCATAATACTGACATAATATGGAGAGGACCACATGTAGTGCTACCAATAAACAAAGTCAAAAGCAAGAAAGCAATTTTTAAATAAATAATATTTGTGGAAACATTTTCATGAAGATGTAAAATGAGATTATGTGTTTGAATCAAGTTTATAGAAGACATGTTTTAGAAAGGTTAAAGGGAAAGGTATTATGTTATAGAAAAAGATGATCCGCTGTGGCAACCCCAAACGGGAGCAGTCAAAAGAAGAAGAAGAAAAGGAAAGGGATTATGCCATCATAGAAGAAAAAACATATGGCAAGCCAGTCAACATGTCAAGGGAAGAAGGTCTGAGGCGAACAGATCCAAATTCTCTATCCACAATTAATTCCCAAACACAAGTAAAGAAACCACAAATAAAAAACACTAAATCAAAAATAACAGTAATACTCACAAATCTCCAAACACATACCCAGTGCTCCAGTGGGTGTCTGTTTATTGGCTGAACATAAAGAAAGGAGGACCCAGCATCTGCAATGTCATTTTAGCCCACCTGCTGAGGTACCACCGACAAAGCAATACAATTGGAAGCACATTTAAAATGAAACAATTCAAATAACAAATAAACAAATATAACAGACATAACATAACAACATAAAAAATAATGATTCAGAATTAACAAAACAAAATAAATAAAAGCCAGGGAAAAGGGATAAATACATAAGCCAGGGGAAAAAACCCTTGCCATAAAACAACACTTAAAGTATTTTGAATACTAGAGGCCACAGGAGCTCTGCTGAATGCTATACTATTACAGTATACTCTGAGAATGCAATATTTTTTTTATTAATTATAGCTATGTGTGTGCATTCTAATTATAACAATGATTATTATTTTTTGTCTCTTGGATTATTTTATTATATCCATGGAACAATCTTTGTACATGTTTGTACATTCCTGTTGCAAATACATTTTCCTCTGGCAGAATCAAGTCTAACTCACTTAGCCTTATCTAATAAATGGGGCATGATTGGCAGTAACAGCGTAATATGATGGAACACTAGCAGAAATGGGCATTGTTAGCAGTAAAATTATACCAATCTTAGTCAAGAGTTTTGTGTAAAGTGCATCAATAGTAGAACTACCCTCTTCCTACCACTAGACATCAGTAGAGAACAGCAAAGTGGAGAGTAAAATGACACTTCCCTTAATTTGAGATTGGTGTATAAGGTAATAATGTAGTAACAAACTTTTATGTACTATGGCAAATCAATTACACAGGTACATTATTTCAGCCAGCCCTGTACACAGTCCTTAGAGGACAATTGCATTATGGGTAATTTTGCCTGCTAATCATTATTACTTGGCTTAGGTAGACAGGTGTAACACAACATATTGTATCATAGCCTTCCTGTTCAGAAATGTTATCCACTGTCCCTGAATACAAAAGGACTGAGAATACGAATAAAAAACACCATAGGTGAGATCTAAAAAGCAACCGCTGCTACCAGAAAAACTCAATTACCTCTAAATTATTTGAATAGTTCAAACTAAATCAAACCATTACTTTCATAGATAACCTACTTTCTTGCTATGTCTGCTGCTGTTGATAGCAGAAAGTTTATCTGAATTTGAAGATCAAAATTAGCTAACAGCATGTTCCCTTTGAGGTGCTCTGTTGAGAGTCGAGCATACTGATAACAAACTAGTCCACATATCATGGGAGCTGAAAGGAGTCTTATTTATTCAAGAATGAATAAAATGTTTTTCAAGTGAAAACAGTCCTACCAGCATGTGGCAAAAAGCATTTTCAATTTTCTTTGAATGGAAACAACAGTATGTTGCAAGTAGTTTAAAATTGGAAAACTTGGTCAAACGAAAATGGGTGGCCATAAAAGTAGAATTTTTGAATAATATACATATTTGTTGTGATAAACACTACAGAAAATCCCTGTTTAAAGTAAAGAAACACTGATTAAAGATGTGAAAAGTCTCCATTAAAAAAGAGGGCAATAGATGTGATAGTTTGATAGAGTAGCCTGAAATATTAGCAGGTAGCACAATTTGTTGAAAAATTAATTTATTTTATTTATCTGCTTTTAGCCCAATAACCTAATAAGATGAAAAAAGCAAAAATAGGCAATACCCTATGAAATTATTTGAAATGAACGTGTGACAGACTAGTACAAATACTCTTGATGACCCAAATAGTGTTGAAAAACACTGAGACTAAGCACACCAGCATTCTTATAATATAGTCACTCTACCACCATAGAAAATAAGTATTTATGTACATTCTGAGAGGAAGGTACACAGAAATGAACAAAACAGGTTATAA
>JANRMT010062790.1:16061440-16073300 GCA_026402145.1 Polypterus bichir lapradei | reverse complement strand
ATGACGCCACTGTCGGCCGCCATATTGATCTTTCCAACGTCACTAATTTTCCAACTTCCCGTGTAGGTAGAAGGCTGACCCCATCTTCACGAAATTTGGTAGGTGGCTTCCCTGCGCTAATCAAAATCGATGTAGGTACTTATTTCGGTGGTATGACGCCACTGTCAGCCGCCATATTGAATTTTCCAAACATCACTAATTCTCCAACTTCCCGTGTAGGTAGAAGGCTGAAATTTGGCAGGCTCATTCCTTACAGCTTACTTACAAAAGTTAAGCAGGTTTCATTTCGAAATTCTATGCGTAACGGTCATAACGGTTGACAATGTTCGCCATGTTCAACTTTCTTATTTATGGCCCCATCTTCACGAAATTTGGTAGGTGGCTTCCCTGCGGTAACCAAAACCGATGTACGTACTTATTTCAGTGGTATGATGCCACTGTCGGCCGCCATATTGAACTTTTCAACGGTCTTTGTTACTTATCGGCCCATCTTCAAGAAATTTGGTACGCGGGTTCCCAACGCTAACTAAATCCCACTTACATACATATATACGTCCATAGCCTGCGGCTGGGTCACCGTGTGAGGCGGCGTTGGGTCCCCCATCTCAATGCCTCCCACGTTGTTGGCTGCCTGCCTATATAAGGCCATCTGTCGCTCCAGTCTCTACATTACCTTCCTTGCTTCGCCACGGTATTCACGTCTCCCTGCTGATAACTAAAGCCTTTTTATTTAATCCACGGCTTCTCCGCTGTTTTATTGTTCATTTATTATGATTATAGTTATTGTATAGGTATTTCAGACTTACTTTACATTGTTCAGGTACCCATTTCCTTTATCATTCCAACCGTACCCCCATTAACATGTCTATCGAGGTGATCACCATCGATCAAAGAACTGTCACTTACCAAGTGGTTTCCATGCCCGGAGATGGCACCTGCCTTTTCCATTCTCTTTGTTACATATTGCATGGCCATATCAGGCTCACTATTGATATCCGGAGGAACATTGTGTCTTATGTATTGAATGACTGGGACAGGTTCAAGGTGTGGACTGATGACAGTACAGGAGATAATTATACTACACAGGAGCACTAGAAGAGTGAAATGCTTAAGTGTACCGAAATGGCCAAATATTTTACACCTTTGGACAACCGCCAATGCCTCTTAAACATCTTAGATTCACAGGTGACGATTTCAGTAATGGACACTTTGATGTTTAGAAATGTTTAAACTCTCAAAAGCTGGATGTGAAGTTATCGATGAAACTGGTTGTTTACTTACAACGCTTGACAGATGCCGAATGTCTCTTCAACACAAGTCCTACAAATACTGTCGTAATTGAAAGAAACCATGAAACTCAAATCGAGCTGCAGGCTATGGACGTATATATATACGTAAGTAGGATTCAGTTATGATCGTTACACGTAGAATTTCGAAATGAAACCTGCTTAACTTTTGTAAGTAACCTGTAAGTAATGAGCCTGACGCATTTCAGCTTTCTACCTACACGGAAAGTTGGAGAATTAGTGATGAGTGAGTCAGTCTGTCAGTCAGTCAGTCAGTGAGGGCTTTGCCTTTTATTAGTATAGATAAAAAGTTATATCCAGCCTCTTGCTGGGATGCTAATTCCCACACTGAAATAAAGTGGATAGTTCAAATTTAACCATCCTCCTGTGTATCTGTGTTGTTTTCCTGTAATGCTGCTCTTTTTTACATCATAAATGGTATACTTTCAAAGCAAACTTTTCAATTTCATCTCAAAAACAGCAGGATAAATCATAAATGTGTTCCTCATGGCTATTTTTAGACACCTCTGAATTCACAAGACCACAGTGGATGTTCAGCTAGGGGTGGCATCATGGGATTTTCTAAGTACAGTAGGCTAGTGCTACCAAAATGAATGACCTCGGCTGTAGAAAGGAATGCAATCACTGTATTTCATTTGAATATGTAGTGTTCTGTTCAAGACAATGGCCCTTCTAGGAGACCTTTAAGTCCATTGTCTATTACATGTGCTCCATAAAGGTGATGCACTTTTGAAATGTCAGTAAGAATATACAGTAAGGTTGAATTTGCAGTTCAGCTTTAAATAGTTCATTCATGAAAAAAATGCTTTCACACCATCTTTCTTTTTAGAACAAGCTTTCATTTATTTGTTTATGTGATTGCACTCCCCTCTATAATAAAAAACAAACATGCACTGTGTTATAAGAAACAATTTTAAAAAGGAACAAAGTGTTGCAAAATTTCAATACTAGCTTGGTCATATTACAAAGCAACTGTAGATCTTGACCTTGACCTTGTTTTTTTAGTGGTAGTTTACTGGTGTTGGGGAACACTGATCCTTTGATTTTGCTATGCACCGTTTTTACTGTTATTGTGTTAAAGTAAATTTGTATTGGATCGCATGCAGAAGGTATTCTCACTAGAACTATGAAACACAACTTTATAAGAGTTTTGGCTCTTTCAGTGTTCTTCTTGATCCATGAACAAGATCATTACTTAAGTTTATTCCCATGGCCAGTGTAGTCATCAGATCTTGATGCAGTTATACAGGATGGTTGCAGCATTTATGTGTGGCCAAACTCTTGCTCTGTCTTTATGGAGTTGATGAGGAGGAGGTATCTTATCTTATTTCAAATGTGACACTAATTTGTAATTAATTTATTGCATTGAAATCTTTAATCAATAAAGATAAGACACATACCTCTTACTTTTTCCATTTCCAACAACAGCACATGAAAAGAAGTGAAATGTGCACCTGCTGTGCTCTTATTTCATCTTCCCTACCTTGGCAGGGAGAACAAGTGGGATGCAGGATCATCACTTTCTCTTTCACTCATCATGGTGGTAAATGCAAGAGGGATACCCTTACCTGCAGTATTCTCAGTTTTCCACACTCACCATAGTGCACAGTGGCATAAGAAAGAGCAAGATGTGTGCCCCCATTACTGTTGCTCTGTCATCCTTCCTTAAAAAATAAATACAGAAATAGGCTGAACCTCAAAGTACAACTGCACAGCCATGAAGAAGACTCAGCCTAATTTTCCTCTTTTTTGACTGGAAGACATATGTAACTTTTTTCTGTAAAAATAGTGGTACTAGAAAACAATTCAATTTTTGAAGATAGCACACTAAGAAAAAAGGCAGAGAACCCCTGGTCTTGAGATATTAATGTAACATTTCATCACATATGAGCCAGTAGTTTCCTATAGTAAAAGATTTTTTTGATTAGTACAGTGTATAAAGGGAGTAACTTTATTATGTTGTTAATTTTAATTGGAAAAATCTGTCATTTTTGTCCATTAGTCTACCTCCAATTACCCATAATGATGAAGTGAAAGCATGTTTTCAGAGGTTTCCATATTTATTACTAGGGGGCTCTGTCTCCTGCTTGCTTTGCTCTCCAACCCCCGAGTTTGGTCCTGTGGAAATACAACTGAAAGTGTTTTTTTTTTTTCATGGGAATTGTTACATTTGCATTATGTTCACTTTTTGATTTAAAACTTCATAAAAAACAATATTTAGAATTAACTAATACCCAGAGCCAGTGTAGCCGGTGGCATTGTTCTCAAGAAGCTGCGGATTTCTGGTCATTGTGGATAGCACGTCATTGTAATAAAGACATCTGGCCAACCGATAGTTCTGGATATTGCCATTGCATTATGATATAACTGTTACAATGCTCTTGGACTACCTTGATATAATGATGGTAATATTACTGCTTCACCTATTTTGAATTTGTATGAACTCTTGATATTTGAATTGTGAATGTGATCAATGAGACCTTGCATATATTTCATTCTAAGTTTAGCTTGATTCAATTTAATAAAGAAGAGACGATTAGGTGCGACTTTTACATACGCATTAATAATGTAATGTTAGCAGTAGACGTTGAGATGATAGAAGTGGGTTACATACATGGGAACGTATCGCTAATCTTGACCTGAAGTATTGTGTGGGTGTTATTCGTTTTTCTGAATGTGTTTGTTTCATATTGTACGACCATCTTATTTTGCCATCTGGGAAAAGCATAGGAAAGAGAAAAGGGGCGGCATGTGGCGATTTATTTGACATACATGACGAATCATGCTTTGCCTTTGGATATACACGAATATCTACTCTGTCTTTGATATCTCCCTCTTTCGAAAGTGTTATCGCTGACAATTTGTCACATGTGGGTTTATTATAAATGTGACTGTGATCTTTCAGATTCATATAAAATTCCAAGAAAATTTCTTTGTCCATGTTTTGCTGATAACTTTCCTGTAAAGTGTTTTGGACGTGTGGATTTGGCTGTATAATATTTTATCACTTTCGATTGTTTAACTCTTTCGATTCTATGTTGCATCACTTCTCCATGATCATAAATATTCACCTGACCAAATTGTGTTTTTTTTCTAAATTAAACTTCTCATAGCTGTTATTGTAGCGGGAGCACAGATTCTCATAGCGTATGGTACGTTTCCCTGATGGCAACATGAATTAGATGATCTACAAGTCTCCGACTTAAACTGTAAAGCCTTACAATATCTACATACTTCTGACATATCACCTACAGTATGTCCATATATTCAATATCTTTTTGCTGTTCTGTTATTTCACCTAGTAATAATTTCCATCTGTTTGTGTGAATGCGACCTGTACTCTGTTTTTTGACACCTTTGAATTGTAGTACTGTCATATTTTTTAACTTGCTCTGCATGTGTATTGTGCCAACGTTTTTGAATGTCTTTATTAAGTTCTACAGTGTCGTTTACTCTTTGAAAGTGTCTTCGCCTCTCTGAAGTGTCTCTCTATCTCTCTTCAGGACATCACATCTCGTCGCAAGTTTGTTTTGTTTTATAATAGAGAGATAAAGCAATAACTGAAATCTCATATTTAAATACATATTTAGTCTTTTTGCTGTGGCACTTCAGATTGTGGTAGGGTGCATCTTGTTTGCTTTATCCTTGATGTGTCTAGAATATGATTATAGGGTATGTGTGGCAAGCTGAATTGACTGGACAACACTTAGAACGACATACACCTATGCATAGGTCCCACAATTCACACTGCATATCAGGACAAAAACCACACCATGAAGTCCAAAGAACTCTCTATAGACCTCTGTGATAAAACTCTGGTGAAGCATAGATCAGTGCAAGACTATAAAATAATTTCTAAAGCTTTGAATGTTTTTTCAGAAGCTCAGTGGCCTCAATAACTGTGAAATAGAAGATGTTTGGAACCACTAGGACTCTTTCAAGAGTTGGCTGTCTGACCAAACTGAGTAAGTGGAATGATGGATGTATGTGGGTGACTAGAGTCTTTCAAGAAGCTGATCACAGACCTGCAATATGATACAAATGGAGACACTTAAGACACTTACATATATACCAAAGTCACTGGATACCAAGCTACACACATTAATTTATGACAATATGCATAATTATGAATCTGATGATGACCGATGGTCTAAAGTGGTGCTACTCACACAGGTCTCAGTTCATTTGACACAGAAGTCTTGCGCTTAATGTAGTGGCCATACTCACTTTAGAATTTTGGAAGAAAGACACTCTGTGTCAAGTTCCATGAACAACATACTGTTCATACATGGCTCCTTCAAATGGCTTAGTTTAGAACACTCTTGCTATTCCTTGTTGTGGTTCAGTTATCAATCATTGTTTTTACGATCTTGTAAAACCGACAGTTTCAGAGGCTAGTTGCATTACTTTATAGGCCTAATATGTTTTTATGGTTATGGAGTATGTAGCCTAGCCTACTGTAATTTGATAGAGTTTGTTTTATTATGTAGGCTTGTCTAGGCTATTTTTTTTTAATGTTTTCAAAATGATAAAAATAGGCATTAATTGCATTATGAAAAAAATAAAGTCATAAGCAGATTTACTTACCCATATGTAATGTTTTTACCTTGCAGGTTCTGCTGTTTTAAGGACCCACTTTGGCTGTTTGCTCATTTCATAGGCCTTTTAGAGGGGAAAATGGAAAGGTGTCTGAGAGCAGGATGTAAACTGCATTAGTACCTGGCATATTTGTGTCTGAGTGGGCAGGGGTGGAATAAAATTTGGCAGAAGCAGTAAGGAGTGGAATAGCACATTTTGGAAGCAAAACTTTTTATAGAAGACATCCTACCAAAATAATCTATTAAACTGAAAGCTTCTCCTGACTTCTCTTTCATGTCTGTGACAATAAAGTTTGATCCTTTGTTCTTTTCTATTGTAGGTCTGCTTTAATATTTTGCACAGGTTTCTAAGTGTGATTTTTTTTTTACCCTCTCAGTTTAGCAAGGACTATGCCAGGGCTTGCTAATGAGCTATTGTGTCTTAGTATTAAGGCTTCTTAAATTCATCCCAAAGGGCAGGATCCATAACATCGTGTGATTATTCCATTTCAAGTTGTATGAACTGCTAATGAACAAAAATGTCAAAGTCACCAGCATTACTCTCCATCCTCCTTGTTGTGGAGTTTTCACATAAAAACAAAAGCACAGAAGAAGGCAGAGTCCTGCCTGCCATTAGTCTACAGATGGGACTGCTACATGACATTAAAGTTGATCAGACACCTACATGATTTATGACAGTAGAGTTACTATTTTTTGGAATGGAAATTACAAGGAAAAAGTGCTTTGGGAAGCTGAGAGGAGCCGCTTAATTGATTAGTTAACCAACCCCTTGGAAACTGGGTCTCCTTGCACCAGCAAGCCACATGGTGTGCTTTCAATTCTGCTTAATATTCAGCCGGAGTGACAGCACAAGAAATGCATTAGTTAGAAAACAGGGCTGTGCTGACACAGTCTCTTAGAATGGCAGGTTTATCTTTCTTTTGCCTCCAGGCTTGTTCCCTTCCATTTCCATGCTGACAAGCAACATTGTGCTCTTCACACTTGCTGCAAAAATGTGAAGGATGTGTTACTCTTGTTTCATTAAGATGCCAATGAAAGTGCAAATAATCCAATGTCTAAACTGCATTTTTCTCTCTGATGAAGACAGCAGGGGAGGATACAAAAGCTGCTATTTTAAAAAGTAAGGCTTGGTACGTCAATAGGGAGCTTGCAACATCATGGAAAGCACAAAATCTTGATTGGTTTTGTTGATTGCTGTTCCTGCTCCCTCGTAGATCAAGAAGTCCCAGAGAGATGTGCACAAATATGCAACCCAGTTAACATCACATGGGCAATCAATAGAACTGATGACAGTTCTTGTCTATTCAAGTCACTAATCAGCCTTGTAGCAATGCTTCTTGGGTTCCTGCATTCCAGTTCTTCAAAGATGTCTGGATTAAGCAAAGGAAGCACTGCAATGAGTGAGCAAGTTGAGAGTCAAATTCATACTTAAAAAAATCTCCTTACTTAATATGCCAGTGTTCACAATGCACAATTCTGAAACCACAGCATTATCTAGAGGTGATTTTGATTAAATGTATTCTATAAATAAATGGATCTTCTATATCCACTTACAGTCATGGTGCCTTTTTGGCAGAATCCAGTGCAACTGGGGAAGCAGCTCTGGAAAGGGTGCCAGTGAATTGCAAGACCAATTCAGAGTTAAACTAAGACATGTTTTGGGATGTGGCTAGAACACCAGCGTATCCAGAGAAAAGCCCACACAGAAATGTGGAGAATATATAAAGTCAATGTGGGCATTGCTTGAACTGGGACACAGATTCATGATTCTGGATCCAAGAGTGCTAGCCACTCTTCCTCCCTTAATAAATAAATTATAATATAAAATACACTTGAGAGAAGGTTAACACTGAAACAAAACTTTACTACAAAAAGAATGAAAAAATAACAGACCTGCTAAATCAACACCCTAGTCGACAGGGCAACTTAAATTATGTTTCAATGCTAGCAATAGGACTGTTTGGAATACTGATTAATGTCTGGGAGCCACTGAACCACCAAGATTAAATGTCAAAGAGCTTATTGCAAGTTCAAGGTGACCACGCATCTCAATGCTTCAAAAAATGGGTGACTATTCAAACCTATAGTTGATGAATGTGTTAAAAAACAATGAAAATTAGAGTACACTTGAAATGATTTAAAGGACTCTTCTGACTTTCCAAATAACAGCCCTGTTGGAGGATGAAACGATAGATCACTGAAAAGTATTAAGTATTGGCTGGGATGACATGTTATGGCTGAGATATGCATGACTCTCACTATCACTGATTTTTAATAATTAAATAAATAAGAGTTGAAGAACGCCTTCCCCTGGCAAACACATGAACACAAATCTCTTGTTTAGTTCACCTCCCCGTGAACCAATTTTTTTAAAAAATGGTACATTCATTCTTGGAGGAAACATGTTAAGAAGGGCCAGTTTTCACTCACATATCTCAAAAATCAAGTGCACTGTGCAGACTTTTGAATTTTCAAGAACTATTTAAAAAATATTACATTTTAAAACAGAGAAACATCCTGTCGATTTCAATTACAGAATTATTATTTATTCTTGTATATTTTCCCCTTTTACACCTTTGATATTTACACCTGATGAGAAAAAGCTCCTCTATACAAGTTACTACAACATACTACAACATCAGCACAATTCACCCTTGCTAATTCTCCATTGGGTACTTCTCTAAAAAATGATTGTTTAAGAAATATCTCCTGTAGTAAAACATCACCCCTCTACAACCAGCAACCAACAATACTAACTAGCAATATATCACACTTCTAAAAAGACCCATTCAAATTTGTGAAAAGTCTCTTCACAAGTGAGAAGAGTGGGAATCTCTCCGTGTCAAAGGTAGACTTGGAGAAGCATCTGGAAAGGTCCTGTGCAGATAGTAGATGCCATGAAAAGATCACTCTCCCAGTTGACATGCCTCCTATCCACCCTTCAGTGCACCAGCTAGACACCAGCCCACCTAGAAGGAGTGAAGCGCAAGACATTGTGCCTAGGGCAAGGGCTTCATCAGCACCAGGCTCCAATGGAGTTCCAATTACTGCAGAGGCTCATAAAGGTGGTATGGTGCAAAAAGGAGATCCCAACATCCTGGCGGATAGCTGGGGGAATCCTGATTCCCAAAGAAAAGGACTCCTCAGAAATCAGTCAGTTTTGCCAGATCAGCCTCTAAATGTTGAAGACAAAATCTTCTTCAGCAGAGTGGCTGAAAGGCTATCCAGTTACCTGCAAAGAAACCACCTCATTGATACATCCATTCAGGAGGCAGAGATCTCAGGCTTCCCCGGGTGTCTGAAACACACTAGCACCATCTGGCACCAGATTTAGGTTGACAAGAAGGAGGGAACAGATCTGCATGTGGTGTTTCTGGACCTTGCCAACACCTTTGGTTCAGTCCCTCACAACTTCCTCTGGACTGCTTTTGACTACTTTAAGGTGCCAGTGGCTCTTCCAAATCTTGTCAAGGCCTATTTCTGGGACATTCAGCTATGCGTAACAATAGCAGGTTTCACCACAGCATGACAGCATCTGGAGGTAGGAAACATGGCAGGTTGCACCATCTCCCCTCTACCCTTCACCATGACTATGGAGGTGATCATTAGAGCATCTCGAAGGGTGGTTGGAGGACAGCACATAAGAACTGGGGCCTCATGTGTAAATGGTGCATATGCACAAAAATGTAGTGTACACCCGTTTCCATGCTCAAATCGCGATGTATAAAAACTAAACTTGGCGTAAAGCCACGCACATTTCCATGGTAGCTCATACCCTGTCGTACGCAAGTTCTGCGCTCGGTTTTGCAGACTGGCGGCACCCAGTGTCAAAGCAGTGCTACTGTTCCTGTGTGGTTACCCTTTCTTTTTTAGATCCACATCCCTGACGCAGCTTTCTAAATACACTGAAATTAACCGCACATTGTTTATTAGTTTAATGCATTTCATTGTAATTAACCTGTAAAAATATAATGGTCCACAGAATGGTCAAACTATTCCAAATGCCATAGCTGCTTTAGCGTTGTTATTCTCACTTCACCTTCTTCTTTTTCTTTCAGCTGCTCCTGTTAGGGGTTCCCACAGCAGATCATCTTTTTCCATATTACTCTCACTGCACCACTCGGAGTATTTATATCACTGTATCTGAGTGTGAATCACAGCTGTACAGCAGCTGATCGGAAAGAGAATTATCGGTATACAGCATCTAGCACACGCTGCCATGCTGTCCATTGAACTGCCCTAATAAGGCAAATGCTTCAGAGCCTTTCCTGTACGGACCTCAGAAACAGTTTCATCGCAAGAGCTAAAAACGCAGTCAATCAGTCCATCAAGTGCTCCTTGTAGAACTGTTTGTACTTATAAGTACAATCATCTCACTGTAAACGTGCGATACAGTTATAATATTGCACAACCTGAGCCACTTTATAAAGCGCATATTTACATATGATGACGATATCATTTTTAAGATGAAACGCAGCAAAATATGTTTATCTATACTAATAAAAGGCAAAGCCCTCACTGACTCACTCACTCACTCACTCACTCACTGACTCATCACTAATTCTCCAACTTCCCGTGTGGGTGGAAGGCTGAAATTTGGCAGGTTCATTCCTTACAGCTTCCTTACAAAAGTTGGGCAGGTTTCATTTCGAAATTCTACGCGTAATGGTCATAACTGGAAGCTGTTTTTCTCCATTTACTGTAATGGAGATGAGCTTGAACGCTGTGGGGGCGGAGTTTCGTGTGACATCATCACGCCTCCCACGTAATCACGCAGTACATAGAAAACCAGGAAGACCTCCAAAAAGCGCTGAAGAAAACATGCATTATATAATTGAGAAGGCAGCGAAACAATAAGAAGCGAGCGAGTGACATATCCAACCGTATTCATGAGTTCTGATACTTCGGAAACAAAGCACGATGTAAACCTACACTTTAAATTAAGTTCATAGACAGGCTGCCGCTGGCGTTTGTAATTTAGTGCCTGCCCATATAAGGTCGTCCGTCAGCGGCAATCCAATAGCAAACTGCCACTAAATATTCACGGGTGAAGGACTGTGCTTATGCAGAGGAAGATGAGATGGTCAGGGTGGTGTTTGGCACAAACTCAGCGAAACTGCGAGAGAAAGTTTTAAGTGCCAGGACTTCGGTAACATTAAATACAGCCATGGACATAGCACGAGATGGCACCAGCACAGCTGGGAACCTTCGATGCATGTACACCGAGCGGCTCACGTGAACTGACGCAGTGCACAGACAAAAAGCAACAGTTCCAAAGAGCGCTGAACAAAAACTGAATTAAACAATTGAAAAGGCAGCAAAAAATATGAAGCGTCTGATACATACAAGCATATTCATAAATCCAGCTACTGCGGAAACAAAGCACACGGTGGAAAAAGTCAATGTCCCGCTAAAGGAAGACAGTGTAAAAAAAAACCCGTGCATGCAGTGTGTCAGGTCTCAGATAAAGAAGAAGACGAGCTGTTTATTGATGCAGTAAGAAGTTACACGGAATGTAACTTGAACACAACACATCCTACAAATACGAACCTGATTGAAAGAAATAATGATAATCAAATCCTTGATGACAGCAACACTCAGTAACACTCACAAAACAAACACTTACCGCATTAATCAAGTCTAGCTTATGATGCTGCAAGTTATTGCGAAGCTAGCCCACATGATGCCGAAGAGAAAAGTTGATTCAATGCATGATTTCCTGGTACATCGATTACACTGATGCACACATCACAGCTACAAAAATGTTACACTCGGAATGAAGCGCGTTCCTACGACTAATCGGAGGAAAATTTAATTTCAAAAAACTACCCGAGCGAAGCCTTGATAAAAGCATGGTTTTGTGCACAGTGAAAAGCAAGCAAAATTAGATGCATTACAGAAAGCGGAGTTTGTGGCTCTTACTGGGGATCATTGGACTTCCGTGACCGTTAGTAA
>JANRMT010062790.1:15994902-16056440 GCA_026402145.1 Polypterus bichir lapradei | reverse complement strand
ATATATATAGAGAGAGAGAGAGACAGAGAGAGAGAGAGAGAGAGAGATATGACAACAACACTCATATCAATGACAAAACAATTACATTAACAATCATGTTACGTTATTTTTAAAATATTTCCTTTTCTTTTTCATAACTTCTTTAACACACTACTTCTTCGCTGCGAAGCGCGGGTATTCTGCTAGTTATATTATACAAATAAAACTTTGACTTCATTTAAATAATCTATATTGTTAATAATTAAACGTGAGGACACGGTGCCGCTGCGCTAGCGAGAAGCTGGTGTTCCGTTCACGGATTGTTCCTGCCTTGTGCTGTATTCTTGCAGGTGCAGACGCGACACTGGAAGGATAGATAGATAGAATAATTAAACATGTACTACGAAGATATTTCAATGTTCCTTAAACGTTTTGAAGAATTGGCGTTCTAAGCTTACAGATGGCTTAACGTCTATTACAGAGCTGATTGTATGGCGATTGGAGAAAGAAAAGTAAGGACAGGAATTGGAGGTTAGTACATTTGAAAGAGACAGTATTAATAAAGTATTTCATTGAAGCATCTTGCGTGAGACATGAACAATCACTGCGACACCGTGTTCCCATGTTTAATAACATGCTTTAACTCCTATCATCATGAAAATAATATCATGTATACATCTCAGTATTTTAATTATTCAGAGAGCTGTAATATCACGAATGTAATGGATTCTGTGTCCTGTCGGAGGAAGAGAAAGCCCGGAAGCACGTAGTGATTCACATACATAGAGCACATAGAAGATCAAATACAAAACAAACCATTTAACGTGCTACTTTAGTTACAATGGGATTTGAGAAACTACTAAATTAAACAATTTTAAGATTAAGTTTATGATGTTCTACTTTAATGACAAAATAAACTATGTGATTAAACTGGAAATTCCAAGATTAAAGTTGACATTTCGTGCTTTTTTCCCCACTATGTGCCTTTCTTTTTTTCTCTGTACCCTAATAAGCTTTCATATGACACTCAGACGGTGGGCTACGACTCACCTTTTCACGGCAACTTTGATATCTGACAACTTCTTTTTTATTTCAGGCACTGTGCTATTTTGTGAACTTGAGCTTTCGAGTTTCTCCGACACGCTATGTCACTCAATCAACTTCCTTTTGTTGTTTACACCACTGTTTAAACCAACAAATAGTACGTTTTTCCTTGCCTCCACTTGGTATTCACTGAAATTATATTTTCCCTCGTGCTTTTGCCATTGTCTTTTCACAGAACACTGAGCTTAAGGGCTATTTATATTGATTTGAATATTCATAGAGGTATAATTCTGGGAGGAGTTGGGGTGGAGCAGCAGGTGCGTGCACGTGCGTTACTTTTCACTCTGACCGGGATTTATGTAGTGGAGGAACGTGGAAGCTAATGTTCACACAGATTTATGCATCTGGATTTTTTTGTGCGTAAGCACATTTACACTTTTGTGCTTATGTCATGTTTTAGTGTGAATTCTACACACAGCGTTATGCATGAGGCCCGAGGCCTGTGTCTGTTCATCTATTTGTGTCAATGTCCAGGTTTTTATAGCTTGTATATTCGCCGTTCAGTAATAAAATTGAAAGTTAGGTAGAATCGATATTTACTCTTAAAGTCTCAAGGTTGATATCGTGGATCTCTATCCTGCTCATTTACTATATGTAGATTTTTGCTTATCTTTGGATTTGGTGTCTGATTCAGTAGATGTTGCTAATGTGTCTGTTAAGGCTTTCTATGGAAAAACACTTTACTGCTTTACATACGTAAAATGATGTGTCCTCCTCAGTTGAAATCAGCAAGTTCAATAATTAGATAAGTGGACTCAAACAGTGTGTCAGTACAAAAGAAATGGAAAAAGGCAAAGCCATATGTTAGATGTGCAACTCTGTATCCGAATGTCACCTATAAATGTTATCTCAGTCAAAATCAAGATGAGTAGAGCCTGAACAATCTACACTGGAGACGGTGGGTAGCTTCAAGCTCCCATTTAATTTGCCTCATGCCCAAAAAATAACAGAATCTATAGCAGATTTTACCTGTAAAGATATGAAACCCTACACACTGTTGAAAATGAGGGCTTTCAACAAATGATACAGGTTTTGGAACTGCATTATGCTATACAAATCAGAAAGCAAATGAGTGAGGTTATTTTATATAGGCTTTATGAAAATCTTAAGCAAAGTATTGCCACATCTCTCAGATTAGTGGAGACAGTAGCCCTAACTTGCAACAGCTGGCACATAAAGCATTTTGGAATGCTTTCCACATTAAAGTATAGCAAAATGTCAGAAAGTTGTTCAAGCATACCAGGAAGCCAGATGAAGGTCAAGTGAACATCAAAGAACAAGAAAGTTCTAGGTGATGGTTCAAGAAATTACTGTCTATTAGGTGTCCAGTAAGACCTGACAGGTCATGTACACAGGAACTCAAGAAGTATTGGAAAGCATTGTAAGGACCAAGAATACAGCACAAATGTGACTTATTTTGGGAATGTAAGATGGCTATGCTGTCTGCTGAAAAACATCTAATGTCTGGATTAAATCAGTAAAAGATATTACAGCTCTGAATAACTAAAATACTGAGATGTATACGTGATATCATTTTCATGATGATAGGAGTTAACGCACGTTATTTAACATGGGTTTCACGGCGCAGTGATTGTGTGCGACCTTCGATGAAATAATTTATTGCAGCAGTACTCAGGGGCGGCTCTAGGCTTGTGGCTGCCCTGGGCAGATGAAGAATCGGTGGCTCCTTGCCCACCAATGTCAATATGGTATCTTATGCACGGCGGATGACCACTTCCGTTGCGGACACTGCATAGCCGCCTCGTGTTCATGACACAAGCATTTAACTTTTGCCGAAATTTGTTGCTGCGTTTTTAGCTGTGTTGTTATTTTCTCTTTCTGTTTTATATTCAGTATATATTGGCGTAGCCGCCCCTGCAGTCCTTGCTTTTCTTTCTCCAAGTAACCGATCGCCACACAATCAGCTCTGTAATAGACGTTAAGCCATCTGTAAGCTTAGAGCGCCGATTCTTCAAAACGTTTAAGGAACATTGAAATATCTTCGTAGTACATGTTTAATTATTCTATCCTTCACGCCAGTCCCAGTGAAGAATACAGATTATTTAAATGAAGATAAAGTTTTATCTGTATAATATAATAAATATATTTTGCTGCTTTTCATCTTAAAAATGATATCGTCATCATATGTAAATACGCACTTTATAAAGTGGCTCAGGTTGTGCAATATTATAACTGTAGTGCAAGTTTACAGTGGGGTAATTGCACTTATAAGTACAAACAGTTCTACAAGGAGCAATTGATTAAGTGCGTTAAAGTTCTTGGGATGAAACTGTTTCTGAACCGCGAGGTCCGTACAGGAAAGGCTTTGAAATGTTTTGCCGTGGCTGAGGTAGCATGTTCTTGAAGCTGTATACCGATAATTCTCTTTCCGATCAGCTGCTGCTGTGATTCACACTCAGATACAGTGATATAAATACTCCGAGTGGTGCAGTGAGAGTAATATGGAAAAAGATGATCCGCTGTGGCAACTCCTAACGGGAGCAGCTGAAAGAAAAAGAAGAAGAAGAAGGTGCAGTGAGAGTAACAACGCTAAAGCAGTTATGGTATTTGGAATACTATATTGTTACAAGTTAATTACAATCAGATGCATTACACTAATAAACAATATGCGGTTAGTTTCAGTGTATTCATAAAGCCGTGTCAGGAAAATACGGTGTAACCACACAGGAACAGTAGCATTGCTTTGACGCTGGGTGCCGCCAGTCTGCAAAACCGAGCGGAGAACTTGCATACGACAAGGCATGAGGTACCGTGGAAAAGTGTGTGGCTTTACGCCAAGTGTAGGTTTTATACATCGCGATTTGAACGTGGAAAAGTTCTTGCATAACATTTCTGTGCGTACGCACCATTTATACATGAGGCCCCTGGTGTCCATCATACAATATCTGAAAATAAAGAACGATGAAGGTCTCAGGAATGTTGGTCTTCTCAGGTCCCCAAAACATTTTAACAGTGTGCTCTTAAAAAGAGAAAATCAACAATTTCAGAAATGTCTGCTAATGCACAACGACAGCAGCAACAAGCCATGGAATTAAAGAATGGGTTTAATTAACGACAAGAACTGGCACCTCGTTAAGCAGCTGGTTGGAGTGAAATTGGTTGGACTTAGCTGGTCTTCTGTTGGCTCCCTCACTTCACATTTCATTTCTGTTTGTGTGCCATTTAAGGAAAAAAATTAAAGACTTCAGAGGAACGATGAAGAAATGCAGGGGAACAAATCTTACAAAAACAATTCAATTAAAATGAATTCACAAGAACTTAATTAGCAACAAAAACAGTGAACAGTGAAAACCTTCAGCCACGGTGGTCCTTCAGGACCGGACTTGGCGACCCCTGATTTAAGAAACTGAAAATGACCTAAAATTACAAAACTAATTACATTAATGGATGCCACATATTTCAGAAAAAACAGTTCAGAACACTCATGCTCATTTGAGTGTTTTGAAGTGTATGCGGTATGATTTAAACATTATTCATTTTGATACCAGGGGGTATTTTCCGTACGTCGCTTAAATCATCCGAGATCAGATGCCTCATCTTGGATGAGTTAATGCCGGTGAAGCTCATCCGGGATAAGTCAGTTTTTCAAACGCAGCCGTGTAGTAGATTAGTCTAGCTGGATCTAATCATCCGAGATGAATGTGCGCACCAGCGCTGATTGACAAGCCCAAATATATTGACTCTAGAAAACATGATCAGCAAGTCTTTGATAGGCTGTAACAAAATGACGAAAGAACAGGCTCATTTTTTTCCACACAAGCGGAGCAGAACCTTTTATTCAAAGGATATGAAGAATTTCAAGATTTACTATGCACAAGGAGTAACACTGCAAAAGCAGCCCAAACCAGAAAAGACGGCTGGAAAAATGTAGCAGACAAATTAAACGCTAAGTAGTGTGCATTTTACTTACTGAATGCAGTGTTTCATTTCCTATGTGTCAAATTAATTATTATTTAATATGTCATAACTCCAGATCAAACGTGAGCACAAGGAGAACATGGGAACATGTTAAAGTGAAGTACAAGAATATACTTCAAACTGGTAAATATTGGTATACAACTATTTAAAGAATTGTTGACATAAAGAATCATATGTAATATAAAACATTCATTTTAAAGCTAATAAGAAGGCAGACAAGCAAAAAACAGGTGGTGGTCCACGTGGTCCAGACTTAACCCTACAGAAGAGTTGGCTCTCCAGCAAAATGCCCATCGCCCTGTTTCTGAGGGCATTTTTTTTTGTTGGGTCAGTTGCAGGGAATGTCATATCCCAAGAACTTGTGTCTGACCAACGAGATATTGACAAAGGTCAAATATTTGATGAAGACACTGTGTCTGATTATTCATCAGGAGGAGTGGTACATTTTCCAAATAATGTTTGATCAAACTCCACTCTGAGTGCCAAGTGCCCAAATCACATTTGGAAATCCTGGGTAATGAGAATGTTAGACTGATTGTGAGATTCTTTATGGAACTGTGGGTGTTTTTGCCTGTGTACCTGCAATGGCATGAAACATTTCTTTTATTGTCTGCACATGCAGGTGTCCAGGAAACACTATGAAAACCCGAAGGAAATATTTCAGAGCCAAACAGACTTTACGAATTGCCTGGCAAACTGCACTTTTAGATAGATTTTCCACATCACATACAGTATATAAAAAAAGTGCCGCTTGAAAAAAACCTCAAAGCAATGCATACTGTCTGTGTGGTTGTGAGAGGCCGACTTCGCCTAGTTTGACTTCGAATATAAGGCGCTAATAAATCTTTGAGGTACAATATTTCCCCTAGGCTAAAGCGATATCTTGCAAAAAAAGAATGTCCTCCAGGAGCAATAAAGGATCTTGCCGATTATGCAAAAACCTCTCTATATGAAATTCTCTTCTTGTAATTTGCGCACCGATAGCAATTGGTTGCTCATTCATGAACAGTGAAGCTATGACTGAATGAATTCCATGCACGGACACTGATTAAGTGTGTGAGCTAATCCTTGTTTACATAGAACAAACCTGCTCCGAGCAGGTTTGAGGATTTGGATCTGCTGCTATGACAACACATCCAGCAAGAGTTTCGAAAAACCGACAGATCCAGGATCATGCCAGATCGTCAACAATTACATCCGGCTAAACGAGTAATCCACGTACGAAAAATACCCCCCATGTCTGTAGTGTTGTTAAAGTCAGTGGGCCCCCAATGTTTCAATCACTGACTGCATTTATTTCATACAACCACATACCCTGCTTACTACAATTGCTCTTTTCTTTGCCTTCCATATGTTATGCAGCACATTTTTTAATCTTACCCCAAAACCTATATGTAGAAGAGGCCATTATTTATTTGCTTGTATAGAAATGCAGTATTATAGAGAATGCAACATCTATCTCCGGATTTCAACCATTTAACTATGCTGTATATTGAAGCCTATGCTCTTTTATTATTATATTTGGAGCAATGCAGTACATATTTAATGTATTATTTAGCTGCTTTTTATTTTCACCCCAAAAAAATATTACTTATCTTTAACTGCTTTTTGAAGGATCAAGCAGCAAATCAAAAGTGGCCCTACATTTCTTGCAAAATATCAACTAGCACTTCATTTGTATAGAATTTGTGAGATGACGAGATGTCACAAGGGGTAACTGAGAAACTTTCTGTAGTAGTTGAGTATGGGAATTTTCCAGTGACTTTTTCAACCAAGAAACCTGATCACAGAATACATTTAGTATGCTGGAGGAATGTAATGCCTGCTGTGGCTAGGAGTAGGACTGCAGCAGGTGATATCAGACATTTATATAGGTTCCATTGTATCAAACTTGTATATTTAATAAATATATACATATACAGCATCCATTATCCAACCCGCTATATCTTAACTACAGGGTCATGGGGGTCTGCTGGAGCCAATCCCAGTCAACACAGGACGCAAAGCAGGAAACAAACCCCGGGCAGGGCGCCAGCCCACCACAGGGCACACACACAACAACATTTATTTATATAGCACATTTTCATACAAAAAGTAACTCAAAGTGCTTTACATGATGAAGAAAAGAAAAATAAATTCAAAATAAGAAATCAAAATAAGACAACATTAATTAAAATAGAAAAGAAGTATGGTCCGATGGCCAGGGTGGACAGAAAAAACAGAAAAAACTCCAGACGGCTGGAGAAAAAAAATAAAATCTGCAGGGGTTCCAGGCCACGGGACCGCCCAGTCCCCTCTGGGCATTCTACCTAACATAAATGAAATAGTCCTCTTTGTAGTTAGGGTTCTACACACACACCAAGCACACACTAGGGACAATTTAGGAGCGCCAGTGCACCTAACCTGCCTGTCTTTGGGCTGTGAGAGGAAACCGGAGCACCCAGAAGAAACCCACGCAGACACGGGGAGAACATGCAAACTCCATGCAGGGAATACCTGGGAAGCAACCCTGGGTCTCCTAACTGCGAGGCAGCAGCGCTACCCACTGCGCCACCGTGCCGCCCCATATACAGCATAAACAAACTAATAGAGATATGCTTCTTTTACCAGGAAGCGTAAAAGCTGTGGAAATTTTAAAGAGTGTGAAGATTATGTGCAGGGGCATTGTCAACTGTTTATTCTACACATGTCAAGAAGAGGATATGTAAATGTAACTACTTGCAAAATATATTAATGTTTAATTGGTGGATCTGGAAAAAAGGCAATTATTAAGGTGCAGAAATAACTGTAGTATACATAGAAACAGACCTCACCCCAGGCAACCAGACCCCAAACTCAAGATCCAGATTTTCAGGTCTGCATAGGCCCAATATGGGACGTTGGCTTTAAAAATTGAAAAATACTTTTAAATGTCCCATAAATGCAAGGGAGATAGAAAAATCATAAAACCTCTGACTTGGAAGAACAAAGCAAATGAAAGATATTACAAATAAAGCATTTACATATAATTATTCAAAACATAGCAAAACTAAGAAAAATGGTAAAATAATAGCTAAAGTGTTTCCTAACAAGGAGATCGAGTGCATAAAAGATCAATTGTGAAATCCAACAGCAGAAAAAAAAGGCAAAAAGTCACAAAAAACTAATATGACAATTTCTCCACCAACATCAATTAACCACTAAGGGACTCTCTCCCCAGTCTGAAATATGTAGGCTGAGAGTGGCTCCTAAAGCAATGACATAATGTTGGCTCTGCCTTTTGGGATTTCCACATACAGAAAAAAGAGATGATAGAAACCTAACTGCTAAATTGATAATGATGAAGATAAATTCATATATAATTGAATTTGCAAACAAAATATTAAAAATAGCATTTCACAACTTAAGAAACTTGTGCAGTTGACACAGAAGAAAGGACATTCAGCTGTAATAATTCTGCTGTGTCTGCCAACCATTTAGTGTTTAAAGAAAATTCAGCGGTGAAAAAAATAATCACCAGTTTCCTGTCACATGTCTGTATTTAATTGAGGTGTAAGACTTGTGATGTGGTTGTTCTGGGAGTACGATGCCTGCTTTACCAATTATGATGGCAATTTTGGTGATTGCAACTCTAAAGATGTGCTGGAGACAGATACAGTATACCTGGGGCGTGAATATCCTCATCCACATCCGCAAGAACCAAAAATCTTTTTTGTGTGTTATCCTGTCAGGAAATTGTAGTCATGTGTACAATGGTGCATTTTGTTGTTTTTGTGTGGAAAATATGCAATGTGTCACATTATAAATCAACAAGCTACACTTATGCATGGTGATAGGAATGAGAGTCATAAAATAGAACATATCTTACTAATGAGCTGCTGACAACCTACATTGAACAGCTTTGCAAAAATCATTGGTAAACACAAAAGTGTAAACGAGGCTTTCGGGGTAGTACTCTTGCTTTCTTCTCCACAAAAACTCTTTTTAGTGAGTTTCACAATTGCAAAATCACATGGGAAACAAATTTAAGGGGCAGTTTTTCAAAACAATATGCAAAATGAAAATTGGGTATTTTGCTCATCACTAATGATGGTAATGAATGTTATTTGGCGTTTAAAAATGTAAAGATCCATTAATATCTTTTCAATTAATATACAGCTGTGTGCATTTGTTCCGTCCTGGGTATGACGTTAATCTGCATCCATCCCTGCATGTAGGCCCTCCAGCCTGCAGGGAAAAAACCTGGGGGATGGTGGCAGAATTGGCACTCCAGTCACCATAAAAACCTCACACTGTTCCACTCCATCTGAACTAGTGTGGTGCTGAGGTATCACCCGTTGCATGGCTGCACTCAGGTCCTAATCTGGATCCTGAGTTGGTTTGTCATGTGGTGAGTGCGGCAATTCACTGCATCAGTGCGTGCTCCTAACCTCCTCCTCCTCCTGTGTAAACCAAAACAGAGTGATAGCTAAGGAACTTGGCATCAGTACATGTCATTCATTGTCCATTTATTGCATTTGCTGTTTGCTGCAAGAGCTCCATTAAAATGTTTCTCCATCAAAGTGTGTGCACACTAGACTGACATGTCAAGAGAGGCCCACCGAATCAACAAGCTAATTAAAAGGGCAGGCTCAGTTATAAGATGCACTCTGGACCCCCTGAAAGTAGTAGCGAAGGAGAGAATTAAAACAAAATGGAGTGCCAGGGACTCTGTTATGCCAAAAGCAATACGTCTGCATAATGCCTCACTAAGTTTGACAGCCAAGTCAGAATTTTTCTTTCTTTTTAATTTTCTTGCTTTATAGTCATTCTGGTGTGTGTTCAGGCAAAAGGGTGTGTATATTTATTTATTAACTTATCTAACCATTTTTGTATTCATTTATTTATAGAGCTTCTGTAGAAAGCCAAATCTCCCCCTGGGAACAAATAAGTTGTACCAATCTATCTCTCTATCAAACTGAGGTGGCTGGGGTCAGGCTTGTTTGGAGATTCTATCACTAATGGTGATGTGACATAATGTAGATATTATTGGCAGTTGTATTTCCTTTCTTGTTGTAATTTGTGACCAATTATTCTTTTGGATATCTTTTTTATATTCTTTAATATAATGAAATGTAAGGTTTCACTTACTAGTCATAAAGTCTGATGTAAGTTGCATCAGCATTTTCTTCAACACATTTAAATAAAAATTAAAGCTTTAGACACTAGAGGTCAACCTTGAATAGGTTTCAATGGGTTTAACGATGAAAAATGAATATTTAAATTTACAATGAGTGCATGGAAAGCAAGAATGTTATCCTACAATGAGGGCAATGTCATTCAGCCACTGATTAAAATAAAAAAAAATAATAAGTGACAGAGAGACAGTTGTGCATGAATTCATCTTTTTCAAAGGACTAGCCAGCACCGCTGTATTGAAGAAAGGTGCTATGGCACGTAACATGAAACTTTCAGCAAAACTTTGTATTGTTTTCTCATGTATGTTGCTTCCCCGTGTCACACACGTGCGCGTGGGACACAGCTGAAGGGCTGACAAAGGGATAATTCCATGTTAGACCAGGGGGTGGCAGAGTGTACTGATCCTTCCTCTTTTTCATCGGCAGACCAACCACGGGAAATTTCACCTGGATTCAAGCATATCACTTCTGGTTTGGGCCCCAAAGATGTCCCTTCCAATTCCTTCCCATGCCTGACTTTAAAACCACCATTTTTGTCTGTCTGTACTGTTCTGCTTTGGATTGATGTCTGTCGTGACCTTTTTAGAAACTGAACCAAACCCTCATCTTTGGCAGCCTATTTCAAGTATGTTGTGTGAATCTTTTTACAATGGCATAGTCGGCAGGATGGTTGACTAAATGAGGAACCAGGAGCAGGACCTGACAACTAAACTCCAGTCCTTCAGGGTCCAGGTGGGAGTGTACCGTACACAAGTGGCCAGGTATGGGATGTGGGTTGCGGGATGGGAGGACCAGACACAAGTTCCATCCCAGGGGTCAGTATTTAATACAGTCCACAGGGAGAGTGTGAAGAGGGCTAACAGAATAGAGCTATGCTGAAAGGGGGAGGTGCAGGAGGCTTGTTACAGCCTCTCAGGGGAAGAGACTGCCCATCCAAGTCACACAAAGGCACAGTCCTTTGGAAAAGGTGGGGGAGCCCCCGGCCAGCAGGCGAGGAAATTATTGCAGTGAGAGTTTGACCCAGAGCAGCCAACCCACCCTCAGTTGGGTGCTGGCTATGGATGGACAGAAACAATGCCCAACAGGTAGTGAAAAAAATTGCCTGTTTTTTTTTGCTCAACACACTACCCAGATATCTCGCTCAGCCAGCCTGGGGACAATCATTTAAGAATATGGTTGACCTCATTGAGGCCATTGAGAAAAATCGTGCAGCTTCACTCTCTGGGAAAACTGGGCAGTCTCGATATGGATTGTGCAGCCACATTTTTTTCTTGGTAATGAGGGGGTCGGCGCTAGTGGAGGGAGAGAGAGAGGAGTGGTGTGCTCTGGCTAATCCCTTATTAAACCCGTACACAGGAGTAGTAATAGTTAATGGATATAAGGTATCAGCCCCAATGGATACCGGCATTAACATATCCATTTTGCTCACCATTTCAAGTTGCTGTGGCAGTGGCTAAAAGTTAAGACCAATCTGACCTGCATTCATGGGGATACTTGTTCATACAGGTCCGCCTCCTGCTTTATTGGCTATGAAGGATCGCTAAAAAATTAACGGTGGCAGTCCTTCCAAATCCACCTTTTCCAGTGATACTCAAGAGGGATTGGTCTTTTAGTAAATGCGGTTTAACACAACCCACTCCTAAGCAAAGATTGGGCCTATTAATGGACAGGTAAAATACGTCCCAAGCTGTCTCCACGCCATGTACAGAGCTGGCTGCTTCTCGGAGTGACATGGCAGATCCTGGACCATGGGATGTCATTGCCCAGTGCAGTAGCAGAACAGAATGAAACCATGCCCCTTGAGGTCGCCACAGTCCCACTCTCCTAGCTGCACTTTTAATTTAAGCAGACACCAGCTTCATTTAAAAGGAAACAATGGAACGACGATTCCCTAAAATTTGTAAAAAATGCAACGGTTCTGGTAAATGGCATTCGCAGTCAATATCCCTTGCCATAAGGTCCTCACTTTCTATTAAATAACAACCTTCTATACTGGGTAGCCAAACACAAGGGGGAGGTAAGGTCACTGCTGTTAGTTCTACAAACCTACCAGCATCAGGATAAGATCTTTGCCTTTTGACTTAGCTCTACCTTCACAATGACTGATTGGCACAATGCCCACATAATTGTGGATACTTCTCCAATCCTCCCGTTAATCTCTTGTTCCATTTTTCCCTCACTCCTGAACAAGACCTGGGGTCTCTTGTATAACACTGTGAGTAGAATTCATACTAAAATATGGTGTACGGACAAAAAAATCCAGATGCATTAAACTATGCATACGCCAAGCTCCATGCACTTTTCTTTATAAATCCCAATGAATGAAATTTAATGCACATATATATGCCTACAGCCCCACCCTGACTCCTCCCAGAATTTTGCATATTTTAATAAGGAAATCAATATAAATATCACCTTCCGTTCAGTGTTTTGTTAAAAGACAATGGCAAAATCACTTGAAACAAAAAGAAGAAGAATTTCAGCAAATGTAAAGTGGAGGTAAGGAAAATGGTTTTTTTTGGCTTAAATAGTGGTTTAAGCAAGAAAAGGAAGTTATGTAGTGATAGAGTGTGGCAGAGACACTCGAAAGTTCAAGTTAAAGTTGCACTGTTCCTGAAATTACTGAAGCGGTCAGATATCAAAGTTGACATTGTCGAGGATGCCAGGGGCCACGACCCGGCCGGGACGCCTTGGAGGACCGGAACTGGGCGTGTGCCCATCTGGGATCACGTGGGGCCGCCTTCCTGGTTGCTTTGGGGGCCACAGGTTCAGGGCAAGGAAGCCTCACCCTGTAGGGGCCCGTGGTCACCGCCAGGAGGCGCCCCAATGCCTTGGGGACCCTGGACCTCAGCACTTCCACCACACCAGGAAGTGCTGGGGGGAAGAGAAGCAGGGACACCCGGAGAGCTTCCGGGAGAACAACCGGCACTTCCGCCACACTGGGGCGTGTCAGCGGGAGATTGCCGGGGAACACCTGGAGCTCATCCGGGTGCGGATAAAAGGGGCCGCCTCCCTTCATTCAGGGCGAGAGTCGGGAGCGGAGAGGACTGAGCTGGAGAAGGCAAGGAGGCGGCCTGAAGAAAGGAACGCATTGTGTGGCCAGGACTTTGGGGGTTTGCGGTGCACTTATTGCTGTACATATTGTAAATAAATGTGTTTGAGGGTGACATGAACGTGTCTGCCTGTCTGTGTCCGGGTCAACTTCCACAACGTGAAAAAGTGAGTTGCAGCCCACCATCTGTTTATTCTGTTTCAGATAATATTACAAACGCTGAACCCCATGCCGATGACATGACTCCATGCGGCGATGATGCTGCTGATGTACCCAGAACCCAGGTGGCTACACACACACACCTCTGCTTCAAAAATCGCTGGGTGACCATCTGACTGTGTGCTGACGGAGGCTGCTTTGGAGTCACGAAATGCAATAGTGGATGCTGTAACAGATGTGGCCAATGAACTAAGGAATATAAGGGCTGTATTATTTGATACTGACCACAATTTAAATGAATTGGTTAAAAAAAATGCTGCATCTGATTACCCATTTTTACATTCTGCAATTAAAATGAAATTGTAACGCTGTCTGATTTGGCTGATCATTAAGGTTCAGGCTGTAAGGGGTCAGGTTCTTCATACCGCATCTCTTCAGGTACGGGCAAGCCACAATACTGTGGCACATTATGCAGGATGCTACATACTTGCACAATGCCATACACTTTCTAGGACTATAGAGCACATTAATGAGTGGAAATGCATTCTATTTACATAAGCAAATTAATTTTCTGAAGGCGCCTTTATAGTGTAGAATCAGCACCGAGTGACACAATGGATTGATTGTCTTTTCTTCACATGGCTATTATTATACATTTTATTTATATAGCTCCTTTTCCATGGTAGAATTAAAACACAAAAAATCACTCATGAGGTTCTTCCTTTCTCCCTGCCAGGACCAAATCCTTCTCATCACCTCCCTTACTTTGTATAATATTCTACCACCTCATCTGGTACCTGTAGACCTTTTGCAGGACAAGGTGAGATTACCATCATGTCCTAACTCTGAGGATAATCTCCTTCTGGTCTGCCCTCTCCTCACGGAAGCTGCAGCAGTCTGGATTCTGTTTCCATAAAGTACCCTCTTCCTGCAGCACACCACTATTCTGGCCTGCTCACTATAATCCAAATGATCAACAGAGTATAACACTGCCACTCTACAGAACACACTTACAGTCATTGGCTCCTGCTTCCCAGATCAACAATGCCACTTGTTCCGCTCTCTCCACTGGTAAGGTTCACCTCCAAACTGAACATCTTTTATTTGTTTCTCTCTGTTGTCAATAGGCACTCTACCCCTTTTAAATATCTGCTTAACCGAGCCAATGCTTTTTTAGCAACTCACCACATCCTCAGTTATTAACATTTAGGATTGAACACATGTGCTGCCTTTCTGGGCTGATTAATCCACCAGAAAATGCACTGAAATTGTTAAAATCATTGATGAATGAATCAGTTTAAAACACTCCGCTAACACCACTGTGATCCTGAGGTCACCAAACTGGACTCCCTCCATCTATTGGCTGCAACTTGAAACTTTGTCCATTAAAATGACAACTGTGCTGCTGATCAACTGACTGGGTCAATCAATCAAATTCAAGGTCAAGGTGAAGTCCATCTTGGCAGTAATAGGCTCAGGGCAGGGATTTGTTTTGAAGAAGGCACCAATTAATAACATGGCACCAAAACCCTGTCCCACACTCCTTCACTCTGAGCCATCATGCTGCTCTCTGAAAAATATATACAATGAAAAACATCATCAAGCAATAATAATACAAAAGAAAACAATTTGTATAATACTCTAAATTAGAAAAATAACAAATGCAATACAAAATAAAACAACTAAGCTTAATTAAAAGGTGACAGTAACAGTTGATATCCTAAATAAAAATATAATTTTAGTGACACAAAATAAAAATAAATACAATCTAAAATGTGTTTTTTTGTAATAAATAAACCAAATAGTGAAAATACAGCCTTTTAAATGTGTAATATGTTGGGCTTAGTAATGCAATTATGCTTTAAAAGAATTTGTTGAGGGTGAAATTGAAAGAGAAGGTAATAAATAATCTATTTAAAATCAATAATCAATAATCCAAGTAAAAATGGAGGTATAGTTCTATCTGCCTGTCAACATGACATCTCTCTTTTTGTCTGTTTAAAGGTCATTTTCTGTGTTCACCTGGATTGGCAGTTGCCCCTTCAAAGTAACACAAATACTTATAGCTGGACGTCATTCCTGGCTCCAACGACCCTTAGTTTTCCTTTATGACATGCAAAAGTGAAGCTGGCCTTATTGTAAGCCCAGGCCACTGGGCTAATAATAACACAACATTTCTAAATCCATTGAGTCTAATTCAGAGGTCCAAAGTCTGTCCCGGCAGTACTGGGTGCAAGGGAAACATGCAAACTTTAAACCCAGGATGCATGATCTGTGAGGCAGCAGTGCTAATCACCCTCAATCCATTGTAACACACACATCATCCAGTTAAGGGCCACAAAGTGCTGAAGCTTACCCTGTCAGCATTCGGAAAGTGGCAGGAACCAACCCTGAAAAGGGTGCCATTACATGGACAAACTCACTCACAGAATCACAAGTAACCAAACATACTCCTTTGGGATTTAGAAAGAAATGTAGAGGTTGTATAACATAAAAAAGTCGAGAGAAGGTAATGGGAAAACATGCAAACTACACACAGAAGTGCCAGAGTTGAGATTTGAACCCAAGACTTTGATGTACTAGTACTAACAACTGTGCAACACAGCAATATAAATAATAACAAAAAATGTCATTCACAGCTCCAAAATGGTAAGCAAAATATGAATAATGCAATAAAATGTGGAAAAAAACAGTTTTTTAAATGAAACAGAAAACCAAACAAACCATTTGAAACACAATCACATACATTATAGCAGTATAAAATTCTAACATAAGAAAAATAAGCACAAAAAATCTCCAATGGGAAAAACAATTATTGAAATTTGAAGTTGGTGGGCACCAAATTCTAAGTCATTTAGCCATCTGCAGACATTTAGGTTGTTGCCTGTCCACAGTGCCCACAGACCTCATGCCACAAAGCCAGGTTTTAGTTGCAGCTTCTCAACATAAATGTACCAGCCGTTTCTAAATACCAAAAGACTATTGTCTGCTAAATTCTGTCAGAATGACGTGTTCATTTCCTGCCATAAGCCTTAGGCTTTCTTTCTTTTTTTTTCCAAATGTCCCTGTTGACAAGTCACGTTGTGTCTTATGTTATCTTCCTCCAGATACCTTGTATAATTGTATCTTTGTGATAATAACAGGACTATAGGAAAGATTTGAAAAATGGCAGCTGCATTTTATATATTACATCCAGAAGGCATACAGCTTGAGGTTTTCTTTTTTTTCCTCTCTGATATCTATAATCAGTAGTTGACTAAATGCTATTTATTTTTATTCCCCACCATCTCTGAAATAGAACATTTTTGATCAGGGAAAGTCAATGGTGTATAAAAACTCCATTATCAGTCACTACAGACTAGCAACTAAAATGACAAGACTATACGTTTGAAAAACAGGGACCAATTTTGTAAGCAGTGTTTATCTCTTTTGAAGTGATTTATTTGCAAAAGTTAAATGGAAATTGTAAGTTTTTGATGTTTTATAAACAGACACTATATTGTCTATTTTACACAGCATCATCTTAACAGCCATTTAGTTTCTTTTACTTTTGAAATCCATTATATTTTTATTATACACCTGTTCTCACAGTCGTTTTCAATCATGCCAAGTTAACTGATAAACACCAATTAACATAATGTGCATATCTTTGGGATGTGGAAGGAAACGAGTACTGAGAGAAAAGTGAAAAATGCAAAAAGAATATGAGGAAGCATTAAAAGTGATGCTCTGGAAACCTGTAAGGCATATCATAGGAAGAAGTTAAATGAAAAAATGTGTATATTAAACACGCACACACACTCAATTTTAACTGATTTTTATTTTATGTAGTGCCACTAACAATATACACTATGTACTTTGACATGGTCACAACACAATGACAGCAATTTAGAAAAAAACAGCAAATGTTTGGGAAGATGCAGACTGTACAATTATAAGCTTTATTTCATTGCATTAAACATAATAAAGAAGGGGCGACTTTAAAGTAAGGCAACCTGTTTCATCAGTTAAGCTCTTGGTTGAATCAGGGCTGTAATGCATACATGTCACAGGATCACCCTACGAGCTCATCTGACATATGCAATACCCTGCTGGGCCAGAAGGGGGTGCTGTCACTAACAGTATCATCTTTTCTCCCATCCACAGTGCTGAGAAGACACCCAGTGAGGGCAATGGACCTTGCCTTACCTTCGAGTTGGAGCCTAAAAGAAGAAGGACAGCAGCTTGTCCAAGATCAGACCTCCAAACCCAAGACCCGCTTCACCAAGCCTCTGATCTGTTGCAGCATAGAAGGCTGTATTCTTTGTGTTGGTTATCATTTTCTGTCTAGAGCCTTTGAATGCTTGTTTTTTTCTGCCTGAAGCGAATGAGGTTGTTGTGATCTGGTGAGTTCCGAAAGCACAGGTACCAAAATACTTTCAAAAGTTGCCCACTAGTGGCAGAAAAATCACCATCAAAAACCCTGGCGAGAAACCCAAAGGTCCAAGACAAATCCTTACAAAATAAAAGGTTTATTTTAGCAAAATGGCTGTGCAAACCCCACAGCTCCGAAGAACATAAATAAGATGACTGAAAAGACAAGGTGATACACAGTAAACAAAAGTTTTTTGTAATTGTGCCACATAAACGAACATAGAGATAATGTTAAAATTACATTTCAAGTAATTTTCAAATTCAACACAGGTGGGCACCATCTTCTGGGGGGATTGCTTTGTTTTGGATGGTGCACACCATGCTCCTCACATGTGTGCCTTCTTTGTGCCATCACAGAAAGCTAGGCGATGCAGGGAGGATGGAAAAAGTGTCATGGCTGCTGTTAGGTTAGTTTGGTTTAACCAATCCCAACCCAAAAAATACATTGAAAGTGAAGCAGTGACAGAAGGACAAAGACTCATTGAGGTATGTTTCAAAATAAAAAGGTGAAAGCCATTAGGCACGCCATACTGTAAAAGGACAAAATAAGAAGGGGTGAGGTGAACTAAACACAGTGGTAGGGACACTTTGTCATTGCATATAAACTGTGTTTGTTTTATTGAGGTAGCTTGACAACTATTACTACTATTATTATTAGCACAAATCAGAAGTCAATTAAGCTCACTACGCTAGATAATGATAGTGCAAACCTGGCCTGCAGGATGTTAATTACCTGCTTGTACTTATCTACCTGTTTTCTTTTTACTTCATATGTATAACAGTGCTATTGAGATTTCATAGACATCACCAAGTCCTGAAGTAGTTAGAAAACTGTAAACGGAATTTCATGTCAGTCTTTATGTTTTGTTAAATGTCAGCTGTGAAAGCTCTGCAATTATCATGTTAGGCTAAAGTGATATAATGTATAATGTACATAGTTCCAGGCATAATGGTGTTCTTTAATTTATTCTTACATTTATATATTTACATTTTTTTTTTGTTGCCTCAAAGCACCTGATCATCATTATTATTATTATTATCATTACTTATAATTAAGTTGTGCCCACTTTACACATATTTAGTTTGCCATTACCTCACTCTATTGTAATAAACAATGGCATTTAATGAAATGTGCATTTAATTTGTCATTGGGTTTTCTCTTTGTTTTGCCAGTAATGGACCTTACTTAGGGCACTACGTGGGCTTTGATTTGTACTGTAAAGCCTCACTTTTCTTTCTTCTGAGATAAGGAAATAAGAACCTAAATGTTGGAGACAGAATTCCACAGCCTCGGCTAAAAGGCAAATGACTTCAGGGCAGAATGCAAAACAGATTTTTACAATTAAATCTCTTAAAACGTATACCTTATAATTAAACAGCAGTAATAAAGATAAAAACAAATAGGACAATAAAATCAAATAGCAATAAACGTACAGAAGTAGTAACAAACATCAAAGGTAACTGGCTGTAACAAAGCTAAATTCATCGGTATGCAAGTTTGAAAAGATATGTTTTAAAGGCAATTTTAAATTTTGTTATTGAGTCTAGCTGACAGATATGAGAGGGAAGAGAATTCCAGAGTTGAGAGGCACTATGACAGAATGCTCAAGCTCCCATAGAACAGTTTAGAAGAGTTTGATGTGTGGTACACAAGGTAAAGGTACAGATGAGAATCTGAGAGAACAAAAGGGAATGTAAGTCTGTAGGAGATCAGTAAAGTAGAGAGGAGCGAGATTATGGAGAGCTTAAATGTTAAGAGCAGTATTTTGTATTGTATTCGGTAATAGACAGGGAGCCGGTGAAGTTAGGAGAGAATAGTTGTGATATGTTCAGTGGAATTAGAACAGGTTATTATTCTAGCAGCAGAATTTTGTGTAAGTTGTAAGTGATGGATACGTTTTATAGGGATGCCTTATAGAATAGCATTACAGTAGTCTATTCGTAAAATGACTAACACATTAACCAATACTTCATTACTGTGTTGTATAAGAACAGAGCGAAGTCTAGAAATGTTTCGGAGATGGAAGAAAGCAGTCCGAGAAACATTATTTATATGGGAAGAAAAAGAGAAGCTACTGTCTAGAATGACATCCAGGCTCTTAACCTGGGAAGAGATGTTTGTGATAGTGTTGTTAATTAAAATAGAAGAATGGTTAACCTCAGTGAGTGTACATTTAGAACCAATGAGGAGCACCTCAGTTTTATTGCTATCTAATTGAAGAAAATTGTAGGTCATCCATGACTTTATGTCTTGGGGACATGCCATAAGAGTATCTGGAGGGAAAAAGGGAGTGGATTTAGTGGACAGATAAAGCTGTGTGTAATCAGCATAACAATGAAATTTAATACCATGGTATCAAAAGATATTACCTCCTGGGAAGATGCAGATGAGAAAAAGAAGATGGAACCCTGTGGAACTCCCTGAGTAATGACTACATTCTCTGACTTAAAGACCTTTGCTTGAACAAACTGTCTCATGTCAGTGAGGCAGGAAGAAAACCATTGATGGACAAGGCCACAGACACATAATGTTAGGGTAGTACAGTAATCCCTCGCTATATCGCGCTTCGACTTTCGCGGCTTCACTCTATCACGGATTTTATATGAAAGCATAACTAAATATATAACACGGATTTTATATGAAAGCATAACTAAATATATAACGCAGATTTTTCGCTGCTTCGCGGGTTCTGCGGACAATGTGTCTTTTTACTTCCTGTACATGCTTCCTCAGTTGGTTTGCCCAGTTGATTTCATACAAGGGACGCTATTGGCGGGTGGCTGAGAAGCTAACCAATCAGAGCATGCAGTTAAGTTCTCCTGACTGAGAAGCTAACCAATCAGAGCACGCAGTTGAGTTCCTGCGTGCTGAATGCAGTGTTAACCAGGAAGTCTCATTCAGCATCAACGTGTTTCGCTGTGTAAAGAGTTGTGCTCTTTTGTGTTTATCTTTGTGCACAGTCAAGCCCTTCATTATGGCTCCAAAACAATCTGCTACTGCTTCAGGGGCCGTGCCCAAGCGCAAGAAGAAGATGTTAACGATTGCCGAAAAGGTAAACGTTTTGGATTTGTTGAAGGCTACGATTCTTTTTATTTAAAAAGTAGGAAAGGAATATAAGATCTACGGCCGCAGTGTCCTTTTAACCAGGGTGCAAAACGAGTTGTAAGTGGATGTAATAAGGCAGTAGTCTGGATGGAATCTGCTTTAGGGATTTGGATTGAAGACTGCCAGAAGAAGAACAACGGCAGTGCTACACAATCGCCTGAAGTGGCTCCTTTACAAGGGCTGTAATGCTCTCCTTTGTTGTGCAGTAAAATTAAACTCATTGTTATCGGACAAGTCATCGTGTCATTGTTGGTGAGTAACCATAATTAATTTTCTTCTTACAGTGCTTAGTACATGTACGTACGTTTAGTGTCACTGTACACACATTTACTGTATACTATTTTTCTTGCATGATACATATTTATTGCTGGTGGCCTGTCTATCATAATGGCTGTAACATATGTGATATCAGAGACACTCAATATCTTTAAAATAATATTTAGGTTTTACTGTATATAAACAGTGTGTTTATATACATAATTTCAATGAATCTTACCTAATATCTAAGAGAATACAAAGGGATTATGCTGTATAACTCTGCGGGGAATATTTATAAACAGTGCAGGAGAGTTTATAAGGGCTTAAAATATATAAAAATAACCATACAAACATGGTTTCTACTTTGCGGATTTTCACCTATCGCGGGGTGGGGGGTCTGGAACGCAACCCCCGCGATCGAGGAGGGATTACTGTATACAGGTTTGGCAGCAGTGAGAGCATTTTTGTATTTTAACATATAATCTGAATACATTTCCTTATGTACAACAAGACCCATCTTCTTAGCAAGACACTCCAACCCACGCCCATGGCCTTGAGCTGACGGAGTTCAGGTGTGAACCAGGGAGCAGTGTAAATAAATGAAACAGTCTGTGTTTTTAAGGGAGCCAGCGTATCGAATGCCGAAGACAGGTAAGAAATATCAAATATGAAATGTCATTCAATTTATTCTATTACTTGTCTTCATCAATCCCCAACAGGAAACAAACAGAAAAAATCAACAACAAAATACTGTAGTACCATATGTTTAAAGGAATACTACCCCCAAAAATAATTAATATTTTTCCTGTTACACACTTTGTGTTGTTTGCAGTAATGGCTGAGAATTTTTTTTTAATTTCATGTTTTAATGGAGAAAGGAGACAACAAAGTTTCTGGCACAATAATCTACTGTATATCAAAATGTTTATACACACAATCACCATATGTCTGTTGTAAGCTCACAACATCCCAAACGCAGGCATTTTTTGCTAAAATGTGGTTAAATAAACCACTTCTAGAAAGTCCTGCAAACAGGACAGCTTGCTCAAAATGAGAATGATATGTAAAATTGAAGACCCACCTCTTGTCTTGCCCCTTCTTCTTGGTCATTACTACAAATAACAAATAACATTTTCAGGTTTAATATTCTTTGAATGAAACAGCACAAAAGTGTGCTTTGGCTATTCCAGACAATACAAACACAGAAAACTAAAAAATATTTAAAAGGCCTGTCTGTCAAAGCTGTTAAGGCCCTATTGTAAAAATATGGAGACAAGCTAATCCATTAACTGAATGTAGATTTATATGAATGCATACTCATAATACATACATATAATAGACTTAGGATGGCACGGTGGCGCAGTGGGTAGCGCTGCTACCTCTCAGTTAGGAGACCTGGGTTCGCTTCCCGGGTCCTCCCTGCGTGGAGTTTGCATGTTCTCCCCATGTCTGTGTGGGTTTCCTTCAGGTGCTCTGGTTTCCTCCCAAAGACATGCAGGTTAGGTGGATTGGCGATCCTAAATTGTCCCGTGTGTGTGTGCCCTGCCTAGGGTTTGTTTCTTGCCTTGCACCCTGTGTTGGCTGGGATTGCCTCCAGCAGACCCCTGTGACCCTGTAGTTAGGATATAGCGGGTTGGATAATAATAAATAATAAAAACAATGTGTTTATCAAAAGCAGGACAAAAATGTCATACATTCTTCTACTTTGTTTAGTCTAAATTTGTTTTTCCCCTAGTTTTCCAAGTAGATGATTAGGTGACCACAAATTGGTGGTACAGTATAACAGATGTCGTGATTCACAGCTCTTTCCAACATGATTTTTTTATTTAACTGATATCTCCAATTTTGTCACATGTTTACTTTTGTTGTTCTTGGTGTTGATCATTTTTACTGATATACCATTGATGTATTTTTGTCATCACTAGGGGCTATTTGTTTGGGTCACAGACACTTTATTTTATTTTTTGCTGTTGCTACATTTTATGGGCACGAACTGTTTTGTTTCATAATAAATGATGCTTGTTGCCTGTCATGTGATATGGGGACAATTAAAGAACGCGTTGCAGCAATGCAGTGTCCTAATTTTGACCCATTTATAAAAACATAGCATAGTTAAGGGTATGAAGCCAAGATACTATAGGTTTCAGACATTTGCTTGTGCTTTGGACAGCGATTATCAGTTTTTGATTCTTGTCTTTTTGTTTATTTTCTTATTATTGTGACCTCTCCCCTGTTCCTGACAATGACACATCTTAGTCCCTATATTTATTGTTCATCTCCTGGTATATTCTCTGTACCAATAACATGTGCTCCATTTGCATGCAGGTTCATAAAGATAGAAACAAAACATATTAACTGCTCTTGGCCTAGCATGCAAGCATTTAATAAACATTTTCTGCTGTCAATTTTTCCTTAAACATGTTATGTAGGAATAGTGTTTGAGGTCTCCAATTAAAAATTAATTTACACAGACAGAATGCAAACTTAGAGCCAACGCTCATAAATTACAATATTTACGCGTGTACCACGCACACATTTTTCCCCGAAAATTAGCATTAGAAAATCAGGTGCGCGTCATACACGAGGAAATGTAATTCTGTAATGTGTACTTCTTCTGCTTGGGCTCACTCGCGCTCTCTCTCTCGCTCGCTCACTCGCGCTCCCTCTCGCTCAACAGCGCACTCTCTCTCTCTGAACGCTTCCTATACAATCACAACGCGCATCGTACACAGAGCAAAACATTTTTCGCGATGTTCTTTGTAAAAATTAGGGTGCACGTCTTACACGAGGGCGCGTGGTACACGAGTAAATACGGGGTAGTAATTTAATTTACAAAGGTCCTGAAAACAACTGATTAAGTGCAGACTGTTCATTTTTAAGCAATCTCATGATCTAAAATTTTTGTTTATATAAGATACGGTAAATAAATAAAGATACAAATCATCTCTAGCCTGCTTTTCACCTTGTGCCACATTTGAAAAGTATATGCATTCAATTTATTAAGTCATGTCTATGCAAAGTTCTTCTACAGTATATTAGTGTCCTTGCTAATCACTGTATGTCTTCATAGACAAGGCACATACGGTAAGTGACAGCACCCACACCCACTGCGCTTGAAGGCATACTGAAGCACCGATCCACAGAAATGTACTGATTCTATGTATTCAGTTAGCATATTAAGTAGAAATATTAACACCTTTACTCTGACATGTCTGCAATATCTGTGATGGACTGGCACCCTGTCCAGGGTTTGTTTCTGCCTTGCGCCCTTTGCTAACTGGGATAGGTTTAAGCAGGCTTAGAAAATGACATGAAATGACATGACTTTGAGCTGTGCTTTAGTTTAACTGTCAGTTTTAAAAGGGTTTTTGTTTCTGACAATGTGAATAGGTCATCTGACATTGATATGGGTAGTGAAACTGAGTTATATGGCACTGTATGACCGAAACTGCCATGATGTGCCTTGTGAATTCAGTTGCCTATAGCTGCAGCAAGGTGGAGTATCAACTTGGCAAATAGCCTGCTAAGCACTGTTCACAATGTAGTAACTGTCACTGTTCCTGTTAGGGGAAATGTGGAAGTCACTAAGCCTTGAAAAAAGAAGAAGCAGAAAAAAAATATCATAATTGTGCAAAGAAACACTTTTCTACTGTCCCGATTACACCATTGGGCTGTGCGTTGTTGACAGTTTCAAAACATATCATGCAAAGGACATGTACTAAATGTACATCAATACAGCAGTGGATACTAAACATACCTTTTCAACTACATTTATGTTGCAGTTTTGATATTTGCATGTTTCTATTACAAGTTATAACATTTTTTCAGTTGAATAAAATTCAACATATTTTGCTTATTTTTCGAGGGATAAACTTAAAACTAAAGAGATTAAAGGAATTATACTAAATTAAGAAGAGTGCCAAACTGTTTCATTGCAGAATCTTTCCTTTGTACTTCTATAATGATTTTATGCACCTTTAGTGATTTAGCTATATTATTCAGTATTGCCACTGTAATATTACAGGTTACAAGCTGGATGTATCACATGATTAGCAACTACATACTAACATAATGATCAGACACACAAAATGGTGACACCAATGAAACCTGACACACACAATTGTGACCCAACATTTGTGCAATAGACATATGCGCGCTGACAAAATAGCGCCGATTAAAACGAGCTGTCAAAATCGCGCCGACAAAATCGCCCCGACAAAATCGCGAAAGTTTCATTAAATATGAATTACTAGTTTAAAGCATATATAATAATGTTTATTTTAGAAGTCAATATTATGAGACGCGGCATGCCATCAGCACGGCACGCAGATAGTCCTTAAGATCACGCCCTTCATATGTAGGAAGAATTGCAGCAAGGGCGTCCCACTCTCTTGGCCTCTCTCACGATTTTGTCGTGGCGATTTTGTCGGCGCGCATTTGTCGAAAACCAGTTAGCGGGTTTGTTGGTGCTCATTTGTCCGACACGGTTTTGTCGGGGCGCATATGTGTATCGCGCTTTTGTCGGTGAACCTACACAATGGTAGTTAAATAACATCATCAAAATAATAATAAGGGGAAATAAGTAAATAAATAAAGACCAATCTCATTCAATAATCTTTATATATAATACCCTACCATGGCTGTCCGTTTGTCTGTCCAAGATTTTAAATCACCTGTAGCTCGCAAATCGTTGGACCTATTGACCTGAAATTTGGTACATATATACTATGTGACGTCTACTATCCACTTTCGGGGTGATGATTGACCTCCAAGATTATTTCTCTTTTTATTTTTATTTTATTTTATTGTAGAATCAACTCTTGGCAGCGGCCAGCATTCTCATCCCTACCACCTTCGCCATCACTTCCCCTACCTCTTCATATCTTAAATCATTATTGAGACAGATTGAAGACTTAAGTCTTAAGTGTCACTTAAGTGAAAAAGTAAAGAATATGTACTAACTAATTGCAACACAAACACTGACTTAATCAGTATTAACACAAAAAGATGCCGGCGAAAGAAGAGAAAAAGTGGGCCGCTAGGTTGGAGAAAGAAGAGCTGCTCAAGAAGCAGCAAGCGCATCCACCTCTGAGCAAATGAATGCTAAACGCACAGAGAAACAGTATGAAAACTATAGATGCTGAAGTCAAGTGTGTTCACTGCACGTTATCATGCAGTGCACCATTACTGGTTTTCTTATAATTCATAAAAGCTTTACCATGAATACCATATTGAGCATGTAAATACTTTACTTTTAACCTCAACTGTTCAGAGCAAGCGACTGAGGAGCTGGGGCCTCATGTATAAACAGTGCATACGCACAAAAATGTTGCGGACTACTGTTTCCATGCTCAAATCGCGATGTATAAAACCTACACGCACATTTTCACGGCAGCTAAATGCTTGGCTTACGCAAGTTCTCCACTCGGTTTTGCAAACTGGCGGCACCCAGCGTCAAAGCAGTGCTTTTTTCCAGTGTGGTTTCCCTTTCTTTTTAGATCCACATCCCTGACGCGGCTTTATCATATACACTGAAATTAACCGCATATTGTTTATTAGTTTAAGGCATCTGACTGTAATTAACCTGTAACAATATAATGGTCCACAGAATGGCCAAACTATTCCAAATACCATAGCTGCTTTAGCGTTGTTACTCTCACTGCACCTTCTCCTTCTTCTTTCAGCTGCTCCCGTTAGGGGATGCCACAGCAGTTCATCTTTTTCCATATTACTCTCACTGCACCACTCGGAGTATTTATATCACTGTTTCTGAGTGGGGAATCACAGCTCTACAGCAGCTGATCAGAAAGAGAATTATCAGTATACAGCATCAAGCACACACTGCCTCAGCCATGCTGCCTATTTGAACTGCTTCTCATATGACAAACGCTTCAGAGCCTTTCCTGTACTGACCTTGCAGTTCAGAAACAGTTTCATCCCAAGAAGTATAAATGCAATCAATTAGTCCATCAAGTGCACCTTGTAGAAATGTTTGTACTTATAAGTACAATTACCTCACTGTAAACTTGTGATACAGTTATAATATTGCATAACCTGAGCCACTTTAGTGAGTATTTACATATGATGACGATATCATTTTTAAGATGAAATGCAGCAAAATATGTTTATTACATTATACAGACAAAATGGTAACATTTAAATAATCTATATTGTTAATAATTTAACATGTGAGGACACAGTGTTGCAGCGCTAGTGACGAGTTGGCACCCATTCAGGGATTGTTCCTGCCTCGTGCTGTATTCTTGCTGGGGCTGGTGCGACACTGGAAGGTTAGATGGATAGAATAATTAAACATGTACTATGAAGATATTTCAATGTTCCTTAAATGTTTTGAAGAATCGCCGTTCTAAGCTTACAGATGGCTTTAAAACTATTAAAGAGCAGATTGTGTGGCGATTGGGTACAGGACAAGAATAGGAGGTTAGTACATTTGAAAGAGACAGTACTGCTGCAATAAATTATTTCATCAAAGGTAGCGCACCGTGCAGCAAGCATCTTGCAGGAGGAAGGTACAATCTCTGGATGAGGCACCAGCTCATCACTATCACTGCGCCACCGTGTTTAATACATGCTTTAATTCCTATCATCATGAAAATGATATCAAGTATACATCTCAGTATTTAATATTATTCACAGAGCTGTAATGTCATGAATGTAATGAATTATGTGTCCTGCTGGAGGAAAAGAAAGCCCGTTTAAGAAGCACATAGTGATTCACACACATAGAGCACATAGAAGAACACATACAAAACAAAGCATTTAACGTGCTGCTTTACTTAAAATGTAATTTGAGAAACTAGTATATTAAACAGTTTTAAGATGAAGATTATGATGTTCTACTTTAATGACAAAATAAACTATATGATTAAAGTGGAAATTTCAAGATTAAGATTGACATTTCGTGCTTTTTCCCATTGTGTCCCTATTTTTTTCTTTCTCTATACCCTAATAAGCTTTCACATGACACTCAGACGGTGGGATACGACTCGCCTTTTCATGGCAACTTTGATATCTGACAACTTCTTTTTTATTTCGGGCATTGTGCGACTTTGTGAACTTGAGCTTTCGAGTTTCTCCGACACTCTTTGTCACTCAATCAACAAATAGTACGTTTTTCCTTCCCTCCACTTGGTATTCGCTGAAATTCTTCTATTAATCCCTATGTTTTTGCCATTGTCTTTTCACAGAACACAGTACTTAAGGGCTATTTATATTGATTTGCATATTCAAAAAGGCGTAATTCTAGGAGGAGTTGGGGAGTGGCAGCAGGCGTGTGCATGTGCGTTACTTTTCACGCTGATCGGGATTGATGTAGCAGAAGAACGTGGAAGTTGGCGAATGCACAGATTTATGCATCTGGATTTTTTTGTGCATATAAACCTTTCTGCTTTTGTCCGTATGCCATGTTTTAGTGTGAATTATACGCACGGCGTTATGCATGAGGACCCTGGTGATTTAGGGAAAGGCAAGCGAGACTCACTCACTCCTCCCCAGTTGCACAACTCAGCTACTGTCAGTGTGTTGCCAGTGTTGACTGTATACACATGCTCCACTGTTTCGTTCTCTTATGGTGTTTGTGTTTATTGGATGACTAGCAAAATACCCACGCTTCGCAGCGGTGAAGTACTGCCTTAAAATTTTTGTTAAGAAGAAAAGTAAACCTTTTTAAACTGAGGGAAAATATACCAGTAATTATTTGTTAAGGATCTCTTTGTATACCACGTTGTTAGTTCGGTCCTCCGGCTGTAATATGACCAAGCTGTGCGCTGAGCTTACTCTTGAGCATGCAACGTACAGTTGGCCATGTGAAAAGCAATCTAGCCTCAAATCTCACAGCTTGGATTGCTGCTGTCATAATCGGCTTGAGTTTCATGGTTTGTTTCAATTACGACAGTATTTGCAGGACTTGTGTTAAAGTGACATTCAGCATCTGTCAAGTGTTGTAAGCATACAACCGGTTTCATCGATAACTTCACATGCAGCTTTTGAGAGTTTAAACATTCATAAACATCAAAGTGTCCACTACTGAAATCGTCACCTGTGAATCTAAGATGTTTAAGAGGCATTGGCGGTTGTCCAAAGGTATAAAATATTTGGCCATTTCAGTACACTTGAAAGCAACAACCAAACAATTCTGTGGCAGCCATCAACTCACATGCAGAACTATAGATGAAGGGCTTAAGCATTTCACTCTTATAGTGCTCCTGTGTAGTATAATTATCTCCTGTACCGTCATCAGTCCACACCTTGAACCTCTCCCAGTCATTCAATACATAAGACACAATGTTCCTCCGGATATCAAGAGTGAGCCTGATATGGGCGTGCAATATGTAACACAGAGAATGGAAAAGGCAGGTGCCATCTCCGGGCATGGAAACCACTCAGTAAGTGACAGTTCTTTGATCGATGGTGATCACCTCGATAGACATGTTAATGGGGGCACAGTTTCTAACAATAAAGGAAATGGGTACCTGAACAATATAAAGTAAGTCTAAAAAACCTACACAATTACTATAATCGTAATAAACTAACAATAAAACAGCGGAGAAGCCATGGATTAAATAAAAAGGCTGCAGTTATCAGTAGGGAGACGTGAATCCCGTGGCGAAGCAAGGAAGGGAATGAAGAGACCAGAGCGACGGACGGCCTTATATAGGCAGGCAGCCAACAACAATGGGAGGCGTTGGAATCGGGGACCCAGCGCCGCCTCACACGGCGACCGAGCTGCAGGCTATGGACATATATATGTATGTAAGTAGGATTCAGTTAGCGTTGGGAACCCGCGTACCAAATTTCTTGAAGATGGATGGTCTCAAAGACCGTTGGAAAGTTCAATATGGCGGCCGACAGTGGCGTCATACCACTGAAATAAGTACGTACATAGGTTTCGGTTAGCGCAGGGAAGCTGCATACCAAATTTCGTGAAGATGGGGCCATAAATAAGAAAGTTTAACATGGCGGACGTTGTCGACCGTTATGACCGTTATGCGTACAATTTCGAAATGAAACCTGGTTAACTTTTGTAAGTAAGCTGTAAGGAATGAGCCTGCCAAATTTCAGCCTTCTACCTACACAGGAAGTTGGAGAATTAGTGATGAGTGAGTCAGTGAGTCTGACATTGGAAAGTTCAATATGGCGGCCGACCGTGGCGTCATACCATCGAAATAAGTATTGTGGTAGATAGGGGGCACTCTCGCTCCCTTGAACCCCTGTCCACGACTCCCAACACCAGGTAAAAGTCCACAATCTGACTTTATTAAATCTCCACAGTGCACAAAGCACACTCTCCACCACAATACTCATATAATCACAAATACTACAATCCTCCAGCTCCCAGACGTGTTGCCACCCTTCCACCCAGCTCAGCTCGCCGCCTGGGTGCTCCCACAGTCCTTTTATATTCCCTGAGTGAGTGAGTCAGTCAGTCAGTCAGGGAGGGCTTTGCCTTTTATTAATATAGATGAGAACTGCACTGAAAACCACACCTGCCAAAAAATTTTGATGTTGAGGCAACTGCAGAACATTGTTTAAAAAAACATTAAATGTACTAAGGTATAAATTGGCAACATCTTTTACACTCATAATTGTAATCCAAAATGGCCATGGCCATCCATTTTATTTGAGTTTTCAGTTATTTGAGGTAGCATCAGTTCATATTAGCTTGAATAATCAAGGTTCTACTACATTTATTAAATGAGATAATAGACAAGAAGCAAAAACTAGTGATATTTAAGTGTATTCATAGAAAAAAGGGAAGTGAAAACAAAGGAAATAGGAAAAAAAGCTTGGACAGAAACTACAGTAACTCAAAATAAAAATTCAGAAAGAAAGAACAAGCAAGAAATACTAAAGAAAACTCAATTTAACAAGACAAAATGGAAATTCAAAATGCTAACTTTTGGAAGTATACTTTCAGATTCAGATGGAAGTTCAGTGTCATCAAATTGATGCAACAATGCATTATTGTAGGCTTTTATTCCAAGCTCTGCATGAAATTATAATGAAATTAAATCTGCTAGAAAATAACATTCACCAAGCCAGACGGTCATTAAGTTTTTTTAGCAGATTTCAAATACAATACGTTTTTGCGTTCATTCAGGGATGTTCAAACACTTCTAGCCTTTATCTCCATTTTTCTAAGACTAATTGAATAGCTAACAGTTCTCCAATTCAAGAACTATAATTTTGTTTAGTTGATACCAACCCTTTTGAACTGTAGGAACAATGATGTAATTTAATATCACACTTTTCTGAAAGATTCGCTCCTACCCCTACATTAGAAGCATCAACCACTTACTCAATAGGCTTTAAGAAGTCTGTATTAAGAATGATAGGAGAAGAAGTAAATAACTGTTTCAAGTATTCAAAATTTAATTTAAGTGGTTCAACAAGACTTTTAAGTTAGAGTAGTAATTGAAGCAGTTACTGAACTAAAATTCTTAATGTACTATCAGTGATAATTGGTGAATCCAATAAACCATTAGACCCGCTTAAATCAATTAAGCAAGTTCAACTCAATTCAATTCAAAAACTGTCCTAACTTTAGACAGACCCAGTCTAGAATAGTTATTTTTATTATTTTACAGTATTTGACTATTAAATAAAGATTTCATGCATTTTTTTTCTAGTATTTTCACCCGCTCCAGTCCCTCTTTGTGTATTTTTAAGTGGTTGTGACTTGTTATACTGACAGTACAACACTCTGTTCATGTGATTACCACGCTTGTCTTGGCATGCTATCATCTTCAAGTACCTACTGTATAGATTGTGACAGCAACCGGGCTGTTACCGTCCAATCTTGTGGACAAACTCTGACACTTGTCCAAGCAATTATTTAGTGCCTTATTTTCTCATTTTTCTTAACTACAACTTATAATTTATGCCTTGACACCTTGGTTAGCTAGTTATTTTGGTTTCTGAGTCGGACTCAGCTATAGACTTTGGTTTTGTCCTTCAACTAAACTGCAGCCATTTTTACTAGCTCAATACAGCTGCAAGAAATTTCCTAAGCTAAAAACAAAACTGAAGACTCTGCAAATTTATAATTTCACAAATAAGCTGTTTAGTCTTAAACATAATGGAACTTCTCATACTGTATATGCTAAATTTGATCTTTAAAATGTATTGAAAAAATCAGAATATCTCTAATATAAACCAGAATGTTTTGTCCCCAAATATTCCTAACAATAAATATAAATATTTTTGCTGTTCAATTTTTACAGTGTTATGTTGCCATTTTGTACCTTCAGCACATTTTTACTGGGTTGCAAGGAGTGTGATTTTGCATATTCAGATATTATTACTAACTGGCTAAATAAAATTTACTTTTTGAACTTAAGCACATCAGCATTTATTTTTTCACAGTGAAATGCCATTTTATCTTCAAATTCACTGGTTTTTGTTTTAACATTAGAGCCGATGTGCTTTTTACGTACACATAATAACCATTATTTTACTTATAATCAGCAATGCTTTTGTTATAATGAAATGATAAAAGACATTATATACATTAAATAGAAATTTTCTAACAAAAATAAAAAAATACAGGTTTTTGTTTTCTTTTTCTCTTTTTTTCTCATTGACATGACTGGAAACAAAATTTGTTCTGAATTAGAAAACATAAACTGCTTGACAATAGAATGAAATATCACAACTTAATAAGCACACATACAGAGATATGCTAAGGTGGATTTTTGGACTAAAAGAGTTAAGCTAATAACATTTTATTTACACATAGACCAGGTGGTAAAAATAATGTAAACCCTTTAAAAAGTAATTGGAGTCAGTTGTTCTAACCATTTAAATGAGATTGGGAATGAGGGTACCATGAAAAAGGCTCTTAAAGTAGGGCTACTATCAGAGTCTGCCTTTCTCAAGAAAGATCTGCTGATATCAACTATGCTCTGAACAAAAGTAATATCAGGGAACCTTACAAGAAGAACAATAGTTGTGTTGTGGCTCAGAATCTCAAACATGGTGAAAAGAATGTAAGGCTTCCAAAAAAGCCACAAAGCAGAACCAGGACATTCAACATCCTACTCGGGTCAGGCTCACCCAAGTCAGCCAGTCCCCAACTGCTATCTGCAGCCAGGGGCCTACACAGGGCTAAAATGGGGTATTGATTTTAAAACTTTCAAAATCACAGATTAAAAAAAAATGAGTCTTTATAAAAATAAAATATTAACAAAAATAGAGATACAACAAAATGCATAAAATAGCCTAAAAGGATTGGTTTGAAAGGCAATCCAAAGCAAATAAGTCAATGATTCAAGGCAGAAATCTAATAAACAGAGCAAAAAATCTATTAACCAGAGAAAACTGAACAAAAACAACACTTACAAAGAACTTACAAACTCAGTGATCCTCCGCAGAGTCTCTCTGATTGGAATAAATAGCCAGAAAAAGAGCCCAGCAACAGTGATGTCAGGGTGGCCCTGCCTCTTAGGGTTCCACCCACAAAGTGCAAGGAATGGACGCAACTTTAAAGAGACACTACATAATTAACAAATAATAAACATAGAGGAAAAAGCATAAAAACATGAATAATAATCATGCAAAATTAATAAAAACAATAATAAAACAGAAAATAACAAGCCATGGAAAAAAAACACGGATGTAATATAACAAATTTTAAAGATACATAAGATAGACATAAAGCTGGAGAAGATTTCTAAAGGTCTGAGTGTTCACAAATCCACAATAAAACATTGTCTGTAAATGGCAAATGATGGAAATTCAGTACTGTTATTACACTACCTAGAAGACTGCATCCTGCAAAGATCACGGCAAGAATGCTGCTGAAAGAGAGGACAAAGAACCCTACATAAGTTAAATTACATAAGCCATAGTGTGAATGGGTGTGAATTTTAATTAGAGCAGTAAATTACATTCTGCAGCAGGCAAAGTGACAATTACAATGGGACTAATAACTTAACTTTTATAAGGCTGAGGTGTGTTCTGTTAGATTAGATTAAATTACATTAAATATATTTTATTAATCCCAAGGGAAAATTCAGAAGCATACAGCAGCAGAATCATAAAAGACAAATATACAGGCTCACAGGACAAATAATACAGTAAACAGATAAATATGTAGAACATAAGAACAGTCTAGACAAGAACAGACCATTCAGCACAATAAAGCTCACCAGTCCTATCCATTGAATTCTTCAAAAATAATCTCAAGTCGAGTTTTAAAAGTCCCAAAAGTCTTACTGTGTACCACACTACTTTGTAACTTGTTCCATGTGTCTTTGGTTCTCTGTATGAATAAAAGCTTCCTAATCAAAAAATACACTGGAGTTAATCAGCCTGTGGCTTGCTTGTCTTCAGCTAGCCCAGAACACTGCTGCCAGGCCTTTAAGAGGCACATGAAAACAGAATCACATAGCTTATATATATATATATATATACATATATATATATATATATATATATATATATACACTATATACTGTATGTGTATTTATTTATTTATTGTAACAGTAGCGCTATATAGTGCCTGACCCGGCACAGACTCACACAGAGGCACGTACAAAAACAACACAAAAGTTTATTTTTCTTTACCTGTGGGACATGTCTTCCCCGTGAACCTCACAGGCATAACACAGTCCCCAAATAAAGCACAAGCTAAACCACCAGTAGCACAACACACCCTTCTGGCACCACCACCCCTGCCTTGAAGCTTTGTCCTCTCCTCCCGATTGTGGGGGACTCCTCCCATGGAGCCCTGCAGGAAACTGAGGTACCATCATTGTCAGCCATGGAGGCTGCCACCAAGCGTCCCAGGGGAAGTAGTCCATGGTTGCTCCCTTGGAACATGTAACGTCGCCTGCCACTATATATATGTGTATATTTATATATATATATATATATATATATATATATATAGTCACACACATGTGCTTAGGAGGCAGTCAACAAGCCCAAAGGTGAGTGAAACATCACGAGACAAGGGGTTGATGTTGCTATACTAACGTCCCTCTCTTTCATCAGAGAAAAAGAAGAAAAATAAACATTACTTACTTCCGGGTTCAAAGATGGCCTCCAGGACATCACTTCTGTCATTAACTCACCTCCAGTCCACCTTTGATGACGTTGTATCCATCCCACAGTTTCGACATCATCTCCTGCCAACTCACTTCCTGTCTCCATTTTGTCCTCTGTATATAAAAGCCATTTTTGACTGTTACTGTATCAATCACTATACGTGCTTTTTGATCACTACAAAGTTTTTGCATTTTCTTTTCATGTCCCATGGACATTATACAGGGTCGGTCCCCAAACATTTTTCCTTTGTGGAAGTGCTTTATTATTAGATAAAACTTAATACAATCATACAATCAGGTCCGGACTCAGACTACGAATGCAATGAATATATATATATATATATATATATATATATATACATAATATATAAAGCACAGTCTATTTATGTATGTTTCTTTGTCTGCCATACAAATCTGCACCGGGCGTCCGATCGGCACCAAACTGGGGATGGGGCTCCTTTGTGACCAGCAGAAGGTCATGGGGTATGTTTGGTTCGGAAAAATGTTCGTGGTGGACCGTAGGGCACCTTTTCACCGACACAACCTTCAGCACACGTCCCCGTACTTATCAGCGACAACATGGCCGCACATTACAAGAGACGTTCACTGCAGAACCATCTAGCGGCAGCTTTGGTCTCTGTGTTTCACTCCTTACCCATGTTTCTTTAAATTGCCAAGAGATGGCGGAAGCGTCCAAGTATCAGAAGGCCGACTACTTTGATCGGGTGAAGAGGAACTGCCGTATGGATGTAAAACGTGAATGACCCAGTGCGCGAGACCGGCTGACACACATCCGCTTTTCCGCGGGTCACACTCCCACACGCACTGATAGTGCTGTATTTCATTCGCCAACATCCATTATATGCAAGCATGTTTGAACAGAGTCTCGCCTTGAAAAGACAGCATCCTTTCCCCACCATTTTCCCCAAACACAGCACCGGTTGTATGTGACTTCTCTCTGTAGTTTACCATCGCCAACATCCGTTAAATGGCATCACAGTTCAACACAGACGCACCTTACAAACAGAACACCCATCCCCACCATTTTTCCCAGTACGGTTTCACTGCTACTCTTTCTCACTGGCTTTCCGTATTTGTGGAGCTACGCTCACTTTCTGACTGACAGTACAATTTCAGTGTTCCTCTTTCTGACTGACTGGTGCTATTTGTTCGATTTCCAACGTATTGTAAATAACATAAATTCATCTCACTGTGGTGCTTATTCTGTACGTAATACAATGTGACACATTATAACTGTCCTGCTTTTCGCCAATATACCCATTCCACCGAAAAAAAGACATAGAATTGGAAGGTCCACTTCAGATGCCACAAGAAAGTCTATTTCAACGGCGTCTGAAATGCCACAGCAGACAGAATTCAGAGTGGAGGAACTTAAAATAAAATGTCAATCAGAAAACTGTTTGTTTTATTTCTATGTTCTGTTTCTAATTGCCAAGAGATCGCGGAAGTGATTAAGTATGAGAAGGCTGACTGCTTTGATCGAGTGAAGGGGATCTGCCTTATGGATATAAAACGTCAATGACCCAGTACGTGTGACCGGCTCACACACCCGTGTTTCCACGGGTCACACTCCCACACGCACTGATAGTGCTGTATTTCATTCGCCAACGTCCATTGTATCGCAGCACGTTTGAATACAGACTCACCTTTAAAAAGACAGCATCCTTCCCCCACCATTTTCCCCTCACGCACCATCGGTTGTATGTCACTTCTCTCTGTAGTTACCATCACCAATGTCCATTATTTTATCTCCCAAGAATGAAAGTGGGAACAAAATAAATATTCACATCCACCAGATGATTACAGGCAGCCCTATAAATTACAAATCTATCGACACTGTCATACACACTGCTCAAGTTGTGTTGTTTCCAACAGAGTTTCTGAATTCTTTGGAACCAGCACCAGTTCCTCCGAACAATTTCTGCCTTAAAACTAGACCACCTATCATGCTACTTCACAATTTGATCCTCCAAAAATGTGTAATATGACTCGCCTTTGTGTCAAGACTCTCTATCCAAATATTATTGATGCAACAATCATGAAAGGTTCTGCAAGATGTGAAGATGTTTTCATACCAAGAATACCACTGATTCCGAATGATTTACCCTTTGATTTCAAACGACTACAATTTGCTGTTCGTTTGGCATTTGCTATGTCAATTGATAAAGCTCAAGTGCAATCACTGCAAGTTCCAGGCATCAATTTGGAAAATCCATGCTTTTCACACAGACAAATGGCATGTTGTACAGTGGGCAATACTCAGAATTTGTTAATTTTCTCACCACAAGTGAAAACAAAACATATAGTATATCCAAAGGCTCTAGAATGACCACTTTTATTACCTATTACAATGAAATGTGAATCAGAAAGCTGTTTGTTCTATTTCTATGTTCTGTTTCTTTCATTTGGGAAATTCACTGGTTATAGATTCCCGGGCAATGCCGGGTACTCCTGCTAGTATATATATATATATATATATATATATATACTGTTTGCATTGGTGTGTTTATGGAAGCTGTACAGCACTTTGGTCAACTTCTGTTGTTTTTATGTGCTCTATAAATAAAATTGACTCAGCTTAATGTTTGTGCAAAATTCACCCTTAATAAATTTCCAGCTGTGTCTCTGTGTCCTTGATGAACTTCTTTTAAAGTAACAGTCTCGATCCACTGTACAAATTTAATATATATGTATAAAACAGATATTTTTATCCATTTCACATTCTGAGCCCATTTTGCTGCAGAGGCACAACAGTAGGAACTTACGCTAGATGGGGTGCAGACACAGAGACAGTACCTAACACACATCTTTAGTATTTGGGGGCAAGCCAGATAAACTCTACCAGATAAAATCTACCACCAGGCTGCAACCAGGCAAGAATTTGAAAAGCAGGTCCATTGAGCTGGAAAATATCAGCTTAAACAAGTGCAGCCAGGGTGCACTTCTTTTACATTATGAAACGCAGAGATCTTGTGACATTCAAATAACAGATTTAGTATGAATGGCAATGTTGAGATTAGATCAGAGTTAAGCTTTAACATAACATGTTCAATAACTTCCATTAGTGATTAGGATATAACCACTTTCGAGGTTTACTACACTGGAGTTATTCTCAAGGTGTTTTTTCACCAGGATTAAGGTAATGGAAGTATAAAAACAGGAGTAAGGAGTACATCATGTCATGTCACTTTCTAACCCACTTAATCCAGACTAGGGGGCTGAGCCTATCCCAACAAGAATAGGGTGCAAGGCAAGAACAAACACTGGACAGGACACCAGTCCATCACAGGACGTGGAGTACATCAGGTAAGCTGATTTGTATTTCATATTAAATAAAAATTATGTATTTAAATAAATTCTTGCTTATCAACAACAACAACATTTACAGTATTTATATAGCATATTTTCATACAAAAGTAGCTCAAAGTGCTTTACATAATGAAGAACAGAAAAATAAAAGACATAGTAAGAAAATAAAATAAGTCAACATTAATTAACATAGAATAAGCGTAAAGTCCAATGGCCAGGGTGGACAGAAAAAAAAAAAAAAAAAACTCCAGACGGCTGGAGAAAAAAATAAAATCTGTAGGGATTCCAGACCGTTAAACTGCCCAGTCCCCTCTGGGCATTCTACCTAACATAAATGAAACAGTCCTCTTTGGATTTAGGGTTCTCACGGAAGGACTTGATGATGATGGTCACGTAGACTTCTGGCTTTTAATCCATCCATCATTGTTGGAGCATCATGATGCTTTGAGTAGGTGGTGGTGGCGCAGGCCGCCACCCCAAAGAAACCGGAAAAAGAAACAGAAGAGAGAATAGGGGTCAGTACGGATTTTAGCGCCACCATGAATAGTTGTTATGATGAATTGAACATACAGAGTATCAGGATTAAGTTAAGGTTAAGTTATAAAAAGGCCATGTTAAAGTAATATGTTTTCAGCAGTGTTTTAAACTGCTCCACTGTATTAGCCTGGCAAATTCCTATTGGCAGGCTATTCCTGATTTTAGGTGCATAGCAGCAGAAGGCCACCTCACCACTTCTTTTAAGTTTTGTTCTTGGAATTCTAAAGAGGTACTCATTTGAGGATCTAAGGTTACGATTTGTAATATAAGGTGTCAGACATTCCAATATATAAGATGGGGTGAGATTATTTAAGGCTTTATAAACCATAAGCAGAATTTTAAAGTCAATCCTGAATGACACAGGTAACCAGTGTAGTGACATCAAAACTGGAGAAATGTGCTCAGATTTTCTTTTCCTAGTTAGGATTCTAGCAGCTGCATTCTGCACTTGTTGCAAACGATTTATGTCTTTTTTGGGTAGTCCTGAGAGGAGTGCGTTACTGCAATCTAGTTGACTGAAAACAAATGTGTGAACTAATTTCTCAGCATCTTTCAGTGATATAAGAGGTCTAACTTTAGCTATGTTTCTTAAGTGAAAAAATGCTGTCCTAGTGATCTGATTAATATGCGATTTAAAATTTAAATTACAGTCAACAATTACCCCTAAGCTTTTTACCTCCGTCTTGACTTTTAATTTTAATGTATCCAGTTTATTTCTAATAGCCTCATTGTATCCATTATTGCCAATCACTAAGATTTCAGTTTTCTCTTTATTTAACTTGAGAAAGTTACTATTCATCATGGCTCTGAATAATCATGTTGTTATTCGGACAGGAAAATAAGAATCCTACTTTGTTTTGTGTACTGTATGAGGCAATACTACTTCTGATACTACTATTATCACTACTCCATTAAATTGTTTATATTTCAAAAAAATTAGGTTATAGTTTTCTCTCTGTCAACATTAAAATGTTCATGTTTAGACCACTGGCCTGTGGCTTGCTGTTTGTCTGAGTACTTCATTTCATGCTCACATAAACTTTTTTCTTCTGACTGAGAAGCACAAAGAAACCCAGCAAATGAAATGCAAAAGTTTTATTTTACAGCCAAGCAACATGAGACAAACAGAAAACCCTGAGATGATAGAAGACTGCCAAGCAAAACAAACAAACAACAATAGTAGTACAATTCCAATACGGGGTGCTCCATCAGTGCCAAATAAATAAGCAGAAAATTGGTTTCTGGTCCACTGCAGATTGCTTTATTTATGGTAACCTGTACATCAATGAAATATATTGAGACAGAAATAAAGAGACTGAAGGATGTTCCATGACACCTCAATACAGTATCACCAGTAAATTCTCGCATTGAAAGAACACACAATTTAGCTATTTTCTTTTACAACAAGGTCTATTTATTCGCCATGAACCAGGTAGACCAGCCTTTGTGATGACTATATGATACAAATGTAAACCACATAGGTTCCAAAACTAAGTGTTCTATGGAGCACCTCCTTTCTAGAAAAGTAAAAAGGATGGAGAAATATGGGAAAAGCAATCATTCTTACTTTGAAACAGAAAACAACCCTGAGGTGTCCCTATTAATACTTTAATTACTAGACCTTTTCAGCCACTAAATGTACATCTTCCCGTTTTCCAGGATGGAACCTGCCAGCAGTGAGAGATTCACTGTCTTCTCTTACATTTGGGGAGGCTGCCTAGAAGCAGTGGTTCTCTAACATCCACCCATTGAATCTATTGACCCACTTATCCAGTTCAGTATTTTGGGCATACAGCAGATGAGAGGCAGGAGCCTTGGTTGGGAAGTCGGTTTATTAGAGGTCAAACTCAAATTCACTTTTAAAGGATTAATCAGCAGCATTTCTTATTTTTTAACTCCTCCCATTCAGATATCCATTGATCCATCCTTACATCTCCTAATCTGTCTGGGCCTATCACAGGGTGCACTCATGGACGCTCTTACAGTCCCCAGTATGGGGCCATATTAGAGTTGCCAATTAAACAAACCTTCTTTGTATTGTGGAAGGAAACCAGAGAAAACATTTTAAACGTGTGAGTAAAAAACAATAACAGAACAAAATCTGTATTGGTTGTAACAATGGCAAGTGCTGCTGCCTCACTACTTAAGGAACTTTGGCTCTAATCCAGCCTGGTCTCTATTTGTGTGTGATTTTCTCTACTTACTTTTGTTTGTCTTACTCACCCATTTGTCATAACTTCTCTACTCTCATGCTGGACTTCCTTGTGAAAATGTCCTCTATTTGTGGGTCTCGTGCCTACTATGTTGAACATATGGACTTCACCTGCTTAATGTGGCATTGGCTGCAATTCGTTTACTTAGGTTGATTTTCCAGCTGCTTACCAGTCCTCACATTCTGGTGCACATGAATTGTTTGTTTCCTGGACTTCTTCTACAACAGGGCTGTGGTTCTTCCTCTAGCTACATTTTCATCTTTAAACCTGCCCTTGGTTGCTCCTGTGAATGTCTGTTGCCTTATGATACTAATCAGGCAGCAATCACGTGATGGGATAGGTAAAGGCATTGGCACTTTACTTGAGCATTGTGCCTCTGCAAAAGTCATTTGTCAAGCTGCCTATTCTGTTCTTTGCCTGTTTTTAGATTTTCTTTTTATAATGCCTAGTTGGATATCTTTGACAGGTTTTGTTTTAAAATATATACATGACCCCTCGGTCATTCCTTAGACTGTGCTCTTGTACATTTCCCTACTGGGTAGTTTTTTATTCTGTATCATTTGCATGCCTGTTTATAAACTTCTGCTTATCATTTGGGACTGTTTTCTGAATTTTCAGTTTTAAATAAAACATATCCTGCTTTTTACCAGGTTGCCATGGCTTCTGTCTTGCCCAGTCATCTGAATCTGCACCCCTACTGCATCCACTAAACAGTATCATCTCCAGACAGAGAAGCAGCTTCAGCAACAGACTGCTGTCACTGTCCTGCTCCACTGACAGACTGAGGAGATCATTCCTACCCCACACTATGCGACACTTCAATTTCACCCGGGGGGTAAACGTTAACTTTATACAAAGTTATTGTCTGTTATACCTTCATTTTTATCACTCTTTAATTTAATATATTTATTTTTTATCAGTATGCTGCTGCTGGAGTATGTGAATTTCCCCTTGGGATTAATAAAGTATTTATCTATCTCTCTATCTACTTATACTCCCAACCACACTTTATAATGTGATGTGCCATACTGCATTCTTGCTCTTTTGGAGGCACCATCCCCTTTTGTACACCTGGCATGTAGAGTAGCTGTCCAAGTTGTCCAGGTGAGCTCCTTCCTGAAACGCATGTTCTGAATGCCCTTTGTGCCTGTGAGATCTCATCACACCTTCTGTAATCATTGTGTACTGTAGGGGGGCATCATGGAGCCCCAATCCCCAGAAAGAACTATACACTGTTTCAGGACTAAATAAGACTGGCTTAATTTTTCTTTGTTGCACTTGCAGTAAAGCATCTTCTCCATCCATCCTACAGCCACAGTAATTCACAATTTAATTCTTTTGTTTTCCTCTCCTTTCCTCCCTCCACTCTTCCCAGGAAAGCTTTGTCCATTCTTCACTCCTGACTCTGACTCTCTGGGCAAAGTGAAGGGCACCTTTTTAAACCCAGATGGAGTGCTTCTGATGTCAAAACCATTGTCTCCAAGAAGCACTTCCAGGTTACCCTAGGTTTCACCTGACAGCTTCCCCTGGTGGCATCCATGAAACCCAACAGGGCAGCCCTATAGAATCACAATTCCCACATTGCACTGTGGATGTCCAGATAGGGGCTCACCAAGAGGAATGTTGCCTCCCAGTGAATAGTGAAATGACATGAATGTTTCCATTCTTTGCTGCCAGGATGCCAGTCACAGCATACCCTCTGTGCCAATGGCCTTTAATGGCTGAGACAGGGAATGATACTGTCTTCATCACCATACTTTATGCTGGCCCCCTGTCCAGGAAAGGGAACAGTGTTCCATCCATGACACCATATTGCCATTTTTCAGTTTAAAGCTTGGTGGAAGAGAAACAGGGAAGACAGAGGGAATTGTAAAGCAGTAAATGTTCATGGCCAGGATGTCACCTAGGCAGTTGTTTGACTGAGATCAAGCCCCAGAAGTGATGTATATCCCCTTACTGCTATTTGTCAGCAGCATTTCCCTGAAACGGGACTTAAGGTTCCCACAGAGACTTCAGAAAACAGTAGTGTTTAATGAAGTCTCTGAGGGAATGCACATGACTTGGAGCTGCCTTCTGGCGGGCCACAGTGCTGCCATAAGTACCCCAAGGAACACCTTTAGCTCCTCAGTCAGATAAGCTTGGAGTCAGGAAAGAAGTGGGAGGGTAAAGGTATACCTTGCAAAGAAGAAGATAGGAAGGAGAGTGTTGCTTATATTCTCTTATAGCCAGTTCAAAGAAATACAGAAAGGGACAGACGGCTGTAACTATGTTATTTTATAATTTTTATTATTATTACTTTTTTTCTTGTTATTAAATAACCTTTCTGAACCATACTTCAGTCTGCACTGATGTTTGTTCTGGGTACAGGGTCTTCTCCAGGACCCCCTACCTGATGACAGTGAGCCTTAGCAGTTCCTTATAAATATGTCCTAACCAAAATTATTTCAGAGAAGAAGACCTTTCTTACAGCTCATACTGATATGATGTAAATGGTATACATCACTTTCTTTAATGAGCACAAAGCATTCTTATTGATTTGCTGGAAAAATAATGAAGTCATTATACCTTTAAAAATGCCAGTATTAGTAAAGTGAACATTTTTAATGACTTTATACAGGCAGTGAAACTGTCTAGTAAGAAGGAAATGAAAAATATAATATTCAATTAAATTAACAGATAGAAACTGCCTGTAGAGATGACTAGCATACCCTGATAGTGTGAATTGGGGGTCACTATAATTCACTTAATTTGCCATCTTTCATGATTACACCTTTGTTTCAAGTTCTTTATTTAAAGCTGTCTCTGGTGTCCTGGTTCCATTCCCAGGTTGGTTTATTTCTATTGGTAATCAGCAAGACTCTACAAATATCTGTGCCAGGAGTTTTTTTGTTGTCTTCAATAAGTGAGGATGAAGTGAGCAGTAATACTAAAAATAAATCACAAAGCCATCTAGGCTCATCTGGCCTTATGATCAGACAAATCTGCACAACAGTGAAAAAGGAGCATTGGAAAGATCATTTGATAAGTCTTGGCACAGGCTAGAAACAAAGGGAGAAGTTGTTAAATAAATATTTACCACTAGAGGAGGGTGAAACAGAAATGCTAGCTTTTTCTCTAGAGAAAATGAGTTTAAAATCCTCTAAAACAGCTTGAACTGCTCCTTTGTCAGCAGTGAGCAAGTATTATCAAAGTCATCAATTCAGATTCACACTGAGACAAGAGATTTTGCCTGTATTTGAGAAATCCTGATGCAGTGTACCACGCTGCTGGTAAAACTGGCACTTGATAAGTTAGCTAGAGATTACTGTGCCATTAATAGTATTCAGAGGCTGGTGTCTCCCACTGATTCAGCATTGTGTAGATGTTTTTTTAGCTCCATCCAGTGTTGCAGGGATACGACATATATATATACAGGAATCATCATTGTACGCGTCTGACCCAGCCACAAGGGATGCACAAACCAGTGTATTTCTTTGTGCTGGTCCCAAGCCCAGATACATAGGGAGGGTTAAGTCAGGAAGTGCATCCGGTATAAAATTTTGCCAAATCAATATGCGGACAACAATACAAATTTCCATACCGGATTGGTCCAGCTCCGGGTTAACAACGACCGCAACCAGTACTATTAGTCAACAGGGTGCTGGTGGAAATTGGGCTACTGTTGGCCGAAGAAGAAGAGGGGGGAGACGTGTCTGGAAGCAGGAGGAGAGGAGGAAGGTAAAGAAAGTGGAACTGAGGGTAGGAACTTTGAATGTTGGCAGTATGACTGGTAAGGGGAGAGAGTTACCCGATATGATGGGGGAGTAAGGCCAGGTGGATCGGAGGTGGATTCAAATTATTCTATCATGGTGTGGATAGGAGGTGAAATGGAGTAGGGGCTATTTTGAAGGAGCAGTATGTCAAGAGTGTTCTGGAGGTGAAAACAGTGTCAGACAGAGTAATGATTATGAAGCTGGAAATTGGAGATGTGATAATGAATGTTGTTAGTGCATATGCCCCGCAAGTTGGGTATGCAAAGGATGAGAAACAAGATTTTTGGAGTGAGTTGGATGAAGTTGTGAACATTGTACCCATCCCGAAGGTTTGTGGGAAGGAGGAGGTCCGCGTCCGACTGCTTATGGCTGCGCCCTGAAATCAACGGACTTGGTTATTCCAAGGGGGAAAGGGGAGGCGAGCGAAGCACCGCTCTCCCTACAAAAAAGTAAGGATGTCCGGGAAATGACTGATCGGTCCGTCGATAAATTGAAACAGACGGATCGCAGTCAGCCAAAAGTGGCACCACGGACTTCCGCAAAGAACTCCAAATCCCAGGCTCCCTTGCGGAACCTGTCAGAGCATTTGCCAGGAGTGGGCATGCTCATTATATTATATTATTATGAATTATAAAACTTTTTGGATGTGCGCGAGCTGGAGAAATTGCTTCAGCCCGTGCACAGTTTCTTGCAGGTTGTGCAGACAATCCAGAAGATCGTCACAGACTTGGGAGCAGCAGCTGCAACTCCTATAAAAACACTTGATGACTACCTGCGTCGATCTTCTTGGGAGCCGCCCGTATTAATTAATACGGTGGTACGGGTAAGTGAGACCCGTACCGTATATAATAGAGGGACGCAGAGTGAACCGGTCCCGCGATTGATCAGTAGCGGGTACCAATCCTCTGTGAGCTCTACAAGAGAGTCACAAACAATGATCGAGTGGGCGGGGGAAGGCCGATCGTACAGGAGCAGCTGGATAGTGCTGTCTTCAGGAGCAAGGCGGATCTAAATACGCCGCCACCGGTTGTTGTTAAATCAAAATATGTTCAAACAGTAAAAGGGCTGTCTTCAATTAATAGAGACCCAAACTGTAGTCAAGCCCCAGATTAAAAAGGAGATCCCAAATGAGAAACGGGGGTCTCTTAACACAGTAGAGAAGGGAGCTGAGAGCTCAACTGCAGCGGTAGAACCCTCCTCAGCGGACAAAGGGGCGGAGCAAAACTTTCCACACAGTTTCCAGTCACGCAGAGGGAGACCAGTAGGAGACCGACGGCTGTGCTATGAGTACCGCCGACCGGGCCATGGATGGCGAATTTGTCCTGGGAGGACGTAGAATACAAATCCTTTTTTATATAATATTCCCCCAAGGTTCTCCCGGAAATTTTCTGGACTTCGCCAGGGCCCGACCAACAACTCCTCCTGGAGGAAGATATCCCTCGCGGGGCTGGCTGCTCCAAATCATGATTCTTCACGGTTGGGGGGCGGGGGAGTACTGTGAGATATGGCCGGTCATTCATCCTTACCAATACCCCCAGGCTGCTAGATGAAGCCCTCCTTGCAGCATGGAGGTGCCCCGAATGCCAGCAGGGAATTATGGACAACGAAGTTTTTATGCACAGCCCTGCTGGCTACCATGGGGACCAACAGGAGTCGCTGCAGGAAGGCACAAGGACATATATTTTCCATACACCCCGGAAGTACATCCCAGTCACATGGACAGAAGGAATGACGTGCTTCCGGGATGAAAAAAAGAAGAGTTTTTGATCTGACCCGGAGATGCTAAGAAGTCACATGGACTGAGGGTTCAGAAGCACTTCCAGGTCACGGACTATAAAGGACTCTGGGAAATCCCAGACATATTAGCTGAGCTGGGTGGAAGGGTGGCAATGCGTCTGGGAGTAGGAGGATTGGTTTTTGTATTATTGATTATTGATTTATGAGTATCGTGGATAGGAGGGTGCTTTGTGCACATTATTATTGTAATAAATCCATTATTTGGACTTTTATCTGGTGTCTGGCTTCTGATCTGAGGGTTCAAGGGGACGACAAAGCCCTAAACTGTCACAATATATATATATGTAGTCACACACGTGCACATGGGAAACAGCTAAATGGCCTAAATAAGAGTAATTCTATGCCATACCAGGGGGTGGCGGAGTGTGCTGATTGTCTCTCTCAGTCTCTTGCAGACCATTTTCAGGAAATACCGCTTTGTTCCGGTGCCACTGATGACATCACTTCCTGTTCTGGTGCCAACGATGACGTCACTTCTGGCTACAAAGACGACACTTCCGGTTCCGGCGTTAATGATGCAATTTCCCTTGCTCTATGTTAAAAACGCCATTTTGTCCTAATACCAGTTAGTTCTGTTTTGGACTCTGTTCTATGAATATCTCTCGCTATTCAATCAACTTTTCATCTGTGACTCATTTATGTGACTATATATATTGTAAGATAATGGACGCTTGGTGGCGCTATGCCCACCTTTCTCCCAAGAGACAGATATAGTCACTGTTTAACAGCACCCAGAAGTATTTTAATTTCTTCTATAAAGTGCACAAAGCACCTGCTCCACCACAATACACAATAATCACAATACAATAATCCTCCTTTCCTCCCAGCAGCTCTGTCACACTCCCTCCCAACTCCGGCTCATTCTGCTGGGTTTCTCATAGTCCATTTTATAGTCCTTGACCCGGAAGTGCTTCTGTCCTTCAGTCAATGTGCTTCCATAGCACTTCTGGGTCAGCCCAGAAGTACTTCAGTTCTTCCATCCCCGTGACTTGGAAGTATAGTAGTACCTTGAGATACAAATGCCCCAACCTACAAGATTTTTGAGATACAAGCCGTCACTAGGTGGATTTTTTGCCTTGAGTTACGAGCCAAAATTCGAAATACGAGCCATCAAAGAGCTTGTCCCCGCACATTCAGAAGAACTGACGACGGAGGAGTTGACGTAACTACAGACGCGGCAACATATGGAGGTTCTGCAGGAGATCGGTATCACGGAGGAGTCAGAGGCAGAGGAGGTTACCTCATAAAGTGAGATAAAGGAAGTGTTTGCAATGTGGGAAAAAGTTTCGAACTTTAAAGAAAAGAAACATCTTGAAAAAGTTGCAACTGATAGTGCAGCGGCGCTATTTAATGACACTTGCCTAACACTTGACTTTATTGAAAAGAAACATCCTGAAAAAGTTACAACTTATCTCGCAGTGGCTCTATTTAATGACACTTGCCTAACACTTGACTTTATTGAAAAGAAACCCAGAAAAAAATTGCAAATGATAGTGCAGCGGAGCTATTTAATGACACTTGCCTAACACTTGACTTTATTGAAAAGAAACCTCCTGAAAAAGTTACAACTGATCGTGCAGCAGCTGTATTTAATGACACTTGCCTAACGCATTTTAGAAACATTCTGAAAGAAAGGATTGGACAGGTTTTTATCGAAAACCCCTGCAGATGAAAGTGAGGAAGGTGCAGCGAAAAGGGCAAAAATCATTGAATAACATTCAATTATTCAGTTCAGCCTTTCTCCACCACCTCCGTCAGCATCTTCAACTCGTCTGATCTCCAAGGTAAATGCTGTACATTATACTGTACTTAATAAAACCAGTTTATTGCAGTACATTCTATTGTATTGTGTTTTTATACAATATTTGTTATTTATAAGTACATTTTTCTTATTTAAAAATGTAACAAAAAAATTGCAGTGTTTTTTGGGGGTCCGGAACGGATTAATGGCATTTCAATTCATTCAATGAGGAAAACTGATTTGAGATAAGAGCATTTTGACTTAAGAGCTCGGTCACGGAATGAATTAAACTCGTATCTCAAGGTATCACAGTACCTCCGGGCTGTAATAGGAACAGAAGTCTTCATGTCTTCCTGCAGCGGCCCCTGGCGGCACCCAGCAGGGCTGTGAAGCCAAAAACCATTTTCGATGTTGCCCTGTGGGAATCCCCACCTGAGAGAGTAACCACGGAGCACACTGCCTTTTTTTTCTATGTATTGTGCCTATGTGACCACATGGTAATACCCAAACTATTCCGAAGCGACGTTTGCACTGTTTTGTGTTTATTATATCTCATACACCTTTATCGTAAGAGCATCCATTATATACGATGGAGCGTTTGATCAGAAGGAAATTTAATACTGATTTTGAAATCTGTTGTTGAAATGGCGAAAGAAGTTGGTAACTTTGCTGCTGCAACAAAATTCGATTGTGTCCGAGAAACTGGTGTGAGATTAGAGGAGGCAAAAAGATGTAAAAAAAAAAAATGTAAGTGTCACATTTTGTAACGGGCGTATAAGTCGGGGTCTGATTTTATGACCGATTTTTCGGGTTTCAAGACCCGACTTATACATGAGTATATACGGTAAGCAAAATACAGAAAAGAAATATTGCAAAATAGGAGAAATAAATCCCCCATTTAATGAAACACCTGGAACCTATGGCATAACTTAAGGCAGTGTTGTTTACTTTGATATACTTGCTTACTTGCCATCAAAATGAAAAGGTTAACAGTGTTATCATTTCCACAACTCCATAAAGCTTAATTATGACTATTGACCTTTTATGTAGCTTAAACGCTTGATGTATCAAATTAATGTTTTTTTTTAAATTGGATTTAATTAAGCTTAACATGAGGTTGGGCCTAAATTTATGTATTTATGTATTTATTTATTTATTTATTTATATATATATATATTACAATATGGCAAATCAAGATTCTACTAATGTCACCATCTGAGACTCCCATAAAGTTAAGATGGGTTCAACAGTGAGCCTTGATGAGCACAGATGATGCTTAAGAAGTGTATTATATTTTTGTTGTGGAATTTCTACATATTTAGTATTCATCCTGAATAATCCTACATGATGAAAGGATTATTCACAGCTGTTTCCAGCCTCTTCTGAAAAAACAAAATTATAAATCCAGGATATAATTTATTTAGATGATTTGGAAGAAGCAAGCAGCTCTTGTTTAATGAAAACTACAATATTGCTACAATACAAGTCACTCATACAACTAAAAATGCAAACTACAGATGATGAGCATATTAGGTAAGGGTTTATTGACAAGTCAACATTATGTCTTCATATGAAGTGAAATTCATTGAAGGGAGCAGGCAGTATTTTCATTGGTGGATCACAGAATTTAGAAGAACTATTTGTTTGAACTATTTTATATTATTACTTCTCATTCAGTGCAGTTATTTTGTAAATATGTTTAACTAGCAGCAGGTCAAGATGTTGCCCAGGTAAGTTTTAAGGCAGAACTGTCTAATTTCTATTTGGCAGCAGAATAAACTTTGCCAATTGCAGTCATTTTCTTATGCGGCATAGTTTTGACAAAAAATGAATAAATATTGCTAACATTTGAGTCACGAACAAGCATAAAGGTTTAGGGATTTTGTACCCAGTATGTTTAAAAACATGCAGAAGAGTGAGGATGAAGAAAACGCCGACGCTACAGCCACTGCCACTTCCACTTCCTTTACAGACAGGGAGTTCAAAACAGAACTGATACATGTAGGTAAGATAGTGGATATATATGCTGGAGACAGGAAGAGGAGGGAGCTTGTGGAACCAGAACTGGAAGTGATGTCATTTGGAGGTGGGATCTTGGTTGGTGGCAGTGACTTCATTAGGAGGAGGGTTCTGTTGAGCATCTGCAGAGGGAAAAGAAGCTAGAATATTACTGGACAGTAGCACAGATTGACTCGGCTGGGAAACATTTATTTTTGAGCCCGTAATCTGTCTCCTAAGTGCAGATGTGACTCATTCAAAAATAATTATTTTTCTCTCAGAGGAAAATTAGACCTTTGTGTGACAAATCACTTTGCTCATATACAGGACAGTGTTCTTTCCTGGATTTTCCTGAATTTTGTTATTTGAATGCTCAGAATCTGGGAAAAGGCAATGTCCTTAAAATTCATTGTAGTGAAAAGGAACCCCCTCCCCCCAAGGTACCCTTTGAGTCAATATTTGGGTTTTAGTTCTTAAGTAATGTAGTGTCTCTTTCTGAAAGAGTTGGTTATATGTGCACAGTTCTGTTGAGATAGGAACAAAGGTGTGAAGCTGTATAAATAGCAAACACAGACACACATTGAGCTTTATACAGTACTAGCAAAATACCCGCGCTTCATAGCGGAGAAGTAGTGTGTTAAAGAAGTTATGAAAAAGAAAAGGAAACATTTTAAAAATAACGTAACATGATTGTCAATGTAATTGTTTTGTCACTGTAATGAGTGTTGCTGTCATCAAGGATTTGATTATCATTATTTCTTTCAATCAGGTTCGTATTTGGAGGATGTGTTGTGTTCAAGTTATATTCAGTGTTTGTCAACCGTTGTAAAGATAGCAGGTTTCATTCATCGAAGTGTTCACTACCCAAAGCGGTACTCGTGAATCTAAGATGTTTAACAGGCATTCCCGGTATTAAGTTGTGGATTTGCCTGCGAATATTTAGCGGCAGCGTGTCTATGAACATAATTTAAACTTAAGCTTTACACCTTGCTTTCGTATTGATATGTGTACAAAGGCTTGTTCAGCGTCAGAGGGTTGTTCATTTCCTGCTGCATCAATAAGCAGCTCGTCTTCCTCTTTATCTGAGACATCACACACTGCATGCACGGGTTTACCTTTCCCAGTCCTGCAAAGTCAGTTCACGTGAGCCGCTCAGAGTACATGCATCGAAGGTTCTCAGCTGTGCTTGTGCTATGTCATGTGATCTTGCGATGTCCATGGCTTTATTTAATGTTAGCTAAGACCCGGCACTTATAAGTTTCTCTCGCACTTTCGCTGAGTTTGTGCTAAACACTGGTCTATCCCTGACCATCTCATCTTCGTTTGCATAAGCACATTCCTTCACCCGCGAATATTTCACGGCAGCGTGTCTATTGGATAGCTGCTGATGGACGGCCTTATATGGGCAGGAACTCAATTACGTGGGAGGCGTGACGATAATGGACGCAACTCCGTCTCACACGGCGACCGAGCTGCAGGCTATGGCCGTATATATGTTCGTAAGTAGGTTCCAGTTATGACCGTTACGCGTAGAATTTCGAAATGAAACCTGTCTAACTTTTGTAAGTAAGCTGTAAGGAATAAGCCTGCCAAATTTCAGCCTTCTACCTACACGGGAAGTTGGAGAATTAGTGATGAGTCAGTGAGTCAGCCAGTCAGTCAGTCAGTCAGTCAGTCAGTGAGGGCTTTGCCCTTTATTAGTATAGATTTAAGATAGAAAGAAGTCCTGAGAACGACATCCATGTAGTTATCCTCACCCCTGCATGATACTTATTTGCATAAGGCAAAACTTTACTCATTTTAAAAACACACACACAATGAACTCTTATATTCAGGAGATCCTGGTAAATGGTTTAATAGACTGACCAATACTGTAAATGGTGCTGGGTCCTGCTTGATGGAGGAAGAAGACAGCGGTCTTAAGACTCTATATTAATTATAAGGTATTAAATAAGAATATGATTTAAAATAATTACTCTCTAGCATTGATTGTTTCCTGTAGTGAGTCAAATAAAGGATTACAGTATACAATTTTTACAAAATTGTGTATTAAAGGTGTATGCAATTAAGTAAGAGTATGAAAGACCAAGAATCATATACATCAGCTGGATATTATGAATATTTAGTAATGCCACATAGATTACTGAATGTTCCAGTGCCATTTCAGTTTTTCTTTAATTATATTTTTCAAGATATTTTGGGTAATTATATTTTTGTCTACATTGATTAGATATTTAGATTCTCTGTAATTATCATTCTCTTATGATGTATATACAACTGTCTTTTTAAAAACAGGATAAATCCTATTACTATAACTGAGGTTCACCTGGCTAAAAGAGTGATATAATGTAGTCTCAAAAGGTTAATCTGGTCTGGTACACCTCTGTGGTGAGAGAAACCTGCTAGAATACCACAGCACTGTCAAATGTTTCAGTGGGCACATCTTATAGTAGCTGAAAATGCTTTTTTTCCCTCATGTGCTTGCAGCCCACCAGTGGTCACATTGGCAACATTCAAAGAATAGGCATTCATTAAAGTTGTACGCATGGTACCTACAGTTCTGTGCACCTACAATGCTGGCCTCGTAAAGCATTATGTGAAGCTTGGAAAAAATGCTCCTCTAAGCCAGCTGCAGAGTGAATTTTTAGGAAAATATTCAGCAAACAAGATCTCCTGCAAACACATATTTACTGTGAAAAATGCTTTGGTGAATTTCACTGATCAACACGAAATGTAAGACAGGCTAAGTGATTGTTGTTGTTCAGTCTGTTTAATTTTGTGGTTTTCTATTGACTAGGAGAAAAGATAGCTAAACTAAATGTTATTTCTATAAATTTTAATGGCATAAAATCTAAAGAAAAACTTAGAAATAAAATCCTTTGAAAAGGATTTCTCCAACAGAAATGGAAACCTTTATAGTGTAGATATCAAAGGTGAAGTTTCTAAAGCCTTAGCAATTGTTTTTTTCCCAGACATTGTACTGCAGAAAGTGTTATTCTAGGGTTATGATATAATGGGATATAAAGCTAAGGGTTAATAAAAAGACATTTTTGGTGACTAACTATGAATTTTAACATAAACAATTATACTAAAGATTGTTAAGGACATCAGATACACCCATCAACTTGCAGTTAGCAGGTTGTCTGAAGACAATGAACTGTCTATCCCTTTGAAGTGGTCATTTAAAGGACATTGTAGTCTTCCTGACAAAATATAGGCTCAGGCCCTTGCAGACCTAAGCTGGATTTAATAGATTTAAATATAGATTAATGGTATGGAGTTGTTGTGGTTGTAAGTATGAAACCTATACAGATTTCAAGAGGAGTGCAAAATTTTGCCTAAACATCACAACTTCAGGACACTTGGAATCATATGGAGGACTGCATGGTAGCTGTTAGGTACATCATTGCTAGCCTTCCTCCCTAACCTTCCTCAATACAGAGAATTTAATTCATGGCAGATACAAGAGGATCATATAACCTTCATTCTTCCCTCTGCTCATCAGTGTCTTTTATGGAAAATAAAAAGTCATGTATTAGCATAAATGGACATAAAATGAATTATGAGCTTCTATAAGCATTAAACTTAGTGTGAATTAGATATGTCAAGCAAATAGTTAAATAAAGGCATTTGCCATATTTCTTTTTTAGTTAAGCTCAGAACCACCAATATTGAGTAACTCAGAGACAGAGAAGGAAGACAATGACGTACAGAAACTGTCCGAAGACAGAGAAGGGGGAACACCTGTTGTTTGAAGGCCAGTTAGGAAATAATGGAAGCAAAGAATGATACTAAATGACGAGATACAGGAAATATTGGTGGCCAAGAAAGGCCAGTGAGAAGCCAGCTGGAGTAGTGAGTCAGAATAGACAGCAAATGCATTGTTACGAGCGAGGATAGGAAATGATTATATAAACTATGATTTTTGACCTGTTTAGTGCTCAACTCAGTTTGGCTTGAGTCTACATTATTGTTTAATTGCAATAAAGCTAATTACTCTGTTTGCCTATCCTTTGACTCCTAGAGTCTTCTTTCAAAGTAAGAATCTTCGGCGTATTTTACACTTCCACACTTTCAAATTCTGATTCTCCATTTCTATTGTTTGCTATACCCTTAAAAATTTTAGTACTGTTTTCAGCTGTGAGTTTTCTCTGATAAGAGCATCTGGCTTGCAGTGCTATGAAATATAGGTGAGGAATATCAAACATGCTCATTCATTAAAATTATACCAGTTTAGAGAGGATAAGTATTGAGGAGCTGAGAGGAGGCCCACCTCATTCAATAGTGTGAGAGGGGAGTTGGCAATCTGAGAAGTTTATACGAATACGAATAATTTACTGGAGAAATTAAAGTGATCATGATAAAAAAAAAAACACACAAAGTTTAAATCCGAGTACAATAAAGCTGATAAATCAGATTCTGTTTGATCAAGTGCATAGAAACCCAGACTTTGAGTCATGTTTTTCTTGTTATGTGTGAGACATGTAAGGTGAAGGAATGGCCTTCTTGTAATAAATGGCTTGGTTACATAGTGAAAGCTAAAATAAATGTGCAAAGTGTGTTAATTAATTATTCATTAGGAATCCTGAAGCATCTGCACACGTGTAAATTGATTATTAGTGACACCATAAAACTGGTTCACATACTTTATGGCCTGATTGAAATTCTGAAAGACAAAGGTGATATTGTTTATTATTAGAGAGAACTGAATAAATGAGTGGCACCAAACAAGATGTGGAATTAAGGTCAAGAGGCTCAAGGAGAACTCACTAAACCTTACTGTAGCTTTGATTACTTAATCTTTTTTGCAAACAGTATATCAATTATTAAACTAATCAGTTGTTTGTGCAGTTCAATAATACGCCTCTGAAAGGTAATATAAAACAACAGAACATAACAAAGAAGCTAACAAGATAAATGTGAGAGAAATATTAATTTCCACAGTTTTTGACATCAAGTCAGAATTTTACTAAGATTTTACATATAGTACAGTAGAGCCAGCATTAATATAGTAGGCAGGATCAAGACAGTAACTAAAAAAAGGAAATATGTGGACAGCAGGCCTAAAACATTTATTTTTGGGTGAGTTTTAAGTAATATTATTATTAATGGAGCTTCACATATAGGCATAGAGAGTGAGTATCATAGAGCAGGAACCAAAAAGGTGAATGAGTGTTAGCCAACAGTTAAATACCAGATCAGAAGTCGCAGATGTTTGGAGTGTTACTGGTATACATACTGTATTTATTTTAGAAATTTTTGTCTGTCTTCTGCCCCAGTCACAGTACAGACATGGCACTAACCTGTGTTGTAAATGCCATTCTTATATCCTCTGATGAAGTAAATTCTGAATTGACATTAAAATTACCAAAGCCTATGAAAAACTTGTAATCCTGGCCCACCTTAAATCCCTTCGCACCTCTCCATCAGCATCTTTTGTTTTGTAAATGTGTCGTTCAGCACAAGCAGCAAGCAGCCTGCTGTCCCATCCACTGGCTTAACGGCAAAAACTTCTCAGAGTTCAAGCCAAGGCTCCTTATCTGCATGTGAGGTTCCTGGAGTTGTATAGGGTAAATAATACAGTATATCATTATTTGGAATACATGCATTTCATGTGTGTTTTGTGTCTACAAAGTGTAGGATGAAAGGAAATACAAGAAATGCTGAACACGTACCTAAAGCAGAAACTTTTTCCATGTTATACTAATAATGATAAGAAGTGTATAATGTGTCAAGGCCTTACTCCAAATATCAAATCAACACATGCGCTTTATTCAAGAATATAAACAAAGAAAAAAAAGCATTTGATTTACATGTGGCTGTCAATAAGTTAAAAACTTAAGCTCAAATGTCAGTCGACAGGGAGTTTACACGTATTCTTGAATGATGCAGAAGTAAGAACCAGGCACTCCGTGTTTTGAGTAGTGAGCTGCTAATATTAGTATTATTTCGACAATATAATAAAGCATAACATTTGATTTGAGTCTGTAACACCCGGTGTAAATTTTGGCTACTTGTAAAAGTTAGAGCTTGTTTTTTTATTATTCAGTTTTATTCTCTCAATGACATTCACGAGGTACAACAAACTTGCTTCTCCCTCTCTGAGTTGATGGCATTTATCTCCATTCTTTTCACAAGAGCAGCGCTGTGGCTGATGCCTGCTCAAAAATGTTGTTGTACTGGCAATCAAAGATACGATGTCCCATGACCGCTATCAGACTGGACAAAGGCAGGACCATAGCAACAGTATGTTACTGTTAGAAATGGAACTCTGTTGGTTGATGGCTGCAAATCCCTGGCTATGACAAGATATGAGCTGTGCATTCTGGTAGGCCTCTATCAGTACCACTATTGAATTCACCTGCTATCTAACTAAGAAGCATGTCTATTATTTTGTAAGTTGAGTCAAGTTCCACTATCCACTGCCATCAACAGTCTTGATCTGATGTCAGGACCACACTTGGTTCAGTACTTTTTGCAATGCTATTGCACACTTACATCAGTTTTGCTCATCATTCCTTATGAACAGAAAACATCACTTGATGATAATTTCTAACTCCTGTACATAATTAGTCTGCACTTTGAATGCTGTTGCGATTAATCTGTTTTTTTCAACTTTAGAATCATTTAATATAATTTTTGTACTTATTGGGTATTTTTAATTTACGGGTTTACATGGTCATTATTGTTACATGTGAAGAGTAAAGTGGAAATTTTATGTGATATAGTTCTGTTGCCCGCATCATTTTGCTGCAATTTTGAAATTGTTATTGGTTGCAGATGAAGCCAATTTTTTTCCATCATGTGACACTCTTCATCATCATGCTCCATTTATATAAAAAAGCAGTGCCCAGCAACATGCATCCAGGACTCCATCTGCTGCTTAGCCTATTCCTTTCATGTAGTATGATTATTTCAGAGTGACTTTCTGTATTTAATAAGGAAGTGTTCTGCAGAGACATGGGCGTGTATATGGAGGTTGATGCAGCACATAATTGTAATGAGTCCTGCTTTTTATTGGTCAGACGCCAAAAAAGACAGGCGAAGATTTATTTGATATCGAACCTCATTCATGTCAGCACTAAGTAAATGGTGCTAGATTGTTAAGACAATTTACAAAGAGTTTTATCAAATTGGGAAACAGCTGAGGACTAAAATGACTTATGTTACTATGTACATGAGGTAAATAACATATAAAAAATATTTTGGAATAGGGTATTTCTTTAGGATAACAAATCAGGGAAATAAAGGTGTGATATATCACCACAAAACTGTCAGAATGGGTAAGCAGGTCTCAAAATAAGCAAAAAACACTGCACAAATATGCTCCATAAAGAGAGTTTACCTCAGGAAGCCTGGCCCCAAATTATAATGGCAGACCTCAAGGCCTGCACAGGCCCAAAAGCCATAGTATTCCAAATACCATAACTGCTTTAGTGTTGTTACTCTCACTGCACCTTCTTTTTCTGCTTTCAGCTGCTCCCGTTATAGGTTGCCACAGCGGATCGTCTTTTTCCATATTACTATCACTGCACCACTCGGAGTATTTATATCACTGTATCTGAGTGGGGAATCACAGCAGCAGCTGATCGGAAAGAGAATTATCGGGATACAGCATCAAGCACACGCTGCCTCAGCCATGGCAAAACACTTCAGAGTCTTTCCTGTGTGGACCTCATGGTTCAGAAACAGTTTCATCCCAAGAACTTTAAACACAGTCAATCAGTCCATCAAGTGCTCTTTGTACAACTGTCTGTACTTGTAAGTACAATTACCTCACTGTAAACTTGCACTTCAGTTATAATATTGCACAACCTGCGCCACTTTATAAAGCGCGTATTTACATATGATGACGATATCATTTTTAAGATGAAATGTAGCAAAATATGTTGATTATATTATACAGATAAAACTAACTTCATTTAAATAATCTGTATTGTTAATAATTAAACATGTGAGGACACGGTGCAGCAGCGCTAGCTATTTCACAGATTGATCCTGATTGATTGCTGTATACTGGAAGGATAGATGGATAGAATAATTAAACACATACTACGAAGATATTTCAATGTTCCTTAAAAGTTTTGAAGAATCGTCGTTGTAAGCTTACAGATGGCTTAACGTCTATTACAGAGCTGATTGTGTGGTGATTGGGTATTTGGAGAAAGAAAAGTAAGGACAGGAATTAGAGGTTAGTACATTTGAAAGAGACAGTACCGCCACCGAGTTCCCATGTTTAATAACATGCTTTCATTCCTAACATCATAAAAAAGATGTCACGTATACATCTCAGTATTTTAGTTATTCAGACAGCTGTAATATCATGAATGTAATGGATTCTGTGTCCTGTCGGAGGAAGAGAAAGCCGGTTTAAGAACCACGTAGTGATTCACACACAGAGCACAAAGAAGATCAAATACAAAACAAAGCATTTAACGTGTGTAGCAGTAGGGGACACTATCGCTCCCTTGAACCCTCAGGTACCACGCCAAACACCAGGTAAAAGTGCTAAAATAATTATTTTTATTATAATAATGTGCACTAAGCACCCTCCACTCCACACTACTCATAAATAAACACAATACTCCAATAATAAATCAATCCTCCACTCCCAGACGTGTTGCCTTTCTACCACCCAGCTCAGCTCGCCGTCTGGGAGCTCCCACAGTCCTTTTATAGTACACGACCCTTTTATAGTATGTGACTTCCTAGCACTTCCGGTCAAATCAAAACTCTTCTTTCTTCAGCACGGAAGCACTTTATTCCTTCTGTCCTCATGACCTGCAAGTACTTCCGGGCTGTAGGAACACCAAATGACTCTGTGCCTCCCTGCAGCGTCCCCTGGTGGCCCCAACGTTATCCAGCAGGGCTGTGTATTACAACTCCAAAGTCCATGATGCCCTGCTGGAATTCGGGGCATCTCCACATTGCAGGGAGGGCTCCATCTGGCGGCTTGGGGGTCTTGGCCGTGATAAACTGCCGGGCATAGTCCACACGTGTTACTTTAGTTACGATGGGATTTGAGAAACTAGTAAATTAATCGATTTTAAGATGAAGTTTATGATGTTCTACTTTAGCGACAAAATAAACTATGTGATCGAAGTGGCAATTTCGAGATTAAAGTTGACATTTCCTGCTTTTTTCCCCACTGTGTGCCTATTTTTTTTTCTCTGTATCCTAATAAGTTTTCGTACGACACACAGACGTTGGGCTACGACTCGCCTTTTCATGGCGACTTGGATATGTGAAAACTTCTTTTTATTTCAGGTACTGTGCGACTTTGTGGACTTGAGCTTTCGAGTTTCTCCGACACTCTGTCACTCGATATACTGTCAGATTATACCACTGTTTAAACCAACAAATAGTATGTTTTTCCTTTGCCTCCACTTGGTATTCGCTGAAATTCTTATATTTTACCCTGTGCTTTTCCCATTGTCTTTTCACAGAAGGCTGAGCTTAAGGACTATTTATATTGATTTGCACATTTATAGAAGCGTAATTCTGGGAGGAGTTGGAGGCGGGACAGAAGGCGTTACTTTTCACGCTGACCATGATTTATGTAGCAGAAGAACGTGGAAGTTGGCGAACGCACAGATTCCTGCATCTAGATATTTCTGTGCATAAGCACATTTCAGCTTTTGTGCTTACGTCATGTTATAGTGCGAATTCTACGCACAGCGTTATGCATGAGGCCCAAGGAATGTAGTAAAAACATAGATACGCAATATTTGCTAAACAGAATTTAAACAAAGCAATATTAACAAAAAGTAGAAAATGACAAAAAAAATAAATAAATACAAAATAATAATTCAGTAGCAGAAATGACAACAAAAAGGAGGACAAACTTTAGCTGAAACAGAACACAGAGGATTAACAGGCTATTTAAAACAGTTTTAAAGAATTAAAACCATAAAACCTTTCTTCATAAGGAAAATGAGATGTTTCCTGGCTTAACATTAGGAGTTGTTTTCCATTCGAGTTATAGAGGATGGGTTAGGATGATTCCAAATAACCAAGGTAAGCCAATGCAGAAATGGTCCATTGTAGAAGATCATATTACCATGGCATAATCTTATTCCATTTAGTGTTACTCCAGATAATTCTTTTAGAGTAAGAGGAACAATTGTGAGGCCAGTGCTATCTGCCTGATATAACGTGTGAAACTTGTGGGGTTAAATATTTTTTTCTGAAATACAGATAAGGTCTTAGAGAGGTTTTGAGAAGCAGATAACTCAAATCTGTTGTAGTTTTTCTTTCTTTTTGAGTCACCATTTTATTTTTCTGTAGTTCCAGAGGTCCCACATCATGATGTCACAAATGAGACAACCTCAAAGCTGGCACCATATATTTACTGGTGACTAAGATTGTGGATTCTCGTTCAGCTGAGTATTTATTTCCCTTTGTAGTTATTTCTTAATCTCTTGGTTTGACTATTCTGCCCAAGTGACCTGCTTCATTTCCATTTACGGCAGTGTACTGACAAATAAGCAAATATTTTTTGCTTATGATCTTGGTTTGAAACATTCCCATGAACATGATTGTAGTCTGACTACCTCATTCCACTGTCTCCGTCCACCAAATGGACAGTTGCACTTACTGAGCTTAAATGAATAAATAAATGAATGTTCTTGTCTGTGGCACATCTCACCATGTTTGCTTTGTGGAGGTCATCATCCCAGCCATACCTCCGTTACGCCAAAATTTGCTCTGAAGGGGAACTTTTTTCTTTACACCCCAAAAGGAGGAGTAAATGCTAACATTACTCAAAGTTATTGTCTGCTTTTTTTATTTTTATTTTTTTCATTTTTATTACTATTTAATTTAATATTGTTTTTGTATCAGTATACTGCTGCTGGATTATGTGAATTTCCCCTTGGGATTAATAAAGTATCTATCTATCTATCTATCTATCTATCTATCTATCTATCTATCTAT
>JANRMT010062790.1:15982370-15994892 GCA_026402145.1 Polypterus bichir lapradei | reverse complement strand
CTATCTATCTATCTATCTATCTATCTATCTATCTATCTATCTATCTAAAATGGAAAATGTAGCAATAAAAATCCATGGATCAATAAATAGCATTTTTATGTGAACTTGAATCAGTGTAGCCAACTGATAAAATGTTCTGCAGTTATCCTATGGTAAACACTACCCCTCATATACAGTATGTACGTGATTGCTCCTGGAAGAAGAACTGACACAGCAAGAGACTGCAATCATCACAGAGGAGATTGAGTAGCGTTTCCAGAGGCTGCTACAATTATTCCAGCTATTTTCAGATCACTCATTCATTTAAAGTTAAACATTAAGTGAAACTGAGTAGTAAGACAGTACCGTCAGTTAATGGCTCTCAAAAGAACCATTGCAATTAATCTTAAAATGAATCTGTAACAAAGATTGAAAGGGATGCCTTATAAAACTGAGCATTACTCAAAAATAACGCAAGACTGGAATTACTCCATTTGAAAATTATAAGTGATCCCTACAGTGTGGCCTCAGACATCTTCTTAATCCAAAAGTAGCCACAGTTATTTGGACTGAAGATGAACATGGCCTTCTGAACAAATCTGAAATCTCAGTATGATCTGTCAAAAGTTAAAAGTTAGTTGGAATAGCTACCTTGATACCTGTTCATCTGTGAAAGTTCACTTCATTAAAGAAATTCAATGCTAGAAAGACAGTTCAAGCAATAACTGACTGGAATGAGCTGAGCCTACTCAGGTAAGGTCTTTGTTTCACTTTGTAGTCAGTCATTTGTTTCATGTAGCACCTTACATGGTGGACATGTCAAACAAGGCATAAGTCCATTAGAAAGTTAAAAAATTATAGACATATCACATCTAAAATAATTACTTGAATGAAATGATCATTTCCTTCAGTTAGCTAACAGGAATAATGTTTGTAATGATGGAGTGACATATCAATGTTGATGGCACAGGTTACTTAGACCATTGGCTGTCAACGCCCTTTTGACACTCTGGAGACTCAATTTTATATTTTGATTGTGGAGTGAGTGTTTGGAAATTGCTGTGCATGTGTCAACCACTAATTTATGTGCCGTAATTGAAGCCTATTTGTACCACCATGACTTAAAGACCAGTCCTGCATCTTAGCCTGTTAATAAAAGTGTTATAGAATGGAGTCAGGACCAAACTGAAAGAGTGTGAGGCCTTCAAATAAACACTAGAGCAGGCCAGGATCTCCACTCTGTCTGGTCTGTCCAAGCCAGCCTCACCCTAATCCAGCCAGCTCCCACAATACTGAGAGTCTGTGTCCAACCAGGGCCAGAAATAGGAAAACAGGTTTTAAAATTCAAAAATGCCCTTAGTGAATCTATAATATCTATGATGTCTCCCAAAGGAATGGAAACTGTAAAAACCTTTGGTCTGAAGAGACAAACCTATCAAATGAGTCTTTATAAATGAAGGTCAGTCAGTTGGTCAGTCATTATCCAACCCGCTATATCCTAACCCAGGGTCATGGGGGTCTGCTGAAGCCAATCCCAGCCAACACAAGGTGCAAGGCAGTAACAAATCCCGGACAGAGCTCCAGCCCACCACAGGACACACACACACACACACCAAGCACACACTAGGGCCAATTTAGAATCGGCAGTGCACCTAACCTGCATGTCTTTGGACTGTGGGAGGAAACTGGAGCACCTGGAGGAAACCCACACAGACACGGGGAGAACATGCAAACTCCACACAGGGAGGACCTGGAAAATGAACCCAGGATTCCTAACTGCGAGGCATCAGCGCTACCACTGCGCCACCGTGCCGCCCTAAATGAGGGTTTATTTAAAAAAAAGAAAGGGAAAAATATAAAACAAAGATCAAAAGAGCAAAAAGGAGCTTTCTAAAAACGTAGTCCACAACAAACAAGTCCCAATACATAATACAAAAGAATAATCCAAAAAATGGAGCAAAAAATACTAAAAAGCTATATTTTCAAATTAAGAACAATATTTGCAAAACTTCATACCTATAATGTGCTAGTCCTGAGCTCTCTTTTTCCCTGGCTTAAATAGCCAGAAGAGGGTCTCAGAAGTGATGATTTGAGGGTGGTCCACAAAACGCAAAGCATAGGAGAAGAACAATTTATATGTACCAGGTGGCACAGTGGTAGTGCTGCTGCCATGCAGTAAGTCAATCATGGGTTTGCTTCCCAGGTCCTCTCTGCATGTAGAGCACTTAGAATAGTCAGAAAAGTGCTACATAATTGTAAAAAATTAATATTATAGAAACATTATAATATAATAATATATCCCAACACCATAGGGCCAAGGCAAGAACCAATTCAGTTAATTGTAGCCGGACACTGTTCATGAATGTAGGTCAGTCCATTGCTGTAGGATGAAGAACCCATTTCAAATGCTGTGTTCAAAATTACTGCATTCAGAAAACTCTCATTGATTTGGACTCAAATGGATACATTACTTCTATCCAATGGAAATATAAGACAGCATTTTATGCCTTCTTAATGCTTTGGCCAATTGAAATGGAACACACAGGTATTTGTTGCCTGAAGGAAAATGAGTGTGAAAAATGAGAACATGGCCTGCACTTTATCATCTCCAGGCAGACCATGAGGGATATTGTAAACTGTTGAAGATTTTTCTGTATCAGCTCTGGCCATGGCGGGGGTGATACCAAGCCCCAAACCTCAGACACAATTACTGCAACAACAGATCTAGGTGCAAACAAGAGGCATTTTATTCATAGAATACTTTTTCACAGGCTCTCAGTAAACTAAAGTATCTTATTATTATTTCTTTCCTTTTCTTTTTCTGTTTTACTCCATATCTCCCAGGGTAGTTTGTCCTTTTTCTCCTGACTATGGCTCCCCAAGTGAGATGATGCAACTGCTTTTATGAAGTACTTCTGGTGTCAGGAGGAAGCATTCTCCGATCAGGGGGAGCCCAGAAAATTAGGGACAGCCATTCCCTGCAGCTTCCCCTGAAGGCACCCATGGGACTAAAAATCCCATGATGCCCCATGGGTGCATGGATAGGCATACTAGCCCAGAAATGCTGCCATCCGGCGTGTCAGGGGAACGTGCATTCTTGGGATACAGTCTTACACTGTCTGTCCATTATCCCAGTCTCCCGGGCAGGTAAGGGTACAGAGTTTATCTCAGCCTGAGACACTAGTCTGTCCCTGTCACCTGGCTTTCTTAGTTTTAGTTTAACGACTCTAAATGTGTGACAAATCTTAGTGTAAAATCTAATAACCTCTTTTGTCAAAGTAGAAATAGAGCAGTATAAGTAAAGTGGATCAGAGGGGACTGTTAGGCCACTTAGAAATGTCATCCTGCAGACAGCCCAAGGCAGCCAGAATAAAGTCCACTGTGGCTGTCAGTGAGATGAAATAAAGCCAGATGAAACTGCTGGCGTGTGGCTGTGTGCACGTGCCTGTCTGCTTGCATGCTTACATGTAGGATGACATTTCAAAACAGCCGGTATGTGTGGCTCCTTGACTACAGTATCCAAGCTCTTGTCTGTATTATTCAGCTCCAGAAACTCATCTCAGACTAACATTCCTAGTTCTTTTCCTTGCAAGATGAAAAGATCCCAGGAGGACCAGGGCATCAAAAAAAAAAAAAAATCTTTTTTTTTTTTTCATTGAGGAAACAGAAGTTTTGAGACGAGTGATCAAAGAATCTTTTTACAGAGATGACCTTAATGGAAGTTTCTGAAAGTCATGGTTTTCTTAGCAAGCAACTTCATTTGCAAGATTCCTTTCTAAAATGAATTAAAACAAAACCTGCTCTCAGAAGACACCTCCATTTTGAGTAAACACCTTGGAAGATATTTTTAAAGTTTATTACTGAAAAGAAATGAGCTGTGCTGGCAAATGCTTTAAAAAACTAATTTAGTCTAGTTATGAGGTTTTAAACAAAAATGCAACATTGCTGTTTAATTATCTTTCAAGTTTATACTTTCAAATTTATGAGGCTTTACTACCACCTGCACAGAAGATGAATCCTTAAACTAAAGAGAAAGTAAATCCAAAACAGACCAAGTGAAGATGTCGTTTTCATCTTGCCGATGAGTAGCCTCTCCCTGAACTCATTACTCCTGCTGCTCAAGCTGCTCAAAGCCAGCAGCAGTGTATCTGACCTCCAGTGGCTTTTAGCAGAATTTAAACATGCCGCCTCTTTAATCGCTTTTCTGCCACAGTGATTGTATTTGGATTATTCCTTGTACACCCAGCTTCGAGGGGGATTTGCTCACTGCCCTGCAGACGTCATGCTATGCGCATTGATGTGTCTCCATGGTGCCACCTTCTATGTTAAAGTGACCCCGTCATGCCATCAGAATAAACAGATGCTGCACGGCATGGCACTTAGTAACATGTAGCTGTCACTCTGAGCTACTGCTGTGCTTTGCATTCTGACCCCATTGTTGTACTGCCTTTTATTACACATCCTTACTAATTTTCTGTTTTCAGCACAGCCTTACAGATAAATGTCAGGACAAATTCAAAAGAAAAAAGGCAAACCTGACAAGAAAGAAAATATACAGTAACTCATTCAAATTCAGATCAACAGACTATGATTGTGAAACTGAATATAACCCATATCATACGTATCGCTCTGAACTGGAAGAGCAGTTTTAAAATAGTTGAATATAACATGTGCAGTTTGGATTTCAGTAAAGGGGTGTCAGGGGCAGAAGAGCCAGTGAAATGGCTCAAGCCAAGGTGAAATTCAAAAGTGGCAAAGTAAGAAGAGGCCATACTGCAGAAAGAAGTGGCAATGTGAGTGAGATGGAGTACCTGTACTGACCCCTACTCTCTTTTCTGTTTCTTTTTCCGGTTTCTTTGTGGTGGTGGCCTGTGCCACCTCCACCTACTCAAAGCTTTATGATGCTCCAACAATGATGGATGGCTTAAAAGGCAGAATTCTACGTGACCATCTTCATCAAGCCCTTCCGTGAGAACCCTAAATCCAAAGAGGACTGTTTCATTTATGTTAGGTAGAATGCCCAGAGGGGACTGGGCGGACTCATGGTCTGGAATCCCTACAGATTTTATTTTTTCTCCAGCCGTCTGGAGTTTTTTTGTTTTTTCTGTCCCCCCTGGCCATTGAACCTTACTCTTATTCGATGTTAATTAATGTTGATTTATTTTGTTTTCTTATTGTGTCTTTTATTTTTCTATTCTTTATTATGTAAAGCACTTTGAGCTACTGTTTGTATGAAAATGTGCTATATAAATAAATGTTGTTGTTGTTACCTGGGAGGAGAGTAGCTCAGTATTCTTTATTAGTGTTACTAGAGCTTGGCAATTAAAGGGGTCACTCTGCTCAAAGGGACAGCACGGTGACATAGTTGGTAGCACTGCTTCATCACAGTAAAGAGACCAGGATTCACATCCTCCCTACATGGAGTTTGCTTGTTTTCCCTGTATATGTGTGAGTTTCCTCCCACTGTCCAAAGGTTGGATAAATTGGCCCCTAGTGTGTGGGTATGTGTGTGTCTGTACCCCCTGCAAAGGATAGTCCAGGGTTTGTTCCTGTCTTGTGCCCTATGCTAGCTGAGATAGGCTCCAGCCACCCAAACCCAACCCTCAACCCCAGTCTAGATTAAGCATGTTAGAAAATGACTATGCACAATGAAATGATCAAGGGAGGAATTGGGAGATTTAGCTTTTGTTACCTAAACTGCAATACAATGGAATATTGGAAATTGCTGAGTGACAAACTCAGGTATCTATAAAAAATTAGATGAGCAATTGTGCTTTTAGTAATTTATGCATCTATCCCTGTCCATCTAATATTGACCCTGCAATAGTGAGCTTGGAATGATCTAAAAAGAGAACTTCTTCAGGGGGTGAAAAGGCCACTAGCTGTCAGTTTTCATTGAGCCTGAAGAGGGCAGGTCACATGTTAGGGCTAAGATCAATTTATCCATTGATTATTGAATTTAGACAAACAGCTCAGGGGTCACAGTAAGCGAGGTCTATCCTGGGTGCTTTGGGCATAAAGCACGATCCAAACTTGGTCAAGGCACCAATCAATTACAGGAAGAGCCACATAGTCCCATTCACTCACTGAAGAGCGATTTAAAGTTGCCAATTAACATGTCTGGCAAACCTTTGGGCTGGAGAGTGCCGTGATAAGAAAAAAGCACACACAGAGATAATATGTAAACTCCACAGTGGCAGTGAAAAAAACTTAGATGACATTGTACAAAATGCAAATGTTTCTTAGACCTTGGCAAATGATTTTGTTCACTTAGACCCACGTGAGCAAATAGCATATGTTTTGTTTATATTTTTTTCTATTTTGTCTGTTCCATTAGCCGTTGCTCCCTTTGAAAACTATATATACTAGGGGGCTTTGACCCCTGCTCGCTTCGCTCGCCAACTCCCAGGCCGGCGCTATGCGCTAGCCACTTTGCGGTTCAGCCACTCGCGTATGGGGATGCGGATGTACAATTTAACTAGATTGTTATTTTCATGGGAATTGTTACATATGCTTAATAGACCTAACTATTTTACATTCCGAGTAATTAACCATATTGAAAAATAGTAAAACATAATAATTTGAAAGTAAATTATGTTTCATGTTAAGTTAGAGTTATTTGTTGCGTTATACGATATTGTTCTGTTTGGACTTGAAACTAACATGCAAATACTTTTTAAACTTACATTTTTACTGTAAAACTTCAGTAAAAACAATTTATTGAATTTAATTTTCGTCAATATCGCATTGAATTTTAATTCTGTGTTTGGACTTATATCGTGACAACGCAATGCATAACTTGCCCGTGAGTGAATTTTGTTTCTTTCTCTAATAAATAAACTGACTTTTTCAAATGTTTGTCTCTGTGATTTGTGAATTGTCTTTGCAAAAGTTATTCAAATTGGAAACTGTTAATGTATTAATACGAATGGCATATCAAGATCTTCTTTGTTGTCTAATGTTATCCGTGGAAGATGTACTACATTACCTTTCTTGGATACATCATTCTTTCAACATTAATTTGGGCAGTGGAAGACCATACGGTGTTAACGGTTGTGGATATTCTTTGGGATATTGCAAGTTGATGTTTTCATCTTACGCACGATCACCACCAACTGTTTGAGCATAGTCTATGGATTCATTATTTTGTTCGACTTCATCATTTCTCGGTGCTAGGATTGCCACTGTACTCATTTCTTCTGTTGATAACCCTTTGGGATGAAATTCTTCAATAAGATTTGGACATTATAACTCTTCTGTTATTGGGAACTTAAAGTGAGGAAAGCATAAAAATGTATAAGAGCTAAGAGAGCAGGAATAGTGTCTGTCAAAAGCATTCATATGAATGAGAGGTGAGAGGGCCGTGTGCGTGGTTGAATATGGTTGAAAAGAGGGCGTGACTTGAAAAAATCTCATGGCCAAAGTCTCTTCTTGCGGGACTTGAAATTATCACTTTGAAAAAGTCTCATCTCATGATTTCCTTTTATAATAGAGAGATGTGATTTGTGGTTTTGCTGGCACTAACCCTTGATTCCTTTTATACAGTTATAAATATATAGATATTAAAACATATAGTGGGGACACCCATGTGCTGCATTGGGTAATGTTGCTGCCAGTCATTGTCTCTGTGAAGATTACATATTTATTTTGTGTCTTCATGTTTTACTCCCACATCCCCAAAGACAACTGTTGTTAGGTTAAATGGCCTGGTGTGTGTGTGCTCATGAATGGGCCATGTGATAGACTGGTGCCCTATCCGTGATTCCTGTCCACCTAAGTGCTAAGTGCTGTCACAATGCGATTGAGGTCCTCTACAACCTTAAATTTCAGTAAGTGCATTTGAGAATGAATGCTTACAGTGCCTATAAAAAGTATTCACTGTTATTCAACATTGAATCTCAGTAGATTTCATTTGGCTTTTTTTGACACTGATCAGCATAAAAAGACTCTTTAAAGTCAAAGTGAAAACAGATCTTTGCAAAGTGGTCTAAATTAATTACAGCTGTAAAACACCAAATAATTGATTGCCTTAGTATTCACCCCATTTAATTTCACACACCTAAATCATCACTCAATTGATTTTAGAAGTCACATAATTAGTTTAATGGAGATGACCAGTCTGCTCTCAGGGGGTTTCAATTGATTGTCATATAAAATGCACCTTAGCTGGATGGTCCAACATGTGGTGAGAAAGTATGGTAGTCTAAACTACATCATGGAAAGGAAAGAGCACTCCAAGTGAAAAGGTGATTGAAAAGCACAAGTCAGGGGATGAAGACAAGAACATATCCAAGTCACTGAATATCCCTTGGAGTCACATAAAATTGGTCATTAAGAAATAGAAAGAGTATGGCACAGCTGTAAATCTGCCAAGAACAGGCACAAAACTGAGTGATCATGCAAGAAGACGACTAATGAGGGAGACCACTAACAGATCCAAGATGAGACAAGCTCTGACAAGACCAACAGTGACAACCTGCAGCGGCTGAGATTGGAGAAACTGTGTATGGAATAACTGTTGTCTATTACTCCACCAATCATAGCTTTACAAGAGAGTGGTAAAGAGAAAGCCACTTTTATAACTAATTAGCATGAAAATTGGGCTTGAGTTTACATGAAAACACAGGGGAGACTCTGAAGACAGCTGAAAGAAGATGCAATGGTTTGATGAGACCAAAATATGGCTTTTTGTTCCTCAGACTAAATACTGTATTTGAACATTTCACATTATCAAAACCACACCATTCCCACCATGAAGCAAGGCCATGGCAGCATCGTGTTTTGGGAATGCTTCTCTGTAGCAGGCCCTGAAGTGCTTGCAAAGGTAGAGAGTAAAATGAATGCTTTAAAATATAGGGAAATTCTGGAGGAAAACCTCATGCAGTCTGCAAGAAACCTGCAGTTTTGGAGGCAATTTGTTTTCAAAATGACACCCCAATGCTTAAAGCCAAATCTGCACAGAAATGGCTTTAAAAGCAATGTTAATGTCCAGCATTGTTGTCAATGTATGAGTCTTTTGAACCCAACAGAGTTTGAGCAGTTTTGCAAAGACAAATGAGGAAAAACCGCAGTGTCCAAATATGCAAAGCTAACGGAGACCTGTTCACACAGACTGAAGGCTGTCATTGTCATCAAAGGGCACCTACTAACTACTGACTTGAAGAGGGTGAGTACTTATGTGATCAAATATTTTGTGTTTTATAGTTTTGATGAATTTAGTCTGCTTTACAGAGATCTGTTTTCACTTTGACATTAAAGAGACACAGTTGATCAGTGTCAAAAAAGCCAATTTGAATCCACTGCGATGTTATATAGTAATGAGAACGAGAGAAAAAACTGCCAAGTTGGTGAATACTCTTTATAGACACTATATGTGTTCTAAGATGTATCATTTTGTCTTTCCATATTTTTGAAATGCACAAAAAAGTATAATGGTAATAGGTTTGTAAGGTTTTTGCAATCGTTTTTTCATTCTAAACATGTAGGATTGTCTTTGGCCATAATGAAAGTATCAGTTTTGTAGCTAAAACGCAGTGGCAGCTTATACTGCATTACAAGAATAGTATTTAGAAGTACCAAGAGACTTATGTGCACATGGGAAATTACTTCAATAGGGTAATGAGAAATAACACAAGTGTATTCAAATAACCATTGATGGGTTTGGCGTCCACTCATAATGCTGCAAAAAGGTGACCACATTCACTTCATTCATTACAGCTGGACTGAAAATGAGACCCCTCTAGTCAGAATGAAAGTCATGATAGGATTTCCACTCAGAATGCAGAAGATATTTTGCTGACTATGAGTGGACTTCATTGAACATGCTGAAGATGAATAGTACCATACACATCACTAACAATGAGATGGAGATGGTCTCGTTCCAAATAAAACACCAACTAGGAATAACTTCTTGCAAATTGCCTTTATTGACAGAATGCCATTTAAGGATGGTGAAGACAACATACATAACCTCTGGGTTACGGCCCCTGATGCAGATGCTCATAAAATCCTAGACAAGGTGTTGTTTAATACAAGGAGCAGAAAAGGTGGCCATGAAAGTCGGAACCTGTAAGGGACTGTGTAACAAGTCACCTGCTGAAAAAGCCAGCTGTGAAAATGAATGGCAGTAAACATTTTGGGCCTACAACTGGGCCAACGGAATGGGTGCTAAACCCTTGTGCTGTGGGTGAAAATCTTCAAATGAAGGCTTTAATAGTACAAGGAGCTATGTAAATGCAAGTATTCTGAGTCTGCACTCAGTAAGGAGTGCTATACAAAAATAAATGGAATTGGAAAGAAATTAAAACTGTACTTTATCTCCCATTCATATCACTGTCTAGGAAGAAATGTAAACTAGAAAGCCAAAGGTGCACTTAGCTGCTACTAAAGAATCAGTAATAAGACCATTTCACATACATGTGACTCCCTATGAGTAAACCTCAGTAATAACGTATGGCCAACTGAATTGCTGAAAATCAGCCTATACACTTTTCTAGGAGAACACATTGAGAAGGATGTAGTTTTATATTCATTTTTTTAAATGACTCTCATTATGGATGCCAAAGATTCAGTTTCTTCAGTACGCATACGCAGCAGTCATAGCAGCACACCCAAATGCTGAAGGTAAGCATTTTCCATGCATATCATTAGATGATAAAAGAATCCTGCAGTGGAGAACTTGGTTTCATGCTTATCACTAATATGACACGACTCCGTTCAGGACCCTGAAAAGAAGACATTTTCATTTGAAGCACTTTCTTTAGTTTAAAAGAGGGATGATCATTCTGAGATATTTAGAAACATAAAGATAAGACTTTACACAAGAATCCAAGGAGGTTGGCCAAAGGGGCAAAATGATAAAAGTAGCACAGCAAATTTCTTAATAATGTAAAACTAGAAAAAAAAGGAATTTTTGAAGTAAAGTTTTATCATTTAGACAATGATTTGTGTGGATAATTAAAGGAAACTACAGTAAAAAGCCTGTTTTATTACGTGTTCTTTTTATAGCATGGCAAAAAAGGGTAAAAAATACTCTGTTTAGAACAAAGCTTATTGCCACCATCTCCCATTATCCACAACTAAACTGAGGGAAATAATGGACATATGGCTGGAACTTTTAATTCTATAAAACAAACCAACTGTGGTACTTTCAAGGAAAAAGTGCAGTTATTACGGTTACTTATTTATTTCAACACTATTGCTGTTTTTTCCTTATTTCAGAATATGGGGGTCTCATGGGCTGGATAGTTCATTGCATTTTCTTCTAGTGATGTTGCCTAAGAAGTAGAGTGTACCTGACCAAGTGGCCATCCATATCACACGATCACCTTCTTAAACTAAAACACCCAAGTCAATTTACAGTAATTTCTTTAACTTCATACACTAGTGAATTACCCCATTTTTGTGTGGAAAAAGTCACCATTTTTAAAAAGACTGCTTTTCATTCAAGTGGAGATCAATTAGAAACAGCTTCTAAATACTCAAGTATTTCTAAGTTTTTTGTTTTTTTTATTATCACATGTAGAGAGTACAGTTCAATTCTTACTTGCATGTGCTAATCAACATGCAACACGTCACCACACCTTGGCACCATGATTAATGAGTAAAACTACTGCAAAAGAGGGCAAAGACAGATAAATGTTTGGGGTAACACCGTGACTTTGTATAATCTAAATGAAAAAATAAAGTGCTTTTCAGCAAAATCAATATCTCTCAAGACGCGAGTCTAAAATTAGACTACCCAAGCCATTGACACTTCCGATTAAACCCAGGCCAGGCAGGGAGAGGTGGGTCCAGGTGGATGGACACAGGAAGTGACGTCAGATGTGGTAAGGTTGTCAATCACCTGCTGAGCAGAGGGAGGAAGAGAAGAGGTGTTAGTATACAGTGCCACCCAGTGAACTGGCGAGGAATTACACCACCACCTTTTAGCAATCCCCAAGGCGCATGTGTGTAAACACTACTTTATCTTAAAATTTTGTCTTTCTTACCTTAAATAATTAAATTATGAAAAAATATCTGTCCTCACCTGAAAAATCTCAGATAATGAACCTTCATTATTACTTATAAGTTTAGCAAGAACTTAGAATGAATCTTAGAATGCCCGGAATGGAAGTGAACATTACTTATAAGGTATTGTGAAAGGAAAGCTTCTTTCTAGCACAATGCAAAAGTGACTTTACGCTGTAGGAACATAAGTAAATAAATCAAGGTAAATAATTTAATCTGGCTTTTAAATACAAAGCATGGTTACGGCAGCTTCCGCTGCTATAGACTCTTCAGTATGCGAGAGACTCTCCACGCTAGTGTTTAGATCTGGATGGTGTATGTGCCCAAAAAAGATGTCTGACTGTATTCTCGTACCATTGCTTGCAAACTGAAGTGTCAGCATGCACTTTAGGTAGCATTACACATATTTTTTGAGTATGCCCATGTCGATCAAACACAGGAAGCTCTGCAGTCTACTTGTGACTTTACGAGGTGTGGCAGAAAAGTAATGAGACTGATTTTTTATTTACCAAAGTTTTTATTTTTTTCAAACAT